>OZ005741.1:84502114-85102114 GCA_963930735.1 Dioctria linearis
AATGCATTACTTTCAACTTCAACCTTCTGCACAATGTACATAAACCTCCGTACTAAAAGTTTTTTTCAGGAATTTAGTTATTTAATTCCTTGTGCATGTACCAGCATAACAATCTAAGTACTTTCTTTAAGAAAATTGCTTATATTTTATTACTCATACATAACACTACACATAAAATGAGAAAATGCGTTGAATTATGTTGCCTTCAAGAAGTACGTGAACAAACCTAAATTTTAAATGCAACAAGAGACCAAAACAAAAGCTTAACGCTAAACTACTAACTTTTGCACAGTAATAATTTCCAGAAGCACTTTTTTGCACTACAATATTTTTCGCACAAGATTAAACTTTTGTTTTGTTTTCGCTTTTATTTCGCGCACCACGGTTAATGAATAACTTGCTGACACTTGAGAAGTTTGAAACAAAATGGGAGGAATTTTCAAGTGACGCTTTGTCATTGATAATTCATCGCCTGCATGTAAAAAAGAAGATATTCTTGTTGCGGATTTATGAGAAGGAAGATATAGCAGCAATGCTTGTCTTCTTTCTGATAAACTCGCAACAAAGAGATATCCCTACTTTATCCGAAATAAGACAAAAATAGGGGTATGCATTATCCATGTCTTCTAATTATCCCCGCCAAGAGTTTTCAAGTAACGCTATGTTATTGCTGACTTATCGCCTTCAGGTAAAAAAGGAGATATTCTTCTTGCGGATTTATAAGAAGGAAGATAAAACACAAATACTTGTCTTCTTTCTGATAAACTCGCAATAAAGAGATATCGAATCATTATTAGAAGGAAGAAATAATAGAGACACGTATCTTCCATCTCTTCTTCTTATCCCCACCGCGAATTGAATTCTTATTAAATTTATATCAGCTTTGCAATATTTCCAAAGCAATAAAATTACAACAAAGTTGGGATTAATTTCTCGTATGGAAGAGATCGCTACCTTTTCGCCGGGGGGATTTTTGGTCCGGAAGATACAAATTGTTTGCTGGGCTTTTTGAAGTTTTATTTACTTTTACTATGAAAATATCGTGTACACAATTTCAGCTCTCTAGCTCTCGACGCGTTCTTAGGCAGTGTTCAAATATATAGTGAAAAATGAAATTTTTTTATGGCAGCCCTACGAAGGAGTTGTCCGATTCGTCCGATTTTCGAATTTAAATTTGTATGCTTAGAAAATCTGTGTACAAAAGTTCAGCTCTCTACGTTGACAGACAGACATGCAAAAATCAAAATAACTTTTAATATTATGCGTGGGTGTCCAATCCATTTTTCTCTACTAGCATTATTTCTGTGCGTTACAAATGCAATGACAAACTTAGTAGATTTCATCTAGGGTATAAAAAGGCGAGAAGAAATCATTCAAAAGTAAAAAAATTTGACAATCTCCAAAGGTCCGTTTGCCTTTTTTTTACCGATAAGTCGAGAGCGCGTTCACTTAGACTTAGAGAGCTGAAAATTATGCGATTGGCATTTTTGAAAAGAACTGTATATTTTAGTACGAGAACGGGACAAATTAGGGAGCTGAAATTTTGTACACAGCCTTTCACTTTTGCTGGTAATAAAAATGGTCTTCTACTGGAATCAATCGATTCCCTCTGGAGGATAACTGCTCCACCAGTATATCCTTTTTTCTTTTATGCATACAATGCAGCAACAAAAAATGGAATACACCAAAACAGCGGGGTTGATGTTATCCTACTTACACTTACATTGTACTGAAAAGTTCTTCAGAATTTAAAATCTTATGAATTTAGTTATAGTAATTTTTTGCTGTCTGACGAAACATTCTAGAAATCTAATAGTCGAGCTGGGCTTTCATCTAGCGTATTGTAGGAATTGGTCTGTGACTAATTCTAATTTTTTTGCTTGTTTTAACCTTTGTTTGTTAATATAATTATCTTAGTGATCAAGCCGTCTGATCTTGAATGACCTATAGCTAGATCAAGAATGACTGAACTTTACATTGGCTAGGCTATGAAAAGCATGATCGCCATGGATAAGATATAACAAATAGAATATGTACGATGTTGTTACTGATAACGATGACAATGAGAGTGCCATCAGTGGTGGCGTTTAGTTGTAGACTAAACCAGTTTTCGAAAACTGGGGCAAAATCTTGCATCTGTCGAAAATTTCGATATTCGATAATTTGTCGAAAATTTCGACACGGTAGAATGTTTTGTTATAAACCAACTGTATTTTGGCAAATGAATTTCCGTCGGAAGTTAAGAAATGTAAATATTATGTCAGTAAGATGGATGGGAAAGGTGTTTATTTTTTTTATTAAATTTTTAATTACCTTATTAACAAGTTTTTGATTATTCGCAACTGTGGATAGACTTAAAAAATAAAATAAAAATAAGATGCGAACCGATCAAAATGGAGCGCAATAAGACAGGAAATGTGGGAAAGGTAGTGGAATTCAGTGCGTATTAGCGAGTCATGACGAGTATGGTTACTACAGTTGTTGGTCTTCCAGGGAACGATTTTAATGTTGAAGATTCTATCACCATTCACAAGTGATCAACTTACCGATAATAATGGCGATAATAATTGTGATATTACTGTAGATAATAACGGGTGGCGCAAAACTACTGGTACTATAGAAATTACTTCCATTTTTTTTATATGACATCTCCTGTCATTCAGCCGAAAATATCGATGCTGTGCGCGAAGGTGTGGAAGAGTGTCTAGGAACATCAACGAGGCGACGTGGGATGCAATTGAGCATTTCCAGGCGGACTGTGCAGCGTATTTTGGTGAAAGACTTGCAGATGTTTCCGTATAAAACTCCGATGACTCATCAGTTGCTGCCTACTGACGACCGAGCTTGTCTAGAGTACAGCCAGCGCGTCATAAACCTCAACCTTGAAGAGGATGATTGTTTTTTTGCAAAATTGGTTATGAGTGACGAAGCGCATGCCAATTAGCAGAATGCTAGCTTCTGGGGCATTGAAAATCCGCTCATTATTCAAGAAACACCTTGACACGCACTAAAAGTTACCATATGGTGTTGTGTCTGTGCTGAAAGAGTGATCGGACCCCATTTATTCGAAGACGCTGCAGGCAATGCGACAACTGTCACTGTTACATTTTGGATGAATTGGGGCTGGAGCACATCTGGTTCCTACAGGACGGCTCCACGGCACGCACAGCGCGCGACACTTTGGACTTAGTGAGAGTCGCTTTTCTAGGCCGTGTTGTCTCTCGTTTTGGAGATTTGCCTTGGCCTCCAATATCACCCGATCTGACCTACCAGACTTCTTTGTTTGGGGTTTTGAAATTAGTGGTATGTGTAAACACGCAACCCTAATAGAAAACATTCATCAAGAAATAAGGAATATATCGCAGGAAGTGTTACGGCAAGTTATGTGTTTATGTGTGGGTGGGTGTGGGGGTGTGTGTCGCAGGTCTGGGTGCGACCTCCTCCTTCACCACACATTTCCCTCTGCTAGTATTTGGTTATATCGGGTGGTATTACACTATCGGCGTAAAGGCTTTTAGCATTTCACGAATTGACTAAAAATTTCAGACACATAATGTAAAAAGTAGCTAAGTCAAAACCGGTACACTATCTGCCTATTTTTGATGAAGTGTCAGTTACGTCAAATGTCTACGACATATATATATATAAAACTAATTCTAGTTTTCTAATTTAGAAAAGAAGTTGTAGCTGAACCAAATAAGGTCATTACTTTTGCGCCACCCGTTATATATAATAATAAAATATATCCATTTTATTACGTTAGACAGCTTTACTGAATTAATTTTTAACTTATGCTGCCACTCGAGATTGTCAAGATTTCCGAAAATGTCATTTACATAATCGAAAACGCTTGTCGAACGAAAATGCTCCAGAATATTGCCAATAAAATTTTCGATGCGACGACAGTCGACAGCACTTCATATAGAAAGTGATACAGCAACATCTTGCCCCTGCATATGGTTTCGGTTTATGCCGTTCATTAGCATAACCTCAAATGATAAAGGCAACAACTATCAACAACCAGGATGGATCTTGAACATTGTTTGAAGTTTTATTTAATTAAACGCGTTAAAATTTGGAATCGAAATAGAAAAATATTTCTCAAATGTCTAAGGTGAGGAAGTCTAATGCATTTTTCTGTATGCCTTATTGACTCATATCTATTTTTATTTCAGTGAAATAAGACACAAATGCCAGGAAGATGTATATTCTGCATCAAGTATTCTACAAAAAAAAATTTTTTCAAGACAACCTTTTGTCAGACATTATTTAGGGATGATACAAAGTGGAGATTTAGTATGCTTCAAAAGCATTCAGAAGATCAGTGGATGTCTGCCTTTCGAGCTTCCAAAGAAACGTTCGTAAGTCTTTGTGGTACGTTGCGTTCACATTTCGAACCGAATAAATTTTATCAAAGCTGACCCTAAAACGGCATCAGTGAGAAGCACGCAGAGAATTTTCTTCACGGTCGAATTGTGGAAGAACATTCTCTATAAGATAGTAAATGTAATTATTACATATATTATGCCAAAAGTAATATATATGCCAAAAAAAGAACAAATTACAAGGTTAAATTCGGTCTTCCCAAAATTGGATTGATGGTACACATTTAAGTATTTATTTAAATTATAAGTTTAGGCGATAGTATACAGATTTTTTCCGATCCAATTACTAACTACCGCAAAAGTTATTCTTACAAAATAAGGAGAAAAAAAAAGAATAAAATTGACTTTTAGTTGCGATAAAATAATATTGTGTAAAATTAAGAAAAAGGAATTATAGGTATATTTCATTATTTATACTAGTGCTAAACCCTACAAAAGTGGTACATATAAGGAGATTATTGCTTAGTGATACAACATAAAAGGTACTAATTCAATAATTAACAAGGAAAAAAGCTAGAATTGGTGTAAGACCAACTCTTATGATATCCTAGATGAATGCCCTTATGAAATTTCGTATTGTCACCCTTCTGTCCAAGTTTGATTTTTGAAGTGGTTTTTCGCATATATTTCTAGAACGGTTTGTCGCACAGAAAAAATGATTATAACCAATTTTATAGGATTTCGTATTCTAAAGAAGTTTTTAGTGCAATAAAAATGTCTTGGACTGATCGTTTTCAAAGAACTATATACGTAAAGAACCTAAATTTTTATATTGCAACACTAAGAAGGAGTTGCCCGATTTAGTCCATTTTTGAAATTTTGTTTGCTAATACAATCAAACACCATGTACCAAATATCAGCTCTCCACGTTGACGCGTTCTCAGGCAGTTTCCAAATACATAGTGGAAAATGAAATTTTTGTATAGCAATCCCACGAATGAGTTGCCCGATTCGTCTCATTTTCGAACTTAATTTTACTTTTATTTTTTAAAGTCTGTGTACAAAATTTCATTTTCATTTTGCATTACGATCACTACTTCGAGGTGTTACAAACGGAATGAGAAACTTAGTATAAAAAAAACACTATGGGAATAATTACGTAACCTTAAAGCTATTATAGTGACAGACAATTTAAATATGAAAGAAAGATTATTATTATTAAAAAGAAAAAAGAAAGAGGAGAAAAAAGAGAAGAAAAATGATGGCTGATAAAAAGAGAAAAAACTTAACTAATTAGTTCGATCTCATAGAGAACTTGACTTTTGCATGTCAGAAGGCAGGAGCGATAAATGTCAACATTGTTAAGATTACGTTAAATTCCTTGTGAAGTCTAAAAATTGGCGATTTCGCTTTAAGATTAGTTCTACTAGAGGGTAAATTGAATAGGACTTGGAGTCTAGACTGCCGCCCAGGGACGTGGAAATGAGAAGGCAAGGATAGCAGATATCACCATTTAAAACCTTGAAGAGAAAGACAGCATCCAGAACGATTCTTCGATTAGCTAGGTTCGGTAGATTAAGCATACTTAGTCTATGATGATATTCGAGGGACACATTATTAATTTTCTTTGAACAGATTCGATTTAAGCTATGAAGCATAGAAAGTGCTCCATACTTGGCAGGCATATTCAACAGTTGTTCTCACCAAAGAGATAAATAACGTTATAGTAGACGACATACAGTTAAATGATTTCATAGTACGAAAAATGAAATCACCAAACGGAACGCCTTTGTTATTATAAAATTAATATTAGAAGAGAAAAGTACCTTGGAGTGAAAAATTACACCACGTTATATGTAATCAAAAGTTTTGGAGATACATTTATTATCAATCGTATAATCAAAAAGAGTATGTTCCAACTTCCTGGTATACGTCATCATTTTGCACTTATCAGTATTAAGTTTTAGCAGATCTACATTACACCAGTTCGCAAGTTCTTCTAAATTTTCCTGCATGCGGAAGCAACCATCAGCAGTATGGATTACACGGAAAATTTTAGCATCATCTGAATAGATTAGACAGATGGAATCTAATTTGGAGGAAAGGTCATTTTATTAGATCAAGAAAATAAATGGTCCAAGAACGATCCCCTATGGAACACCAGACGTTTGCTTGTAGGGAACAGAACTGGATCCGTTGAAAACTACAATACTTTTTCTGTTCGAGAGATGCGATGAGAACCACCCAATAGTACAATTACGAAAGCCCCCTTGTTCCATTTTGACCAATGCACGATCGTGATTAATTTTATCGAATGCTTTTGAAAATTCAGTATAAACACAATCAACTTGCTTACCTAAATCTAAGGTACATGCAACTATATCTGTAAATAAGGATAAGTTGGTTACTGTTGATCTACCAGGGAAAAAACGGTATTACTTTACAGTGATATAGTTTTTAGTCAGTTGGAATAGTTAACTATAAGCAATCATTTCAAATATAAGTGCTATGCTACTCGATATGGAAATGAGGTGATAACTAACAACGCATCTAGGGTCACCATACTTGAAAATCGGAGTAACAAAGTAATGCTTCAAGGATTTAGGGAAGGTGCTAGTATTAGTGGACAGATTAAATAATTGACTAGTAGGTGCAGCTAACGTATGTGAGCATTGTTTATAAAAGATATTAGGAATTTTGTCTGTTCCAGGGTTCTTGCTACAGTCAAGCATTTCCAATATGTTAAGAACTTCATGAGATAGAGAAATGCCTTCCGAGCCACTATTATAACGAGCTACCGGCTATTTCATGATGGGATTACTATTTGTAAAAACGGATGCAAAGTGCCTGGAAAACATTTCACAAGAAGTACTTGGCGAGGGGGATGTTTCATCAGCGTACACTAGCTCTTTCTGGTAAGTATTTGATTTCTTCAAATCTTTACTGTATGACCAAAAGACTTTGAGTTGATCTCTTAATGCATATTTCGTTTTATTTATGTACCCATTATAACATTCCTTGAGAAGTGATTTGCATTTTTTTTCTAATTGCGGAACATGTTTTATAAACTTCGGGATGTTGAAAAGATGTGCAAAAGTGCTTATATTTAATTTTAATTTGGAGAGCACGAATAAGATGTGAGTTGTACCTACCATATTGGAAAAGTTTTCCCTCCTGTTTTTTTTTCACTATTTCAGATAATTATTAAGCCTATTATTTAATACCTCATAAAACCTCTCAAAAGATTCATCAACATCGGGGTGAATAAACTGTGAAAATTTGCGGACGAAAAATATTCATTTAAACTATCACATGTCAATTATTCCACCTTCAAATGGCAGAAAAGATTTCGTCAATCGAAAAAGAAGGGAGTCGATTATATTGCTATGTTAGCGGCTTCCCAGATATACATGAAAATATCCTGGTAGCGTCCTTGAGGCCTCAATTTTCACAGATTCTACAATAGAACAACCATGGCATGCTTATTCCATGTGTATTTGCTGAATTAATACTTTTTCATTATTGTTTATAGGAATACAAAGATATTGCAGGGAAGGAAATAAGCTCTTATATTATTGGAGTTCCAGCGTATCCGTTATTGCCGGCTAATGAAAGATTATGTTGGCCGAAAATTACCACCAGATGAAGATAAATTCAACGTCTGCTTAAATAAAGCCAAAGTTAAGGTTGACATGGTGTTTGGTGACGTCAAGTATTGTTGGAGTATTTTAGCCAAATGATGCCATATTGATTATTCTTTCGTGCCAAAAATCGTTGTAGCATGCTAAACTTCACAATGGAATTAAATATTCCGAAGAAAATATATGCGGAGAAAGAAATGAAGAACCAGTCTGCGATGACCAACCTGAACAAATATATGCAGAACGTGCTACCCCCATTGGCGATCGAAATTTCTGACATTTTAAAGGAATACCTAAAAATAAGTCACGGAAAAGGTTGAGTTATCAATAGAATATCTTAGTGATAAAAAATCAAAATGTATTTAAAACAGCAAGAAATATCTATATCACAAAATAATTACACTAATTTTACACTTTGGCAATACATATAGCTTCTGACTATACTATAGTAGTCGCCGCGAAAACTGAGATTTTAAGGCACAAAGAATGAATTTAATACTAAAAAAATAAACCCATTTCTGAATAAAGAAATTCACAAAAATTTCCTTACAATCAACTTTTTATTGAAAGTTTTTCGTTTTTGTGGCGGCTACTGTAGCATGTATAGGTTATTCGTTTGAATTCTAGTAGTAGCATTGCGCTTCACCAACATCTCGTTGGCTGCTTAAATTCGACAATAAATATTGTAGAAAATTTTGTTCTTGCTTTTGCATTCGCTCTTCAAAGGCCTGCTTTTGATGTATTATTTCTTCTTATCCTGTATATATTTCTCCTGAAGATTCGCCTGCACAGCACCCAAGCTTCAACAGCGTTTTCCAAACCTTTCGCATAAGAAGTTCGACATGGAATTAATAAATTTTTCAAACTTTCACGTTCTAGTACCAACGCGACGTTTTGTTTGCTATGTCAAAGTACTACGTTCGCCATTTTTTAAATTGGAGATATTTGTTACATCATCTGAAAATAATAATACTATTTTAGAGCGTAAATCTTATAATAATATATTTTTCCAGCAGGCAGTAGGCTACTCTGGGACGACAAGAATAAATAACTTCGAGCTTTTCCATGAAGGGAAAGTCAATTTTCCCGGCACCACTTTTTTGAACGTTTTTGTTTTATATTGATATACAGCGCTTTCAACCTACTGTATTTTTGTAATTAATTATTACTTGGTTTACTTCTGTCTTATATCCATTTGAATTTAGGTCGTGCGTTACCTTGCAAAAAACATCCTTTAGCCCATATTTCCTTCCATCCATTTATTCTTGTATACCTTTTGATTAATTCATAAGTCCAATAATGCTGCTGTTTCTTCAAAGCCCCAACAATTCATATTAACTTTTGTTCATTCATGCACCAAATGCAAAATTCTTATGCTAATACTCTTAGTGATGTATATTGAGGTTAGGTTTTGGTAATTTTAGTTACGTGCAGCTCATGCGCGCTTACCAAACAGGTTTGAAAATTGTAGTATTCTTAATGTTCCATAAGGCACATGTAGACTTAAAAAGCGAAACCTGGCAACACCAGCAAGTCAAGATTTTTATTCATACTTTCCCGATTTCTACAATCAACCAAAGTTATGAACGCAAATCTTCACAACTGCTCAAACTTTCAGTTTATTAACCGTGTTTGAGCCGTGAAGGATTCCTACACAGTTCAGATTTGTTTGGTTTAAGAAGGCTTCCTAATTAAACCCAGAACAACAGAACAACGCCTTCATTTAATAAAAACTTTATTCTAAAATTCTATTTACAAAGCTCGATATTTATATACAAAATTTAATATGACAAATATGCAGAATCAACAAATTCAATTTAATAAATTTAATTGACAACAAATTTCATGCGTGAAATTCGATCTCACGAAATTGTTATTTGTCTGCAGGTGTTGCTGATGCAGCAAAAGTGCATGAAATTTACCTAATTAAATTGAATTTGTGCCGCATTGTTTTTTCAACAAAGTTATTGACTTCTGAATTTGCTGATAGGTTTTTAATGTTTAATGCTTAAACATCCTCCCCCCTTGAGTTGGTGTCCAACACAAATTTCTGGTCCAGGCCCTTGCGTTTTCTTGGGATAGGTTGATGCTGCTCCCCTTGCGATGCTCCTGGTAGTTTAAAGATGTTGGCTTTCTTACACCGCAAATACATTAAGTAGCTGAAGATTGCTAGAAAAGCTGTCACAGATAGATAGGTCACGGTATAGTGATGGACATCATGGACGTTAAGTTGTTCGGGAAAGGTTGAAGCTGCATTGAGGCTTTTGATTCTAGAGGTTAGTTCCTTCATTTCTCGTGCATTAGATTGCAGATGAAATTCGGATGAGGCGAGTTGCGGTGTCCTTCGTGTTAACCTCAGGTGGTCTTCTATCAAAGCACTGATGTTTATCCGTGGGATAAGTGCGGAGGTAAGGTTACTTTGATACCGGCCGTGTCCGCTAATCGTCATGGAAGTCTGTTTGACTGCGCACTCTGGTCGTAGCCTTAAGATTCCACTTCCGTTAAGTGTTTTGAGTAGGACTTCGGTTCCACAGACTATATTGAGTGTAGTTTCCACATCCAATGAAAATAGCCAGTTGTTGGGGGTGTGAAGCTGAATCCATATCTTCGAGAGCTTTGTGGTTCGGAATCGACACGTTGGTGATAATGTTTGGTGATGATTTAGTAGCTCCATTTCACAGTGGCTCACACTGGATTTTAAATTGTAGATCGGATGATTTTGCGCACATAGATATCGTTCATCGTCTAACGTTTTGCATTTGTCCAGTTCGAATTGCATTAAGGGATAGTATCGGTCTCTCGGTAGATTAACGATGAGGTATTCGGTAGATGGCTCAATTAATATAAAGCTGGTTTTGTGAAGTGTAGAAATTGGGATTACTTTAAAGAGTTGAAAGTATTCATCTTGTTGTAGTGGAATTCGTATGTCGAATAGGATATATGGTTCTGTCACCCTTGCTGCGGCTGTCATTAGGCTGTAAAGTAACAAACCGCCATCCTTTCCATTTCCAGGAATTGTTAACATGGAAGGAAGGTGCTCTTTAATTTGTGCGATTTGTTCTTGTAGCTGAATAGGAGAGAGCAAAAGAGGATTAATTTTGTTGTGATGAAGATCCGTTAAAACATCAAGTAATGCTCCTTGAATTCTGTGAAAATTTTGCAGGACTAGCGTGGTTAGTATGGACAATGAGTTGAAAGTTTGTGCACTTTGTTGTTCGTATTGGGCATTACCTATGTATTTGTGTAAAGCTTCGATGTGATTCTTTATGGAGTTGAACTGCTGTTGAATGGATTCTTCCCTGCCTTTCATAATATTTGTAGTAGATTCCAGAACTGATGTTTGATTTTTCAGTAATTGCATGAGGTAATTTTCATTCATCCGTGTTTTTTTAATTTCAGCCGTTATATATTCAGCGTACTCCGAGTCGAGTACTCCAAATAGTTTGCTTGCAATGTTTCCGATTATATTGAGAGGTTCTCTTTTTACCATTTTGTGGCCACCACTTCGTTTGTATAAAAGGTCACTTGCTTCCTCTAGTTCTCTAAGCTGATGCTCGAACTGATTTAATATCTCTAGGCAATGATTCTTTCTGATTGTTGTTGCATTGCAAAGATGGTCTATTGCCGCTATACAACTCCTTATTCCTTGAAACTCGGCCCAGTAACTTGTTAGGTTATAATAAATCAGCAAGTTCCATTCACTGTTTATTATTTGAGCCAGGCCTATAGATTCGAAGAATAACCCAGGATTATCTGTGAATGGTGCTATCTCCACTGGCTCATTAAAAGGTGCTCCGAATATTGGCAGCACTAAAGATGTTAGCAGGAGAAAACTGACCGCCATCGAATTACCTCTTTGTGGATTTCTTAAAACTTGAGTCTGTTGCGCAATACCCTTGCTCTCTTCCGCCGTTATGCTTGGTTGTGTGGTTTTTGCCTGTTTTGAGAATGTTATCCAATTTGACCAGTTTGGGTTTATAGGCAAGAATCTGCCTTTCAATGGATGGTTGACTTTCTTGCCAGAGCTCAGGTTTCGCCTTTTGGCAGGAAGACTAGCAGTGATGTCATCTGTTGCCGCGGGCTTAGTTCTTGGTGGTCCTTGCAGTAGGAGGCATGTAGCTCCGTTTGTTACTGTTTCGGTAACTTGTTGACTGTTTGAATCTTCGTCATGATGATTATTGTTGTACTCTTCAATTGGTAGTGGACACAGGTTGTGGATCGCTCTTTTAAAAGAGCCAGATGCTGTTTTTACATTCACAACCCTGGTGTGATTATCCGGTCCATTAAATGTGTCTGTAATGCGACCAAGAGCCCATTTAAGAGGGGGGTAAGTTCATATCCTTTAACAGTACTAGGGTGCCCTTTTTTTAAGTCAGGTTGTTTGTTTTTCCACTTGTATCTTAGTTGAAGTTCCTGTAGATATTCTAATGACCATCTCTTCCAAAATGATTGTTGGATATGGTGCAGTCGTCTAAATCTTGTAAGACTGTTTATGTTTAGGGCACTTACATCTGGCTCTGCAAAGGCTGCTAGTGGCCTGCCTATCAGGAAGTGTCCTGGCGTCAGAGCGTTCAAGTCGTTTGGATCGGATGACATGGGCGTTAAAGGCCGTGAGTTTGAGAATAGCTTCGATTTGGGTGATGACTGTATGCAATTCTTCCTGCGTCAGGCTGGCATTTCCAGTTTGCCGTACAAGATGCTTCTTCGCAGATTTTACTGCTGCTTCCCTGAGACCTCCAAAATGTGGTGAACGTGTGGGTATTGGCTTCCAGTCTATGCGATTTTGTGAGCAAAGTTCGTGTATGGACTCCTTCATTTCCTGTGATTTGAATAAGTCATCAAGCTCCTTTAATCCAGATTTAGCACCAACAAAATTGGTTGCATTATCACAGAAAATTATCGCGCAAAGTCCTCTTCGAGAAATGAATCGTTTTAGTGCATTTATGAAGGCGATAGAACTTAAATTGCTGACGATTTCCAGATGAACCGCCTTTGTTGCGAAGCAAACAAAGACTGCGATATATGCTTTATCTGAGATGGCTCGTCGTAGCTTGTGGTGAATGACAATCGGTCCACAAAAATCAACTCCTGTGGTGTGAAATGGTTGTGCAGGAGTTACTCTTCTGGCTGGTAGATCGGCCATGATTTGAGTGATGCTCTGTGGTTTGCATCTAAAACAGCGAATGCACCTATGCACTATCTGTCGTGCTAATGTCCTGATGTCTATGATCCAGAATCTTTGTCTCGCGATTGCTGTTAAGGTCTGTGGAGCTGCATGCATGTGCTTTCTGTGAATATGATTAAGCAACAACTCGCTGAGTATATGATTTCTTGGAAGTAACGTTTGATGTTTTGCCTCTGCGTTCAGTTGGGAATGTTTTAATCGACCACCAACTCTGATGACGCTAGTTGCTTCGTCCAGAAATGGGTTCAATGATTGGATGGAACTATTGGTGTCGAGCGATTTGTTGTCCTTGAGATTTTGAAACTCTTTGCTAAACGTTATGCGTTGTACATTTCTGACTAGGCCATTTTGCGCCATGTCCAGTTCTGTTATCGTTAGAAGGCCTGTTGATCTACGCTCCTTTGGTAGTCTGCAATTTTCCCAGAAACGCATGCAGTAAGCGAAGATTCGCTGAAGCCTCGTGAAGGAATTTTTGTGGTTGACAGATGCAATTATGTCCGTATAATTTTCTGTCTTTAACCTTGTTAAGAATGCGAATTTTCTTTCTCGAGTTTCAGGCACCTCTTGCAGTGGTTGAAATTTTTGGTTAGGCCATCTTGATGCTGGTTCAAATAAGAAGTCTGGGCCCTTGAACCATAGCTTAGATTGGTGTAGTTTAGCTGGAAGCAAGCCCCGAGAGATGATATCAGCAGGATTTTGGGTACCTTCTACATGATGCCACTGATGTTCAGTCGTTAATTGTTGGATTTTTTTCCACCCTATTTGCAACAAAGGTGCTCCAAGTGTAGGACGGTGCTGCAATCCATGAAAGAACGATTGTTGAATCCGTGTAGTAGTAAACCTTTGATAAATTCTTCGGTAGACATTGACGTACCCGCTCCACCAATTCTGCTAAGAGGACAGCAGCGCACAGTTCTAGTCTTGCTAGCGTTGTCGATTTTAGGGGTGCTAATCTTGACTTTGAACACAACAATTGAACACGTATTTGGCCGAAGTCATCTACCGTCCTGATATAACAGCATGCTCCATATGCAGATTCACTGCTATCAGAAAAGGCATGCAATTGAAGCTCCACTGGATCGGTGAATGATACGTGTCTTGAGATTTTGAGACAACTGAGCTCTTTCAATTGGCATTGAAAGAGTTGCCACCTTTTCTTTAACTGTGTTGGAAGTTCTTCAACCCATGAAATGTTTGATTTCCATAGATCCTGTACAAATAGTTTGCCAAGAACTGTCACAGGTCCAATTAGTCCAAGTGGGTCAAAAATACGAGCGATGTCTGACAGAACTGTTCGCTTTGTAGTCTTATCTGACTCATGGTGTGTTGTTTTGAATTGAAAGACATCATCCCTTGGTTGCCAAATCATTCCTAGGGTTTTCACGACTTCGTCTCCTTGGAGCAGTAGTAGTTTTTCTCTTAATTCTTCAGGAATGGTACGCAATATATCTGGGTGATTTGAACAGAACTTCCTTAGTTCGAAATTTCCACTTTTTAGAAGTGCCACTAACTCCTCTCTTAGTTTGGTGGTATCATCAATGGAGTCTGTTCCAGTTAGGATGTCATCAACATATGAATCAGTTCGTATGACCTTAGCTGCTCGAGGAAAGGTGTCGACTTCCAAAAGTGCTAATTGATTAAGACACCTTGTAGCGAGAAAAGGTGCTGAAGCCGTGCCATATGTCACTGTTTTGAGCTGGTATGTCTGAAGAGGCCTGTCTTTGTGCTCGCGCCAGAGAATAAGTTGATATTTTCTTTGCTCGGGATCCACTTGAATTTGCCGATACATCTTGCATATATCTGCGGTCATCACATATTTGTGCATTCTAAATCTTATTAGAATGAAGAACAAGTCTGATTGTACAGTTGGTCCAATCTTGAGGATGTCGTTGAGAGATTTTCCAGTTGTAGTCTTGGCTGACGCATCGAACACTACACGGAGTTTCGTGCTCGAACTCTCAGGTTTAACAACGCAGTGATGTGGTAAGTAATAATTCTCGGGAGGGATGAGTTCCTTGTGTATTGCTTGCATGTGCCCCAGGTGCTCGTATTCTCGCATGAAGGCCTGATATTGTCGTTTTAGCTCTTGATTTTTATCTAGTTTGCGTTCTAGACAATAGAATCGTTTTGTTGCCATCTCAATTGAGGATCCCAACTTGTGTGGTGGCTCGCGAAATGGTAGCTGGACAATGAGCTGACCTGATGGAGAACGTTGAAATGTCTCTTGAAAGTGCTGCTCGCATTCGTATTCTTCCTTTGTCATCCGGTTTGATGGTGCATCATGTTGGTCTAATTCCCAAAATTTGACTAATTGTTTCTCTAGAGATGCCACTGAAGGCTGAATTACAATACTGCATTGGAAGCGACTGATGGACGACGTATTTGATGCTCTCCCTGCTACTATCCAGCCCAAGCGGGTGTTTTGTAGGAGAGGCAGTTTGTTGGAAACTCTAATCTGGCCACCTTGTAAGAGATCATAATACAAGTCAGCTCCTATCAGCATGTCGATTGCTTGAGGCTGATAGAAATCGGGATCTGCCAACTGGATGTTGGATGGAATTTCCCAGCTTGAGGTACACACATATGTTGCTGGCTGATAGTCGCTGATCTTCGGCAGTACAACAGCTGTAATTGTTGTTGTAAGCTCATTTGCTCTAGAGTGTAAGGCTAATTTAGTCTCGTGTTTGGCAATGGTTTCGTGTCCACCGATGCCAATAATCGGAATACTAATTTTGTGTCTCTTTAAACCCAGCAGTTGAACAAAACTGTCCCGGATAAAATGTAATTGAGACGCTGAATCAAGTAGTATTCGACATGGCACCAGAGCTCCTGTTGCATTGACGATGTCCACTACAGCTGTTGCCAGTAAGACTTGTGATTTGGCTGATGCCTTAAGACTGGTGGTAGCTTTGTTCGAAGTTTGCTGTATTAATTTTGAAGGAGTAATTGACTGCAATGTCGTGTTATTCTGTCGTATTGTATGATTGGGCTTGGCGGTCTCTTGCCTGTCGCGGCATGAATTGTGAAGCAGACTGTAGTGTCGGCCCCTGCAATATGTGCAATTTCCTGAAGTACATCCTTGAATCTGATGTCCAGGTTTCAGGCAGTTAGGGCATAGCTTGAATTGCTTCACTAGCTGGAACTTATTGTCGAGTGATGAATTCAGAAACTTATTGCATCTGTAAATTTTATGCTCTGCTTTACAGACGGGACACTGGGTTCTTGGTGTTGATGTCACAAATGTAACAGGCTTTTTGCGCTCGTCTTTCGTGTGCATTGCCTCCAGCATCTGAAATCTGGATTCTAAGAACTTGAAGAAGTCATCTACGTTTTGGATTTCACGAGGACGCTGGAGAGATTGTTCGTACAATTTCCGGGATTCTTTGTCTAGCTTTTGAAGTAATATATGGATCAATATGGCATTCCATTCTTTGATCTTAACCCCCATGTTCTGCAGTGATAGAAGACATTCTTTACTGACATCATGGATCCGCTTTATTCCAGTTCCAGATTCAACTGCCAACGTACTTTGTGACAGCAGTTCATTTAGAAGTACAGTTATTATACTTCTTGAGTTATTGTACCTGTCTGTCAGTATCTTCCAAGCCACGGTGTAGTTTTGTTCCGTGGCTTGTAGATGTCTTATCAACCGGCTTGGTTCACCGGTAAGATGAGCTTTTAGGTAGTACATTTTTTCTGCTGCGCTTATAGACTGATGATGTATTAGCTGAGTGAAAAGATTCATAAATGGTTTCCATTGTGTATTCGTCCCATCGAAGTTCGGAAGAGCTATCTTAGGAAGCTTTACATTCATGCTATTACTACACGTTATGGATTGTTCATCTAGTCTTTCCTGTAGTTCAATCGCCAGGTTTTTATACTTATCTTCGATGCTTCTAAATTCTTCTTGTGCCTTCGTAGAGTCGAGCAATTCTGCTATTACTTCTTGATGGAGGCCAGTTATTTGAGCCCAGTAGTCATTGATCGACTTAAGCTTCTGATTATAGTAAGCCCTTGAACGAGGTGCATTAAACTCTTCTCTAATTGAGTTTATCAATCTGTCCAACGCCTTTATTGTTGCGGCGTGCATCCTTAGAGTCTTGGCTGAGTCATCTTGATTAGCGTCAGTGGGTGTGGTCGCTGGAGCACTTGACTGTGATGCCTCCGCGGGACACTCCCTCAGTCTCTGGTATATTTTACCGAGGAAGTCCTTGCAGATTTCTTGGAATTGTGTATGGTATGCTTGTGTGAAGTACGCATGTTCTGGATGTACTTGCTGGATGCATTCTAGCTCTTGATGCCTTTTATTGAATTGAATGATGAATTCATTCAGGGATGTCTGGTACTTCAAAGTGCCTTCCTTGGTTCTCCGCTCAATCCTCTCCTTTTTAAAGTTATCGAAGAGTTGGTTGATGGCACGGCCAAGCTCTGATTGAGCTGACGCGAGTGCTGCAATATCTGTCATTTGGCACACAAAACAAACTTATCGTGTGAATCGTAGAATGGTGACCTGATTGTGGTTGCTTATGGATGCAAGCGGAGTCCGGATACTGCTGGCTATTGTGTCGCCTGTTGACACAAAGTGAGATCCTGAGCTATTTCTTGATGTACTATTTTGCTGTAAGTAGCCACAACGGAAGATCTAGCTTCTTAGAAAGCGACTGCTGAACTCTGGAATGCCAAAGGGAATGTCGACTGCACAAAGGTGCTACTGCGTGACACAGTATACTACTTATGTAGTAATTGCTTCAACTTGCTGGAGCTGCAAATGAAATCCGGGTGCTGTTGGCTACTGTGTCGCCTGTTGACACAAGGAAAGCTCCAGAAGTATTCCTTGATTTATCCTTCGGCTGTAAGTTGGCGCGAAGGAAGATCCAGCTTCTTAAGAAAGCGAGATTTGACTATTGAACTCTCAAATGGATGCCAAAAGAGAGTCTGGACTGCTTGTGGTGCGTGATATAGCACTACTTATGTTACACAAGTAGCTATTAATATCACGTCGGGGTCACCAATTTTGTTTGAGCCGTGAAGGATTCCTACACAGTTCAGATTTGTTTGGTTTAAGAAGGCTTCCTAATTAAACCCAGAACAACAGAACAACGCCTTCATTTAATAAAAACTTTATTCTAAAATTCTATTTACAAAGCTCGATATTTATATACAAAATTTAGTATGACAAATATGCAGAATCAACAAATTCAATTTAATAAATTTAATTGACAACAAATTTCATGCGTGAAATTCGATCTCACGAAATTGTTATTTGTCTGCAGGTGTTGCTGATGCAGCAAAAGTGCATGAAATTTACCTAATTAAATTGAATTTGTGCTGCATTTTTTTTTTCAAGAAAGTTATTGACTTCTGAATATGCTGATAGGTTTTTAATGTTTAATGCTTAAACAAACCGTTTGCTGCTAACAAATTTAGCTTATATTTAATTTATTTATGCTAACTAATTCAATATTCTAGAACAATATATCAATGTTAGAAAAATATTACAAAACAAATTTTAGAAACTAATTGAAAAACAGAAATTTTGGAAAAGTATTTACCACTTATATGCAACAAAAACATTGCCGAAAATCTGAAAAATACAAGTTAAATTATTGTACACGTCGCTGTAAAAATTGTGTAGGAACAGCAATAAATGTTGCTACTAAACAGTGTAATTTACCGCAATATCCACACACAATAAACTTTACCGCTTGATGAAATTGTTATGATGAGTAGGTTAGTGCTTCCTGGGACGTCCAGGAAAAAGCGATCGGTTAAGTAAATAGGGACTCTTAAAGTTAATTTATAAAACACTTATTATATTTCTTGTTAACATTTATTAATTTGAAGGAAAAAGTTGTTTTTTTTCAACAAAACTTCTTTTATAATACTTTTCAAAAAAACTCCTTATAAAATTATGTTTAACATAACTTCTTTTCATGTTGTTCAGGGCACAGCAATAACCTTCGATGATCCCCTGAAGCATATTCCACCTCGATATTCACTTCCTAAAAATATAAAAAAAAAGGAACACAAAGCATAATGCCACTGCCGTCCCAAGCGATATTGAATCCTAAAATAGACGAAAATGTCATTATTATATATATATATATTATAAAAACTCAATAAAAATAACAAAAGAATCACCCATTCCTATTCCAGAATTTGATCTGAAAAGATGAGAATTTACTGAGCTCCTCATAGATCCAAAACATAATTTGCCATTATGTTGAAATTTAATTCTATAATCCTATAAATTTAACTATTTGAAACTTCTATCATTCACCTAAGTAGAAATTTTCTCCAGCTGGAGAAATTTACCTCTGCTTCACTTCTATCCTTCACCTAAGTAGGAATCTTACTTTTGTCATGGTCATTTCAGTGACTGCGTGCATTTATTTGAAACTTTTGTACGCTTATGCTCATTTGTGTCAATGCAAGAATTTTGCTTTGATTTTTGCAACATTCGTGACTTACAAAGTAATTATTTTTCGGTGTATTGCCACTTTTGTTCTTCTAAACCGGCAGGTTTAGACCTCAGTGAAACCAAGGTTGCTTCTGATACTGATATCAATCAGTGCCACTCTTCTCACCTCAGAGGGGAATCGCTCGGTACATTCGGAATGATGTCCCTTTTACAATTGTCCCTGAATTTGCTTTGACTAGTCCAGAGTTTAATTACGTCTGGATTAGATTTAAACTTCATAAACACATCATTTATTTTTGTTTTTTATACCGCAGCCCCAATATTTCTGACCCTGACACTGTATGCTTCCTTATCCTCCAATATAGAAAATATTTTAATAAAATCTCCAACTGCTGAGATCGCTATTGCTGGCAATTTCGATGTCCACAACATGGAGTGGCTCAGACATTCTTCAATCGCAAGTCCAGCGGGGAGACATGTTGAACTATTTAGCGAGTCCTTTTACTTGCAACAGTTAGTTGATAGCCCAACTCGTTTGCCTGATATAATTGGACATATGGTCAACCTATTAGATCTATTTCTAACATCTCATCCTGACAAGTACTCCACATCAGGGTCATCTCCTCTTCCCAACTCAGGTCATTGCCTCGTTTCAGCCCAATTCTCCACGCTCATAAAAAGCGATTGGTGTTGCACTATGATCCAGCTGATTGGGCTTCACTCAACAAATTCATTAGAGAGTTAGACTGGTGTGAGTGTTTTCCTCGAGAGATATTGAATGTTTCTCTGAATCCATTATCAACATCTTATGATTCGGGATGTGTAGCTTTATTCCGCACAGGTACAATAATATTAAACCTAAAATTTTATCTTGGTTTAACAATGACTGTGATATAGCCATTCAAAACAAAGAAGCTGCATTTCAGGCATATAAACTGCCCCATTCTGCGGATTTGAGACAGATTTATAGAGAAGCACGTAACACCTGCAAATCCATTATTCAGCGAGCTAAGTTCCAATTCGACCAAAACATTAGACAGAAAATCTTTACTGGTCTAAAAGATAGTAAGAGTACCTGGGCTCTTGTTAAAACAGTCAAGAACAACTTTATCAGTTCTTCGGTACTGCCCCTAATTCACAACAGGGATGTGTACACGGAATCATTGGATAAAGCTAATTTGCTTGCAGGTAACTTTGCTGCTAATCCTTTCTTGTCACCTTCTTTGCAAAGTTCTCCTTCTCCACTAACATGCAATAACAGGCAAAGAACGATACATTTCCGCACGCGGGAAGTCTTCAAAGCGCTCGCAGGTCTCAATGTGTTTAAAGCTGCTGGGCCTAATGTTATTTCGCCAATGGTACTCAAGTGCTGCGCCTCTTCTTTAGCTAAGCCCCTACGCAAATTATTTCACTTGTCCTATTCGACAGGAGTGTTTCCATTGCCATGGAAACTTGTTCAGACATTAGGTCTAGACCCTCTATTCTTAAAATGGATTGAAAGCTTTCTTTCTCGCAGTTCAATTCAAGTTATATTGGACGGAGTACCGCAAGTTCTGTGCTCTCTCCTACTCTCTTCCTAATTTTTTTAATGATCTGCTAACTCTGACTTTCAATCCTATTCATAGTTTTGCAGACAAAAACACCCTTGATTTCGTGAACTCGTTCGACTCCATAGCTGATTCCCGTGCGCATGTTATAGCTGACAAACGAAGCTACATATTCATTTCACTAAACTATGACCTCAGAAAAATACTCGTTTGGGGCAGAGCGAATCGGGTCTTGTTTAATGCTTCCAAAACGCAATGTTGTCTGTTATCACTTAAACGTATTCCAAACCCGCTCAACCCATTTTCGCCGATGGAGCAGATATCTGGAACTCACAATCTCTTAACATCTTAGGCATTGAAATATTCAACAATATTGGATGTCTGTCTCCCTTTTATCGCTACTTCTATGGTTATTGCTCTGACGAAATTTCTAGCCTGTGTTATTGAAGAATTCTTCCCATGCGCAGCACATGAGCTGTAACCCGATCTTAATCTCACACCCTTGAAATCAAATTCGGCCATACCGTGCAATTCCGTGAATCATTCATAAGCAGAACAGTACGAATGTGGAACGGTTTGCCATAATTTGCCCCCCCCCCCCCCAATATGAGCACTCCTTTCCTGCCGAGGCTGTGCTACGGCTTCATAAGGTATCCCCTGAGCTTTGGCAACATCATAAATAAAAAACACACCATATGGAGCTACCTGCTGCCGACTTTCCATTGTTTTTACAGAGGCAATTTGTTTTATGCCCGGCGGCTTACACACTACAGCTTTCACACTGCAGCACCCCCATTGTGCTGCATATGCTCTTCTGTTAAGGAATTTAATTGTGGATTTTCTTCTTCTTCTTTTCAGGGATAAAGGGACGCAAAAGTACAGTGGCGACACTAATTGAAATTTATTTGAAATTTTTTAGCTTTGAATTTGTTGAATTGTTCTAAATTTAATTTGAAGTCTATTTTTAACTGTTGAATTATTTTACGTAGTTTTAGGATATTCTGGATTCTAGTTTAGGAAATTGAATTATTTGTGATATTAGTGTTAAGCAGTATAAATCATTTTACATAGGAATTAAAAGGCTGAGTTATCTCATAATATACCGGCACCACCCCTCGCTTGAGCTCGCACCTCAAAAATGTTTCTCAACCAAATTTCTTTCAACATATTTCAACTAAATTCCTTTCAATATTTTTTAACTTATTTTGCCAAGTGTATTGTCGATGGGATTGCAAAAACGACTCCTCGAGGCTTGGGCCCGGTACCCTAAGGTACCCATGAAAGCATTTTTAGTGTTTCACTATTTCCTTACGACCTTGAAAGACCGTACCTGAGAAAATGTGAAAAGTTTTGATGCAATGCAATTGCATCAAGAAAATTGAAAACTGATGTGCAGTTGTCGTCATCTTAAAATATTAATTTCAAGACGGCAAGAATAATTGTTTTATGTACATGCAATTTGGTTAGAGGAATTAAGTAATATACGTAGGTACAGTGTACAAAAGATGAAGAAGGCACTGTATGCATATCGTGGGTGTTGAATTTGCGCCTGATAATAAAATACAATTTATGCTGAGTTGAATTTTATTATAATGTAAGAATGAATTTTTAACTGAAATTGGAATAAATTCAATTATTATTTGTTTCCAGGGTCAAGTCCCCGATACATCACTATATTGCATAGGACAATATATTGATATATTCTGCTAATGGTGTTGATTCGGAGCTTTGGGCACCTGAGTCACAACAAAATTTCCATATTCAAAGTAAAATGGCAGAACTGAAAATATATAAAAACTTGTGATCGCTGTCGCTTGCTTACCAAAAAAAAAAGAGAGTGATTTCTCTGTGATCGTCCTTTTTATAGCCCTTGCTAAGTAGGGGAAATTTCGAAAATGGCAGCTAATTTCTGCACACAAGGTGACTAACAAAAATGTAGAGTTCATAACAATAATTTGGTATTCTTTATTTATTTAATCTTTGGTTTATCAGTTTGATCTAACTTAATTACGATATTCTTGTTTATTTCTTTCATTCACTAAATATTAAGTGCACAATTCGATTTTAAAATTTCAGCTATAAATTGCACTTTTATGCCAGTGTGACAGTACTAATTGCGTGTGGACTCTTTCCCAATCATTGACGTTAATTTAAATTCAATTTTTTAGAATACTTAATTAATTGTTGAATCAATTAAATTTGGTAGGCTGTGTTCTTTTAACCTTGTTTATGTATTTTTAACATAATTCTGTTACAAAATGTGATAAATGCTTTACTTGTATTCATTTTTGTTTACTACGTGTTGTTCTTGTTATTCTTTTAATTAGTTGCTACGGGACCCGGTGCTGGCAACTCGCCATCCGGGGATCCTTGACGTTTGTTCCTCTTATACGTTAAATTACTCTTGTTTTCCTGTCAGTCGCTGGCCACTCGAAATCAGGGTGCAATAAAATATTTAGTTGTACTATATAAAGTTGTAAGAAGACTTTTACAATTGAAATGTGGAGACTTTCGCAGCATCTTGCTTGTTGTTTTAAAATTGGTGTGTAAAGAATTAATTGTGGCTATGGCTTGCTTTACTGCTGCATAAGTGGGTGTCGTGCCAAGTCCAATTTATTCGTGTGTGGTTGAAGATCCTTTAATCTGTAATTGTTTCAAGGCCTTTTTGCTAATTATACTTGATACTTGAGACTCAGAGTCTATTAACGATCGGAATATTATTGTGAGTCCGGATGGTGCTATGATATTAATGAGGGCTGTAGAAAGAAGAGTCCTTTTCATGTTTGAGCCTAGAATATTTTGAACTCCGTTTTGCATCATTTCTATGGGCGGGTCAGCATTGCTTTGGTTCCATGTTGGAATTTTGGACGGATTGATTTGTAACCGAATGGTTTTGCTCATAATGGAACAGTGTGTTGTGATTTTTGTCATAATGGCAACACTTTTTATTGCTTAGGCAAGTTCATGTTATATGGTTAGGTGACAAGGAAATTTTACATAAGTGCTTGTATGTGACGACTTCTTGTCGTGGTCGGGTGGTTAAATTGTTAAAAGCAATGAATAAAATGTGATTGGCAATGGCTGTTAAAGTTTTTATTTGTATTATTAGGTGGGTGAGTTCGTGCTAAAATTTTACTTTTGTTCATGGGTGCATATATTGGTTTAGCTGAGAATGGCTTTCTCTGAGTCAAATTTGATGACGCATTTTTGATTCCTATCATTTCCAGAATTCGGAAGCGAGACTATGAATTTAGTTAACCTTTTCAATTCTAGTAATTCTATGCTATTATGTAAGTTTTGCTCCCACAATTAGCTTGTGTCTGGATGTAGTTTTTGAACAGTCAAGTAGATAATAATTGGATACCAATTCTTAGTCTCTAGTCCTAGGTTCTGTAATGATAATAACGCTTCGGTTATATTATCTAATAATTGTTTAATATTATCGGCAGTGTCGTGAATTATGAACGGAAGAGAACATATTTCTGTAATTGTACGTTAGCTAGAATCCGCTTTTTTGAGCATCGTTCCTTTAAGAGCTGCCAAGTTGGTTGGTTGTTTGCATCGCCCACTTCGTAATGCCTGAGCAATTTTTCAGCTTCTGCTATTATATTTGTCTTTAGGACGTACAATTTGTCTACGTCTCTTAAATTATTATTGTTGTGAATCACCGAATTGAACAAATCGTGGAATGAAATCCACGTAGAATATTCTCCATTAAATGTGGGAAGGCTAATTCTATGAAGTCTTTCATTATTACATGTAATTGTGGTAGTTAGTGTAGTATGAGGAGGATTGCTTATATTCGTTGGTGATAATTTCTCTACATTCTATTCCATGCCTGCTGCTTTTGCAATATAATATTCCTTAACCTGAACCTCCTCTAATTGCAGATCTTGTTTTGTTACTCTTTTTTTATCGCCCTATGCCGCGTTTATAACTCTTCCCAATATTCGGTAAACGTTAGTGAACAATTCTGTGTCGATTTGCCTTCTTTTGAATGCTTTGTAAATAGGTCTACCGATTTGATTAAAACTTCGATCTGGGACTCGATTATTTCTTATATTGAGTCGATGGTTTCGTCTCCAATATCGGGGATGATACATTCCCTGTTTTTGGCCATTTCTTATAGAGTGATTTGAATAGGGATATTAGGCAATTTATAATTCACTAGCTAAGTTATCCGGCTAGAGGGACCAATCTGAGATCTACTCTCAAGCGTAAGGGAGGGTGCCGGTTGCAAAAGATAACTCATGCTTTATTTTCACGCAAATATAAGTTTTATTTCATATATCCTAACCTCAATATCACAATTAAATTTCAATTCAGTTCAAGTTAAATTACTTTACCACAGACACAAGAATTCAAGAATAACAAGACCTAATCCTACTAATCCTATTAAATTTTTTTATAAAAATCAATATTTAAAAATCCAATTTAAAAAGGAGCTATTGTCTTTGTCTCCTTATTTCCTTAAGTAAGAAGAAGACTCTTATACTTTTTTGGAATTAAACTTCTAACAAAAAGGAAATTAATTCTATCAAGCAGAATTATACTTTTGCTACAGCGATGTTGAAGCGCGTTGGCACGCTTATACTTCTGCTGGATCATGTTGAAGCAAATAAGCAGAATTATACTTCTGTTACACGAATGGGGAGCAAATATTAAGTTTTCTGGGAGATTGGATTTTTGTAGAATTTCGATTTGTACATTGATAGAATTGCACTTCTATATGAAGAAGCAAACAAAATTATACTTTTGTTCAAAGGATAGGAAACTCAGATGAGACTCTGGCGGAGGATACTTTCAGATTAGACTCTTAAAATCGAATGGGCATTTTGCTGTGGCTCGTCGCCTTTTTTTAGCCGCCGTGGCTTCATGGTGTAACCCTGGAAATGCTTGGTTTCGCTTATCTATACCGATTTTGATTGTGGCGACACCAACTGTCTGACGTGAAGTCACTATATTAATATTACAAAAGTAAAAAATCGGAGGAAACTAGAATTTTTAGTGAGTGCAGGATATTTTTAGTTAATTTATTAATTATTTCTCATGTCGTCGTATGTATTTTTTAGAGAAATTAAAGCCTTGGATTAAACGTTTTGGACATGTTAATGCCCGGGAACTTTGTAGGGAGAATTAGTGATCAGAAAAATATATTCAATTATATGAACGAAAATGATTCTTTGTGGGCTTTTTTTTTTAATTTTTGTAGGAATGACAGCCACACAACTTTTACTTTGTTTTGATCGTTTTCAATATATAAAAGAATTGTTGTTGCAAGGAGCAACATCATTTTAAAATGGAAGAATTATAGATGATTGGTTGCTGTTAAATATATGTAATATTTTGTTTTGTTTATTTGTATCTTTAAGCTCAAGACTAGGCTTAATTTGCCGCTTTATAGTCTTCAAGCTTTAAGGGTAAGCAAGGCAAGGCTATATGCCGCTTTACTGCCTCTGCTTAGGTCGGTTGATCAGGCTGAAGAGTGCCGCTTTGTGATCAGTAGGCTATGAAGCCGAATTACGAGAAATGAATATACTTCAATGCAGTAATAATCAAGTCTGAGTTCTTTATTCTTTTCTTCGTCTTTTATATAATTGTTTTACATAGATTCTTATGGAAAATCATTCCATAAGCAAGAAATGGCAATTTCAAGAAATGAATTGTCCAATAAGCAAATTCATTGCTTTCTTACTTATTGAATGACCTTTCACAATAATAATTTACATCAATTGTTATGACACACATTTTTGTCACCTACTTGACTTACTTGTAAATGGTATCAAATTGCTGATACTTAAGATTGTAATTTCTTAAGTTAAATCGGAAGTAAATTGTATTTCTGTTTTGTTTTGTATTGTTTTGCAATATGAGATATATTTGCTTACAAGCATGATATGGCGCTTGCACAATAATATATGTGCGTACAATGATGTGCTCATATCATGTCATTAAGCATTGTGCATTATTATTATTCATGCTATGTATGTACGTTTGTATATACGTACGTAATGTGTATACTACACCTCTACCCCTAATATGAAAAAAAAATAAATTTGACTTATAGGATGAATTTATTTTTTTTTGTATATCTAACTAATTACTTATCTTATTTATTTACATATTTTCATTATGCTACATATTCTACCATATCCTATGCATTTTGTACAGGTATTACTAACTTCTAAATGCTATCTATTATGTACAGTGTTTATATCTAAGTTAGGATTTTACATTTATGTATATTGGCTATTATGTCTATATAGTTAAGTTAGGATTTTACATTTGCGTACATTAGTTATCATCTACATTATGTCTACATAATTTTAGTCTATTATTGTGTATGTCTTTAAGGTTATTTCTGATTTTTATTGTGGAATTTACTCCGTTTTGGTCTACTATTTTAAATGGACCTTCGTATGGACTTTCTGATTTTTTTCTAGGTCCTTTTCTTAAGTAAACATAATCATTTACTTTGAAATTTGAGGGTTCTACATTTCTCTTCTGTTGAGACTTTCTTTTTATTTTTGATACGTTTAGTGATTCTTTTGCTCTATCATGAGCTCTTTGTAATCTGAGTTTTAATTCATTAGCATAATTATCTATGTCATAGATCATTTGTTCATTATTTATTGTTTCTGCTGGTAAGGTTGTTATTTTTCCATAGACCAATTCAAATGGTGTATAGTTTGTATGTGTGTGCGGTGTGGTATTATAGTAAAATATATAGTATGGTATCCACATATCCCAATTATCATTCTCTGTGAAAGACAAGAGATATTCATTTAATACTCTGTGGTACCTTTCTAGAGATCCAAGTGTTTCATGATGATACGGTGTTGAAGTTATGTGGTTCATGTTAAATATTTTGCATATACTCTTAAATAATTCATTACAAAATTCTGTACCTTTGTCAGTTTTAATCGTTTTGAAGCATCCGTACTTTAGTATGAATTTTTCTACTAATGCTCGTGCTACTATTTCTGCTTCTTTTGTTTCAATTGGAATCGCTTCAACGAATTTTGTGAGTTCACACTGAACTGTTAATATGTATCTGTAACCATTAGATATTCGTAATGGTCCTACTGTATCTATTGAAATAGTCTCGAAACTACTGTTTGGCGTATTTGTGATTACAAATGGTTCTTTGGTATGTTTTATTATTTTATTTCGTGCGCAAGTTTCACAGTTCTTCACATATTCTTTTATTGTTTTTCTCATATTTTTCCAAATGAATTTTTGTTTTATTTTTGCAATGCATCTTTTTATTCCAGCATGTCCTCCATACGGTGAGGAATGGTATTGTTCAATAATCTCTTTTATTTCTTTCGGATCCGTTAATCTTTTTGGAGAGGTATATAATAATAATCTTAGTGGTATTGCCATATTATTTGAAACATTTTTATACTGCAGTTCATTGAACTTTTTCTTGAATCTGTTTGAATCTATATATTTAAATATTTTATCTTCATAAGATATTGCTAGCTCATATATTTTATTCTTCTTCATCTTGAGTAACAGTTTCTCCAGGACTAAATCTAAATTTGTCCCTAGATTATCGCTGCACTGTATCGATACTTCATCTTCTTTTATTATTATTTTTGGCAATTTGTTTGAGCGCATATTTTCATTACTTTCATTTATATGAAATTTAATCTTTTTTACATTTCTAGTATCTGAGGTAGACGTACAATCCCATGCATAAAGTTGGCCAAACCTGTCATTGGATATCTCTGTATTCTCTTCAGAGTTAATTTCTTTTGCTTTCTTTAGCATTCCTCTCGTGATTATATTTATATTTTTTGGGATCATTTCTTTTAAAAGTTTTGAATTTAATTTTATTCGAGATAGAGCATCTGCATTTGTATTCATTCTAGCTTGTTTATATATAATGTCAAAGTCGTAATCCATTAGATCAAGTCGGATTCTGGTTAATTTGGATGATGGATTTTTGTGAGTGAATAAGCTAACCAAAGGTCTGTGATCAGTTACTACTATAAATTTTCTACCGTATAAGTATGGTCTGAAATAATTTATTCCCCAGTGGATTCCTAAAAGTTCTTTTTCAATTATTGCCTTGTTTACTTCATGTTTGTTGAGAGTTCGACTCGCATAGCAAATTGGTCTATCTTCACCAATTGTTCCTTGAGAAAGAACCGCGCCTAAGGCTTGATCTGAGGCGTCAGTGGTTAAGATGAATGGTTGTTCAAAATCGGGATATTTGAGAATTGGTGGATTGATTAATTTGTTTTTAAGATTTTCGAATGAGTTGTTACATTCTTCTGACCACTCAAAAAGTTTGTTCTTTTTAAGAAGGGAATTCAGAGGTTTTGCTATGTTTGCGAAATTTGGTATAAAACATCTATAATAATTGCAAAATGCGATGAATCTTCTGACTTCGTCAGCATTTTTAGGAATAGGGTAATTTTGAATAGTGTGATGCTTATTAGGATCAGTTTTTATACCTTTTTCTGTTATTTGATGACCGAGGTATATTACTTCTCTTTTTAGAAAATTGCATTTACTGGGATTAAGTTTCAGATTATATTTTTGAAGTCTTTGAAAAATTTTTTCGAGATTTTTGTTATGATGTTGAAGACTACATCCAAAAACAATAATGTCATCAACATATATAAAAGCATTAGATCCTAGACCACTGAGTGCTATAGATAACATTCTTTGGAAGCTGTTTGTTGAAATCTTCAAGCCGAATGGCAAACGTTTAAAGTGAAAGTGTCCTCGATTTGTCGAGAATGCTGTTAAATGTCTTGAATTTGGATTGATTTCAATTTGGTGAAATGAACTTGTCATGTCTAGAGTTGAGAAATATTTCGCTCGACCTAGGTGGTCTAAGACATCTTCAAGTCTAGTTAATGGGAATTTATCATCAACAATTTTTTTGTTGAGCTGTCTAAAATCGACTACAAGTCTCCATTTTTTGGTATCATCCGTACTTTTTTTTGGTACTATCAATAAAGGTGACTTATATGGGCTAGTTGACTTTTCTATTATATTATCCTTAAGCATATCTTGAACTTGATCATTTATTTCTTGTAACTGTGAATGCGGTAAACGGTAATTTTTGACATAAACCGGACTATTTTCAATGCAAGCTATATCTTGTTTGTAAAAGTTATTTGCTGTTAATTTTTCATTAGGCAAATGAAATATACCTTGGTATTCTTCACACAAGTGTAGTATTGAATTTTTAGCTTCTGTATCTAGACCTTCTATTTTTAATTCGTTTTTTAATTTTGCAAATCTGTTGCTAGAATCTTTGAATGTTGTATTAAGCGGATTTAATACATAATAGTGTTTTAATGATTGAATTTCAGGCGTGAAATTTTCTAAATTAACTTTCAAATCTGTCGTATTTAAGATCTTTATATGGGCGATGCCTTGAGCTGGGACTATTGTATTGGCAATGAATACTCCTTTGCAAATTTCTTGGTTATAAATTACACTGTCTTCCTTGATGTTCAGACGTACTGCCTTTATTACTTCGCATCTTGGAGGAATGGTGATAAAGCTGTTAAAATTGCTTCTTATCGGTATCACTATTTCTTCATTCTGCGTATGTATGGCGAGTGTAAATGTCTCATAATCAATTTTGCATAAGTATTTCATTAAAAAATCTCTGCCAATTATACCATGAGTCAATAATGGTAAGTTATTGTCTACCATATGAAATTTGTGACTTAGATTAAAGTTTTCATACATTAGTTTCATGACTGTTGTTCCAAAGGATAATGTTTCAATGTTTGTTATGCCCGTAATTTTGCACGTTTCATCTTCATCTAAATAATAATCATTTAAATTATTTAATTTGCAGATAGATATGTCTGCACCTGTATCAATTAGAAAATTAATGTTTTTACCAGACAATTTGTCTTTTAATGTTACAAAGTTTGTTACATTATTGTTTAGTTGAAGAATTCGCGTATTTATATGTTTTTTTATTTCGATGCAGTACCTGGGCTGCTGTTGTTTGCTGTGTCTTGGATAAAATTTACTGTACGTTGCCTATTGTATTGTGAGTGGTTTATATTGTTGTTGTTCGAGCGTGTATAGTTACTGTGCTTTTGAAAATTTTTACTGGTGTTAAAATTTGAATTATTTCTTTGTGTATTATAGTTTCTGTTATTTGAAAATTTTCTTTGTGTTTGTCCACTGTTACTTTGATTGTATCTATCCTGTGTAAAATTGTTATAGCTATTATTGTTTGGAAACGATCTATAATTTCTATTAAAGAATCTTTGCTTGCTTTGAAATTGTTTATTATATGAATATATCTGTGGTTCTAGAGGTTTCTCAATTTGTGAAGCTAGTGCAGCTGCTTCAGAGAATTTCGTGCATTGCGCTGCAAAAATTGTTGGTTTGAGATTTTCATTTAAACCATTTTGAAAAATATTAAGTGCCAGTTTATCATTTAATTTGGTTAGCGTTTCTCTATTAACTTCACCTACTTCTTGAATTTGTAGGTTATTCAAGTCATTTATCAGATTTAACACTTTGTCCGTGAATACTTTGATTCCTGAATTTCTTTGTTTTAGTTCAGCGAGTTGTGAATAAATTTTTTGTGGTGTGTTACCTGATTTAAAACTTGCTTTCAGTGTTGTCCTCAACTCTTTCACTGATATTGGTGTTTCCGCTGTGACCATTCTATTCTTTGCCTTATGGGATATTCTTGCGTTCCAAACGAAATTTATTAACTCTTTCTTGGAGTCGTCTTTTAATGTTTTATCATATAATTCTATGATTGTTAGGAAATTATCTAATTCCTTGTATTCTCCAGCAAATTCTGGGATTATTTTTAATGCTGTCACTATGTCAAATGCAGCCATTTTTATTCTATTGTTGTCTTCTGTAGTTTCACAACTAGAATCCGAATCGTAGTCTAATCTTGTCTCGTTGTAGCTTTCCTCAATTTGAATGAATCTCCTTTAATCTAGTAGACTTGTTTAGGAGATTTTGAGCCGAAAATTTTCTTTGGGGGTTTTTAGTGAAAGTTTGGTGTAGTTTTTCTACTTTCTTGATTAATTTCTCGCAATCTTTCATCAAAATTTAAAATTTATCATAAGACATGGTTTATATTTTAATTTTCTTTATTTATTCATAAAAAATTTTTTTTTTTTTTGTATTTATATATTTTTACTCTACACTTTAAATGATATATTTTAAAATAATGTTAAGTAGATACCATAATTTATAATCAAATCCTCTATAAAAAAGATATAATTTCTTTGAATATTTGCTTAAGTTATACTACATATTCGTAAGTACTTTGAACAATCGATAAATATAATTTTTTTTTTTTTTTTTTTTTTTTTTTTTTTTTTTTTTTTTAATCTCTTACTACAGTATTCGAATATCGTTTCTTTAAACCTTTTTTATGCTCTTTGTAAAGAAAGTAAAGAAATTGAATTAGTTTAAGTAATAATATTATTAACAGTATTGTTAATATTTGATTATTTTCTATCTTTACTGTGTCTTCTATGTTGATGTTGTTGACAATTTCCCCGTTATTGTCCGCCTGTTTTGACTGCGTTTTTCCTATTCTAACTTTTGTAGTGGTTAAGTGTCTTCTTGTAATATTCGTTGTATGGAACTATAGGTTGTTCTCCTGCTTTCTTGCTTTCAACTTTTTCTTCGTAAATTCTCCTCGATAGATTTCTTCTCTGGATATCTTTGGGCTGCTGCAGTTGTTTAACCTTCTTTTGGAGATTCCTTTGCTCGTTCTTCAGCTGTTTAGCTTTCTGTAGTAGTTCCTTCTTCAATTTCTTGTCCGTTGTTATAGGAATGATGCGATGAATTTCGCCTAACTGCTGCCTTAGTTTAACTGCCTTCCCTCCTCTTGGCCTCTTCGTCAGCTTGCTCTGCAACGTGTTTAATGAAATTGGCTGTGGACCTGCTTGCGGGTTGGCTCGTATTTCCTTCTGTAGCGCAGATGCCTTCTGTCTATACTCCTCCAGTGTAATCTTTTTGTATTTGACCGTATTTGTAGGCTCATATGTCACGGTCGCCATGTAATATTTTGTTTTGTTTATTTGTATCTTTAAGCTCAAGACTAGGCTTAATTTGCCGCTTTATAGTCTTCAAGCTTTAAAGGTAAGCAAGGCAAGGCTATATGCCGCTTTACTGCCTCTGCTTAGGTCGGTTGATCAGGCTGAAGAGTGCCGCTTTGTGATCAGTAGGCTATGAAGCCGAATTACGAGAAATGAATATACTTCAATGCAGTAATAATCAAGTCTGAGTTCTTTATTCTTTTCTTCGTCTTTTATATAATTGTTTTACATAGATTCTTATGGAAAATCATTCCATAAGCAAGAAATGGCAATTTCAAGAAATGAATTGTCCAATAAGCAAATTCATTGCTTTCTTACTTATTGAATGACCTTTCACAATAATAATTTACATCAATTGTTATGACACACATTTTTGTCACCTACTTGACTTACTTGTAAATGGTATCAAATTGCTGATTCTTAAGATTGTAATTTCTTTTGATAAATCGGAAGTAAATTGTATTTCTGTTTTGTTTTGTATTGTTTTGCAATATGAGATATATTTGCTTACAAGCATGATATGGCGCTTGCACAATAATATATGTGCGTACAATGATGTGCTCATATCATGTCATTAAGCATTGTGCATTATTATTATTCATGCTATGTATGTACGTTTGTATATACGTACGTAATGTGTATACTACATATACGACATAAATTGACTTTCAACTAAGGTGAAATGTCAGAACAAAGGCTACGTAGATATCTTGGTATGTGGGCCAAGCAATATTTGTTTTTCGAAGGGATTGTGATCAACGGGAGTATCAATATTTTGGTGAATCTTCTAATTTGGGATGTGTGGACCAAACAAGAACTCCCACCTCAAAGAGAGGTGCCTGCCTAAGATTCGTTTTAGGACCCTTGAAACTAATAATACAAGTTTAAACTCACAATTTCAAAGGTAAATAAATCAGAATCAAATAATATAAGTCAAGGTAACAGTATTCTTTATAAATAGTAGCATTCTCTCCGCTAATATTTCAAGTTCATTCAAATAGACGAAGATGAAAATACATGTAGATAAGGCACAATCGCTTATATATTAACTGCTTGGGGTAACCCGGGGGTTACACCTGCAAGTACAGCTTGCATGTAAACCTCCGTTCCAACGCAGTTTTAAACTTGACAGCAGAAGGCAGCTCGGCAGTTCATTTAAAAAATGGCATCGAGACGTAAAGTCTTGCGTATATTGGAAAATTATAGCAATAAAAGAAGTAGCAGAATGATAAAAACCAAAGAAAAAATTAAGAGGAACGTGTTGGTAAATGATGTAATGCAAATGATCTCAGAAAATCTGCTTTTCCAAGTATAAATTTATCAATTTCTCTCAAGCATTTCTTTTCCGCCATTTTGAAAACTGTATAAATGTCAAATTACTATCTCCCAGCTGCCATGGTTTTTAATCATGCAAGTTCGCTGTTAGCTGAGCTGCCAGCATGGCAGTAGAGGTTACACGTGCAAGAAGTATGGCAGTGCAGCTTCCATGCAAGCTGTACTTGCAGGTGTAACCCCCGGGTAAGGTCGCTTAGTCTCACCATAGCTTAGTAATAAAAATTGTTCAAAAACCGAGAAAAGACATCGTTGTATTTTACAGAAAGGAGAGCCACACTCGCATAAGAAAACAAATCAGTTTGATACAAGAACGTCAAGAAACAGTAATCAAATACAATTGATATTACAGACAGGGTTGAAAGTGAACTCAAGACAATTTTCGTGCAAGAAAATCCGAAGCACAAAATTATTTTGCTAGTCACTGCACTAGTATATGTTAATTCTTGGTCAAGGCAACAAGTTCTTTTACAAGCATTATTTGATAAGTGCTACTTACTTCAACTTAAAACGATACCGCAGGTGGGGGCATCCTAAGTTAAACTACATAGGCCTCGACTGAATTATAAATCTATAAAATTCTTATGCGAATCAATTTCCTATGAGAATCAAATTTAACTCTATTGACGGACACGGTGAGAAATATAAAATGCAAGTGTACATTTTATTCCGTGTGTAAATTACATTTGTAAATAGCGAATTTGATGAAAAATTTAAAAATAATTTAAACGTAAATTTGTGCATAATCATCTGAATGTTTTAAGCCCGCGAGCTTGGCTCTTGGGCAGGCGCCTCCAATTCAAATTTGGTATCATCAGCGGTGGTGCATCTTGTTGCTCTCCGCTTACATAGTTGTGGAAATTTATACCAGACCACTGCTGTAATAATTACGGCAACGATGAGGTTCCTGATAGTGTACTGATGAGCTTGAAGATGATCGATCACAGGAAAATTATCTTTGATTTGACTGAATTGGATGCGCGTTAAAGGTTTAGATTCCAGTGTATAAGGGGGATGTGCTTAATATACATCTTGTAGTGCTGCTACTTTTCTCCGAGATGGGCGATTTGGTATGTTAGTCGAAGAAGAGATGACTTCGGATACACGAATTTATGTTTTGGGCGGTTACACTCATAGCTGGATGTTTTATTCGCAAGTTCTGTTTTGTCTTATAATAATATCAATGTTTTTAATCCGTTTAATTAGGACTTGATTGCAAAGGTGTTGTAGTTGTATCTAATACTGCAAGGGATAAGTCTTCTTAATATGACAACCGGGCAGTGGTCGCTTTTGTGCTGTAGTAAGTCCACTTAACAGTGGCTGATTTACGTCAGCCTGGTATACACCTGATGTTGCGGTTGCCAAGGCATTCACAGGGAATGTTCCGCGATGTTGTAATATTTTCGGATGTGTTGTATTTGAGCGCGAAGATTATGTGAAGTAAACAAAAATGGACTGATTTTACCATTATGTGCATCAAGTATTAATTCGAGTAACTCGTTTTGTGCCCTTACGTAGTCATTAATGATAACACATGTGTAAGACGGTGGCATTTAACTTTTATGGATGGCCATGTCCACTATCAATACTTCCATATTAGTCGTTATATTATATATTGAAGACCTCAAACTGCTGCTGAATTTCTCCTGTGGTTTTTTTCAATAGATTTGCTATAACGTTTGTTATTGAAGTTTGGTTTTTTGCCAAAGAAGGCAAGTAATTTTCATTCTCTTTGGTGTTTTCTATTCCTTCCTTTATGTAGGCTGCTGTACCTTGACATTGACAGATTTCAATTTTAGACGTTCATGCACACAAACGCGTATTATATTTCCACCAAAAGAGATACTGCGAGATCGAATCACGAACGTGGGATGGAGTGCCGATTTTAAAAGGACAACTCAGTTTTAAATATTTCAAATATAAAATTTTTATTTTCACTAATTCATTTGCTTAAACTAATATCACAAAATTCAATTCAAAAACTCCAAAGCTAAAACTAACCTACAAACTACTATAGAATTCAATAAAAACTTCAAGTAAAAAATAAAAAATTAAAAAAAAAAACAAATTAAATTTCAAATTCAAATCAAGGTCAATCCTGCTCCAAATTCTGATTAATGTATTGGTTCTGGGGGCACAATAGCAGCAAATGGTTCTGTAGAGAAAAACTTATTCAGATTAGTTTCTGAATATAGTTTTGTTGTACCCAAGGTGATTTCAATATTTTTATATGAAGTAGTAACCTTTTTATGGTGCGTGAGGGCACCAAGGCAGCTAAATACCACGTACGAGCGTGAAGGCGCAAAGGCAGAAAAGTGCTATAGTTGGTAAAACGAGTCAGAGTAGTCTTTGACAGTATTCTGCGCGTGCGCAGAAGTATAAGAATATGCTACTATAAAGAAGAAGCGCAGACTAGTCTCTGCATAAGAATTATTCTTCTGTAAATGTGAGCAGGAGATGTAGCAGATTAATCTCTGCGCAGAATTAAACTTCTGCTTAGGTGTTGGCAGGAATATTGCAGATCAATATCTGCGCGGAATTATACTTCTGATTAGGTATGGGCTGGAATATTGCAGATTGACCTCTGCTCAGAATTAAACTTCTGTAATGAGGTTGGGAATAATATTCTTGTCTCTCGGATTAGTCTCCGAATCAGATGAGCTCTGAACCAAGAATGATTTTCTGCTGCGGCTGGTCGGCTTTATATAGCCGCCGCATCCAGTTATGAGCTCTCACGTCTTGGTGTTGCCTTAGCAACGATTGATGCGATGTCTGAATATACCACAGTTAGCTGACTGATGTAATGTCACTTCATGACATTTAAAAACATGTAAATATTCTGGAGGTACATGTCCTTTGAGGAAAGTTAAAGATAGTTCTGATTTATTAATTAGTAATTAATAATTTTTGTTTTCTAGATTGTATGAATCACGACATCTTATAGACAGTGGATTATGTACTGGTGGAAAGCAGAACCAGATAAGTATTTTAGTTTCTTCTTTTTACTTGATACTCTGTGCTTATTTTTGTATTTGTAGGAATATAAAATATAGACGTGGAAATGCATGGAGGGAACGTGACTGAACGTGGACTGAACAGATACATTCCTTTTAACTATTTGTTCCCGAAGGATTTTTTTAGAATCACCGTTACAATAGCAAAAGCGCTATTTGGGACCTAATGATGAGTAAAAAGCAAGACTTGAAACTTGCCACCCAATATCAAATGCGTTGTGAGATGGAATAACAAATAACATTTTTGTCCGCTTTTGCCATTGTGCTGGAGAATCAAAAAAAAAATTTCCTTCTTTCACAAATATAAGTTTGCCAGGGTAATAAATCATTGTAATCTTGTTTCTTCCTCCTTGGTGGGAATAGATGAGTTCTGGCTTGTATAATTAACGGTTATTTTTTCTTCTGCTTGTTTGAAATTACGGTTATGAATCATCACCCTTGCGATACTAGCAGGATTATTGGTCCATCTAAGACGTTAGAAGAGAAGCAAATAATGGAAAACACCAGTCGACTTTCAAGATGGCCAACCATGCAGATAATTCGATTGCTTACTGTTAAATGCTTCAACCGGTAGAACAAACGACAAGATTGTTGCCGCGGGAAACAAAAAATATAGGTCCCTAGGTCCCTAGGAGGCCACTTACTCCTCTTTTGCATAATACACCACTACCTTACATTCACGGTCTTACCTAACACTCCACAACATTTTGCACCTCAATTGGAACTTTGGAGCTTTGGACCTTTTTATGTGAAAATTATGACAGCATCGCCTTCACTTACTTTCACACCACTGAAACTTATGAAATGTATATACATACGTAAGTTTTCGCAGCAACTGTGCTAATTTTCTGAGAAAACTGCGAGTTTTTGTAAACATTTTGTTGACTTAACACACGTGTTGTCTTTTGGCTAAAAATCAATAAGATCATATCAGACGGGCGTGAAACAAAAAGCAAATATTTGGCAAGCGTTGGTATGCAGAATTGTTTCAAAAATATTATAAAATATTACCAGGCTTTTAAAAATTGCACAGTTATCGCCAGCGTTCGATATGTTTCGAATCCTGAAAATAGTTCTCACGAGTGCAATTGTAACTCTGACAATATGCAGACCGACTTACCAGCAAAGTATGAATACATTAAACATTGTCAAGGGAGTTGTAGTAGCTCCCATCGTCAAGAGCGCATTCGGTAAGATAATTAGGAATGATGGACAACATCCATACATGGCATCGCTACAAAATAAGGAAAAGTCTTCACATCGATGTGGTGCAGTCATTATAAGGGATGACGTCATACTAACTGCAGCTCACTGCACTGAGAATGCTAAAGCGGCTGATTTAAGAGTAAAGGCTGGAACATTTGATTTAGATGACGTCTTTACAAAAGGCTTGCAAGTCAGACGGGTACAAAAATATGTTAACCATCCAGATCATAGAAAAAATGTCCGAACCAATAATGACATTTCAATTGTTTGGATAGCTCCAAAATTTGAAATAGGAAATTTTGTAAATGCCATCAAACTATCAGGCGGAGATTATTCAGGTGAGAAGGCTTTTACACTTGGTTGGGGAGATGATCAGAATGGCAAGAAAACCGATTTTTTAATGCGAGCTGATTTAAGTGTCTTAACCCAAAAGAATTGTAAAAAGGCTTTTATCAGCAAACCCGATTATCCAATTAGTGAATCCATGTTGTGTGCAATTCATAAATCTAAAACGCAAACAACTTGCTCCGGAGATTCAGGTGGTCCATTGGTAGTCCATTCCAATGGAAGAAGCAAAGAGGATGTTCTTATTGGAGTGTCATCTTGGGGTATTATTAAAGAATATATCCACACTGAGAAGAAACAAACTTCAAAAGTAACACGCTGTGATCCGACATTTCCGTCAGTTTTTTCAAATATTGAAAAATTCAAAGAATGGATTGAAAACAACATAAATTGATTCATGTAGAAAGCTAGGTCAATAAGTAATAATATAGTAAAAATAAATAAAAAACAAAAAGTAAGGAACGAAGGCTTTTCTATTTATGTATATCGCTTTTGTATATGAGTTTTAGTAAAACTCTGTTGTTATTTCAAATATTTTATTTTTCATATTATTTTTTAAGCCAGGATTAGAAGATACTCTATTTATCATAATGTAAGGTCCTTGCACATTTATAAGGTCCCTTAATATTTGTAAATGAGACGGTTACATATATTTGTACACTACGGTTTCTGTAAAATATACCATGCAATCGTACAAATGCGCAGTTATTTGCTAACGATATTCTGTTCTCGTTATCTGAACGAAAAAAAGTTGCTCTTGTTTCATATTAACAAGTGCAGTCGCGGTTGTCATAAAACTGCAGAAGAAGTAACAACACGGTAATTGAAAGCTAGATATTTATTTGTTTTTGTTTTCAAATCCAGTACCCTTACTCATGATGCCACGTGGGAAAATACAGAGTGAACAAGAAAAGGGGTTTATTAATGCCCTGGATGCGAAGAACTTTAATTTGAGAGAGACTTCGCGTAGAACTAAGAGGCGTCTGTATGTTGTGAAAAATTACTTGCGTTCTTCAGATTCGTACGGCACTCAAAAACGATCTGAGAGAAAAAGAAAACCAGACCAAACAGCACAAAAGAGAATTGTACGCACATCTTCCAATACGTCTATCTGTTCAGTTCAGTGCGTTCAACAGTTTGGAGAACTTTGAATTTTAAGGATTACATTCAATACGAAAAAAAGAAGGTGGTGACAAAATTGACAGCCAAGAACGGCGTGGCCGGGCTACAATTCGCAAGGAATAACGTCGACCTCGACTTAAATTAGAATCCGGTAAGTAAAAAAAATCTATACAAAAAACTTGAATCAAATCGGCATCTATCATTTTGTGTTCATTGTGTTCTCAGACTAGAAAAAGTGGAATCTCGATGGTCCTGACGGCTCTCGGGTATTTTATCCTGATATCCTTCAAAAGCCATTAAATTTTACGAAGAGGTATTTTGGTGGCTGTAATGTGATGCAGAGTACGGAAACGCACACACTAAACTATGTGCGATCAAAGCTCACATACTCATGAGCCGTGCTCGATTTTCTTGAGCATTCTACTCACGCACATGAGTGAGTAATTCAATATAAGGAAGCGCGCTCTAGCATGCGCCCACAAAATTGTTCATTGCTCATTACTCACGAATGAGTAATTCAACATCAGAACGCGCACACTCGCGTGCGCAAACGAAATCTCCCACCGATCATTACTCACGAGTGAGTATTTCAAGGGAAGAAAACGCACACGAAATTTTTCATTACTCATTTCCAACTTGTGTGCAATTTCATTTATGAAATACCTACATTATGTAGAAAACGTGGATAATTAATATTAATATTTTTATTCGCGAGTATGCACTTTCTTATATCGAATTACTCACTCGTGAGTAATGAGCAGTGATAAATTTCGTGTTCGCACGCAGATATGTGCTTTTTTGTTTTGAATCACTCACTCATGGGCGCACACATGAGTTTTTAAAAATGGAAGGCGCACGTGAGTCGTAAATTACTCATGAGTAATTCGTGTGCGCCCGTGAGTGTGCGTTTCCTTACTCTGATGTGATGACATGGGCTGCGTTTTGTGCTGAAGGATGTTTAGAAAACCAGATCGTTTCCTCTCAAAAGAAGAGTGCAAGCTACATCGAAGTTCTGGAGAATGCTTTACTACCAGTTTTAAATGAACATGGTTCAAAAGAATGGATCTTTCTGCAGAATAACGCGAGAATTCATGTAAGTCGTGAAATAAAAAGTTGTTTTGCCGCTTATGGGGCTCAAGTTATGCAATGCCCGCCTGCTCACCTGACCTGAATTCAATAGAAATCTATGGGGCATATTATCGCAACGGATTTACGGCAATGACCGCCAATTTACGGAAGGCGGGAAGAGAATGTGTACCCCAGAGGCTTGTTTGGGCTTTCCATGGACGGAATCGCCATTAAACGCTTGGCATGGCTCTATCCCACGCTCCATTTCCAATACATGCTGTGGCCTTCTGATACGCGTTTACGATTGGCCCCCTCTGCGGTGCACACGGGCAACATGCACATCGGCTCTCGGCCGATTAGAGGTATACCTCAGCCTTGTCTAGCAAGTTCATTAGCTTCCTTGTTTTCCAGCCAACATTTGATGTCCAGAGAATCAGACCAGGTTTTGCCGACTGGATCTACTCAATTTTTCCAGGATGCTTTGCCATTCACACACGTACTTTGATTTCCCGGTGGACGACGAAGTTGTTCCAATTGCTGTCTGATTTCCGGAGAATATAAAGATGCTTCTATTGCTAAACGCTTCTCGGTCCTTCACCTCTACATTGGATATAGTCTAATGCCACAGTCAGTTCAGGAATATTCTCGAGAGCCTTTACAATTGTAATGTGCCCTTTTCCAAGGATTTTAGCAAGAAGTGCTCCTATACACATCCTGTACGCAGCACTAACTGCCGCACTGTCCACTTCCAGATGCAGAGGTGTGTGGTTCATCAGGATTACACCTGTAATGCTTAGACAGGCCATTCTATGTTCTCTGCTAAATTTGGCCTTAAGCAAATTGAGGACATGGGTCGTATGACGGCCGCATAGATCCAGTGCATGGTGCTGGGCTTTAGACTCCATGTCGCACCAAACGCTCTGCGACAGGTCCGAAATAACCGTTGGACCTTCTATACGGTAGTATCTAGGTACATATTCCAAGACGGATGGTGTTAAACTATTCCACATTACGCAGTTCGAGAAAAGGACCCATCTCGCAAATTCACTGAATAAGTTCTGAAAAAGAAGAGGTGAGTAAAGTTTGCAGTATGCGGAAATATTAAAGAAAATAATTTGCAAGCGATCGCTCGAAATAACTATGGTCAAGTCATACGGATTTTTATAGCTTCTTCTTAAAAGAACTGGAGGCGCTTTTCTGGGCTATGTCTGATTCACCCAACTGTGTTAGGCTAGCTTTTATGTAATAATATCATAATGCATTATAGATCTGATGCAAGTTTCTACTAGTTCCAAAAAATGTCTGCACTTTCTTAAAGGTGTGCAGTAACTGAATTGCAACTGTTTTTGGTATTATAACCTATAATGCTCAATACAGTTTCAGTCTAACTCTAGGTCATTAGTATGTGTGTTGTGTAGTAAACGCAATTAAATATTTTATTTCATTGCATACCTTTTTCCTGGTATAAGTAGATATGTAATTAGGGAAAGGTGGATAAATATTAAATACTTCTTTTGGATAATGAATTATTAATAATTAGCAACATTACTACTGCAAATATGCATAAGAGCTCCTGTTCGACGAACCTGTAAGAAAAGAAAGGAAAAAGAAACTTTATTCAAATAAAACAAACCAAGCGATAATACCTGCACGTGGAGTGTGTCAAAGGTGCAAAAGTACCTCGGTGACATGAAAGAAAAGATAAAATGTATTAGAATAATTCAATATACAAATCAACATTTGAATTTACAATAAGCACACTAAGAACGGAATAAAAGACTTAGGAAATAAAAGACTTTCATTACATGCAAATAACATGAACAAGAGAGAAGGCCGGATATTATGCGTAATGTTCCTGCCATAAGATTAACATAACCAGATAAACATACAAAAGGACAATCAACCATGCAAAATAGAAGTACATGCAGAAGATTGGTGGACATTTCAGGTGATAAAACACCTGCACAGGTGTCCACCAACCATAAAAACAAAGAACAACACAATAAATTCAATAAATTGTTATAGTTACCTGTACTACATGATATCCAGCGATGATAATTTTTTAAAGCACTACACAAAACACAAAAAAAACTCTAAAGAATTAATAAAAATCACGCCGCGCGGTTGACACGTCGACTTTAACACACTGCGAAAGTTCATACTTCCATGACATTTGACAAGTCAAACTAGGGTAAAAACGTCGCGCGACTTTAATGGCAGTGTTCGTTTTGCGAAATTTTTCGCGCGATTCGCGCAATTTGCCATATTTATAATTTTAATACACACCAATGAGTGTGAAAGAGAGGCAAGTTGCGAGCAAACAGAGCAGCGAAAATCGCGAGAGGAATTTATTGGAATGAACCAAAAAATGGCGTGTCGATAAGGTAGATAAAATTTACGAAAAATCAATCAAAACTAATAAAACTAATATAAATTTTATTGGGAAGGATGCCAAAAAATGTAAAATTCATTTTGGCATATACAAATAATAATTAAAAACTCTAATAAAGTTATAAAATGGTTATATTTCGAAAATGTCACTTTATGGATAGTGAAATCGGGATAACATTTTCTATAAAAAGTGCGTCATTCCTTCATTCGCTCTCTTATTTTCTTTGAGTTGTCATATGGTGAACATATGCCATGTTGGTCATAGTTCATTTTTTCATGCAAATTGTCTTAGCGTTTTGTTTAAGATTTTTATTCTGCACTTGCATTTTGTTTTGTTTTTTTAGATTAAAATTTTCTAATTTTCTAATAAGTTTATTTTTTGGATTTCAAATTCAGTCGTTCGACGAAAATGGCCCAACATTTGAAAGGTTTAATTTTTGTCCTATAAAAAATTTGAACATGGTAGTATTTATTTAATTTTTTTTACAACCAATTTGCGGTTATGGGACATATGTAATTGCATGCCACAATTAATTACTAATAAAATTTACTCCTTTTCAGAATTTTTGTTGCATAAATACAGTGAATTGTAATTTTAATGTTTTTGATATTTTGTGAAAAATATCCCTATACTGTATCTTTTGCAAATCATGCTCAAACAATAAAAATTTAAATAGAGTAAATTATTTAAGTAAAATAATTAATTGTGCAGTAATTATTGAATTTTTGTTTTTAAATATAAAGAGAAGGAATTAAAAAATATGAAATTAGATATAGAATACATTAAAAAACGCAAGTAATTCTGTTTAATAAGTTAAAGATTGATACAATATTTGAGTAAGATAATCAATTAGATAGTATAATTTTTGTTTTGAGTTTCAAAAAGGGGAATTGAATTGTGTTGGATTTGCCTAAATTAACATTGATATCCAAGAATTAAAAGTGAGTGATAAGCATGCGATATCTTCTCGCGACACTACCTACCACCATTTTCAATTTCAGTTTACAGCAAATTTTGGTCTGTAAACGCAACTCAACGAATGTCAATTATTGGAATTGACTAGTAAGTTGTGATTTATAAACGCAGGCCACTATATATCAATTACAGGAATTGGCATATAGTGTAATTAAAGTTTCGTTTAATAGGAGTCAGTACTCAGAAAAAGTTTCAATTTAGATACCAGCGAGCCTGTAGGTAATAAAATTTACTATACGTAGGTTTTTGTCCTGAAAGTCTGAAAATTCATATAAAATTAGACCTAGACCACAAATAGCATTAGAGACATCTAGCGTCGAAGACAGAAACCCAACATGCGACAATTTAAGACGAAAATGAAAATTTTTAACGAGAATTAACTCTCCTAATTACTTTTTCCACATAATTTTTTAATATACTATATATCGGGAGAAAAAACAAGTACTATAATAATCAAATAATTAAAGAAGGCACCACTAAAAATGAAAAAAAACTCGACGTTATTTGATAGATCTAGGCTTTGTCTTTCTAAAATAGTTACAATCTAAAGAAATGAGAATACCTGCTAACAGGAATTTGATTTAAAAAACTTTAATTTTTACCATTTTTTACAAGTTGCCGAGATAATATCTCCACTCCAATATATTTTTGTTTTATTTTCCTCGACGTTTTTTTACTAGACCTCTTTGTTACCTTTAATTTAAGATATAAGTCATTATTCTGCTACAAATAGTTTGCCACAAATTCGCATTGAAAAATGTATGAAACTTGCAAATATTGGTACTGACTCCTCTTAAAGGTTATACAGTTTCTTAAAAAATCTACTCATCTACTGATACAGAAATATGCAAAAGGTGACTAAACTCTCTCGAAGGTGTTATAAACTCTTCCACCAGTATATAAATAAAAGAAAATACACACTTTGATTTCCTATGCTCTTACCTCCAAGTGCATTACTTATTGCCGGCTAGGGCGGAGAAGGGCTGGGCTATAAGAAAAAAAAAATTGATTTCAAGTAGTTTTGAGGTGAGTCTACGAACTTCTTTTCCATAAAAAAAAAACTTCCGAACTCAAATTTACTTGCAACAATATTTTTTTATAAATATGGGACAAGGGCAACGAAAAATAAAGAGATTAGATTAGATTCGTGGGCCCGGTGTTGGCCTTTGCATTTACTGCGACGGGGAAGATCTATTGCGAGTCCCGTTCAATTTACTTCCTTTCTAGATTTAGACTGTTAATAAATATCCATTCTGGGGAGGAGCTCCCCCATGTAGTTTTTTGAAGCAGTCTGGAGTCTAAAGAGCATCCTAACAGAAGCGGCATATATCGTAAAAAAAAATCATAAAATATGAAGCCATCCATATCTTATACATTATTATTGTTTCCATTTTGCGTTTCCTTTACACGTCCCAAAGACAAGTGCATGAGTTGCAGTTAGGCAATTATGATTATAGTTATGGATGCCCAAAACTTTTATAATTTAATCTGAGTTGTAGCATTTTTTATTTTGCAACGAAACTTCTCTTCTTCTGTATATCAATGAGAAAAGAAAAAACATTTTTTTTTACCTTTTTAGCACAATTTATTTAAGTACATAAAGTTATTTATTTCAAAAGGTTTTTGAACATATTTTATTTTGTGCTTTTTAATCATAAATTCTATACACTCTCTCGACTCTTGACTCTCAAAAACCGACTCTCAACTGTCGACTCTCGACCCCCGAAAACCCAACTCTCGAATCTCGACTCTTGTGAAGTTCCAATGTGGACTTTACGTGAAAAAAGGGGAGGTGCCGGTGTAAAGGATAAGAATGGTGAAACATAATTTTTCTTTCACACAATAAATGCCTTAAACCTACAAATTCAATACTTACTCGCAACTTGTAAAAACAAAAAAATGAAAATTATAAAGAAAATGAAAACAAAAAAAGAATAATTCAAAAAATAATTCAATAGAAAACAATTAAAACTGGCGAAAATGAAATTAAAAAAAAAAAGAACGCTGATACTCCTCTTCGTTTTTAACCTGTAAGGTACACGTATAAAAAACATACTTTTTAGAAACGCTTTAATTTAAAAAATTTAAACTCAATGTAATAAGCACTTGGGTAAACACCTGGTTTCCCTGAATATCAAAACTCAATTAACTTATTCGAAATGCCGACTTTCACTATCACTGAAAATTTAAATTATTACGACTCATTTGAAATGCGAAAATTCACGAGAATAACAAAAAAGATTTTGCGCTCATTAGTACTAAACAATGGTAAAAAGTTCCCTATTTCATTCTCTTGAATATGGCGTGTAAGGAGAATGCAATCTAGAATGTAATTATACTCGTATTTACAAACTATTTCTAGAAATTTAGTAACTTTGTATCACTTTTACAGCTTTAAAATACATAATTCGGGGGAAAAAAGTATGGTTAAATCTTCGGGATGTGGTACCTTTATCCTGTTACCGAAGGAAATGATATATCTGTGTAATTAGTTCATATTTTGATATCACCGTTTTTTAAAAAAAAGCTTAAATAAAATTTAATTTTTTTTTAATTAATAAGGTAAGTCTATACAATATGGCCACCTTAAACGATTTTTTTTTTACAAGATAATGTTAAATAAGGAACGGCAATTATATATTTATGATAAAGTACAAAATGTATAGAACCAAAAAATACGGTGTTGGTAATAATGGCCTATATGTAAAAAAAAGTCTAAAAATTATATTATATTGCAAGCTAGGTGATATTTTTATCTAATTGTGAAGTAAACTATCAAGTCAAGGATAGATTGGGAATGCTTGTAAAACCCTTAACAATTTATCAGTAGAAACAAAGTTTACCCAAGTTTTTTACCCAAGATTAGAAGCTTTTTTATGGAGATGAGTTGTCATAATTTAAAGGTAAACAATCTTTCTCAGACGTGACAGCATTTTATCACTCACTTTCTTTACATGTGGAACAGGCTGGACTAATCTCCTCTTTGGAAAATCTTCTGATGTGCCAATGATAACATAAAAAGTTGTGCACGACGACGAGATCAAAGACGTATAGGAATGAGTGCAAACATTCAAGAAGTATGCGATGAGAATTAGAAATAGCATTGTGTGATAGAAAATCTAATCTTTAGCATTATATTCACCGTTGTTTTCAAGAATATACCGCTAGTTTGTACCAAGTTTCAGCAAGTCTATAATATTTTAACTCTTATTATCAACTCACCTTCATTTTACGACAATAACATAATTATTGAAACATGTTACTTTTTAATTTTTTTTTTTATTTTCTTCAAATTATGGTTTATTTTTTTATAAATAGATAATTTTCATTTCTTCTTCAACATCTTTATCATATTTCATCTTCTTCAATTTTTTTAATCGGGGTACATTGTATCATGTAAATAATCTGCTTTGTTCCAAAAATTCCTGTCTGCGCCTTAATCCCATAATCTTGGAAGTAATTAGTCACTTCCCTCGCGGTTTATATAGTTGGGAAGAAAATAAATACCATCATGCATTCTGATAAGATAATGTAACACAATGACAGCATTTATTATTTTATCTACGTTCACAGGAAAGCAGTTAATGGTTGCAAACAATAGTCTCCACTTTTAACGAAGGACAACGAATGTTTTTCTACCATTCTGAAAAAATCAATTGTGGTTCGGTACATTTTTTCCACGATAAGAACGCAATAAAGCTGCTTTGCGTCGCAGGCTCGTAGTATAAATAACATTTCGGATCGTAGATGCACCCAGTCTGAATGCCCATATAAACATTTACTTTAAAATTTAAAAGTTATGGCATTGTTAAATCTTTTTTAGCATCTCTTGTTTTTACACAAATGGTAACACTAGGCACTCAGGAGCAGGACTAGTAGGCCAATGCCTGCCACACGAGTGCCATATGCCGAGCTGCTATTTGCCCGCGTGCCATGAGAGTATGTGCATATAACGGACTTGTACACATAAGCTCTCCACGACTAAAAGACCGCACTATAGTCGCGCGAACAAATATATTCTGGCGGTCTCTCCTCATGACGTACGAACTATAGAGGGTCATGAGGTCATGATGACTACTGGTAGGCACTTGCATTGCTACACGAGCTGCCAAATAGTCGCACGTCATTTTAAATAAGATCCTTGATGTGTGAAGCATTTTTATAAGATGTTAAATTTTTTGCATTATGAATACAGAAAAATGATATTGAGAGGATGATAGTGAAGACGTGCAAGCGGCCAGAGCTCTGGGATACCAGGAACGAAAAGTACAAGGACCACAATGAAATAAAATCAAAGTTCAAAGAGTCTGCATTTTTTCCATAAACACCAATATCAACATAAACGAAAGAATAATTCGAGTCTGCCACAGCTAGTAATATAATAGAATAATAATTCTTATAATTACAAAATAACCATCCACTTTGGTACGGCTTTATTACACGTATATATTTTCCATCAACCGCTGCGATACATTGTCTATACATGGCATAACCTACCTACATTCCAAGCATTTCTCACGCAAGGAAATCATATGCAAAGCCATCACTCCATACAAAGTAAATTCCTACAAATAAAAATTTTTCTTTCCAAGTGAGATGATATTTGACACGTGCTAATATTTCTCGTCAGAACTTTGCATGAGAAATTATATTTTGCTCGAATATTTTAATCGTGAGAAATGCTCACTAGGTAATTTTCGCTGGCTGATAAATAAGTTAGGTAAAAGAATTTTGTAATATATATATAATAATTGTTGGCAATAAAGTCACTGGTTTTTAACATTCAACAAAGGTGTTTTTGTATTTTTATGAAGGTAGAGTTTTTACTGGTGTTGCGGTACAAGAACCGTCTTTCACCATCACCAAAATCCAGGTACAACAACCTGTGGTTAATTGGTTCAATCAAAGCCACATTTTAATTGACAACTTGCTACTGATGTTCCGGTACACGAACCGTTTGCGCCCACTTCAAAATCAAGTTATAAGAACCTTCGATCAATCAGTAAAGTGAGGAGAAAAGAGTTATGATTCAACATACATCTTGGACAATTTGCTCGTGCTACATACCCTTTTGCAACTTCGTGCCACTATTCTTTTGTAGGATTTGGAATGAATTCAGATTTTATTATTATCCATATAGCTCCACATAACTATCGCACAATTTGACCAGCTGTTGAACGACCAATACCTCTTATATTTTACTGCGATATCACTCAAACTGTTCCCAGAAGTTAAGTAACTGAAATAATAAAGAACAAAAATGTGAACTTATATTGTCTCTTTCAGAGAAGTCTGTATGCGCAAAATAGAAGATAGGTCATGATAGGTTTTCTAAATCTAAAACAAGAGAGAAAGAATAGTGTAAGAGCAGCACAGGAAGAAAATCCTTTCATAAATATAGACTTGCCGATGAACTGGCATTTCTAGAAAATTGTAGGGAATTGCATGCGACTAATCCGTGTGCCATTACCGAAGAACAGTTGCTTCTGATATTACTTTCAACGCTCCAGTTTCGAAGGTGGAATGTTCCAGTCCTGATGCTACGCCAACAGTAAAATTTCACGACCACGATATGGACGGAAAAGAAAAACTCCTACAAATCTAGAGGAAAATATTAAGAATTATATTACCAGGTAACAGATAATGAAAACACGGACAACCTTAGAGCCTGATGAAGATGTAGATTTTTTCAAATCGATTTTACTAATTATAAAAAAAGATGCGATTAAATTTCTAATGGGCGTAATGAATGACCTACTAGTTGCCATGCGACCTCAAACATATGCCACTAACCAAAACTAGTCACTTTTTATACAACAATATCAGACAATTCCAGTTTACTCCTCAGATCAAATTACTCACTCTCTCTCTCTCTATCAATAAACTAATTCGGATCTAGAATGACTTCCAACTTCTTCTACAGAATAAATATATTTAAGGGATGTATGTAAAATGTATACTTATTATAATACTTATTTTAGGGTTTCAATTTTAAAATAAATGAATTCATATTTGATAAAAAAAATGCACTTTTTATTTAATTATGTACTTACGGTAATGTTAAGACTAGCTCTTCTGATCGTATCCTCTCACAAGAATCCAGGATCCATCTTACACAACAATTATTCACATACCATAATAGTTGAAACTTTTTCTGGAAATTCCTTTACTTTAGGATGTTTCAAATAGAAATTCCCAATGAAATATCTTCCGCTGTTTGGTGGATGTATCCAAAACTTTCTTTTCTTTTTGTCCTTTTTCAAAAGAGTTTTTTAAACAGAATATAAAAGTAAGACATTATTTTGAACATCTGTTTTGATCACAAGTTTAAATCAAACCTAAGTGCTAGTAGAAATGCAGATGAGCAACATAATTTTCCGTGGAGTGAATAAAACAATGAATTAGTCATCACGGTGCACGGTCATTTTGAAGCACGTGTGACATTGGCTATAGACTATCGGGGTTATAATTTTGTTAATCATTCTGTCAGCTATATCAAGAACAATTCAAATTGGCAGACTCCGAACCGTTCTAATAAGCTTCTGAAACAGATCCGCATCTCAGTCCTTGACAATTGGAAATAATTGGGAATAGAGGATTCGTGCGAAATCTTCCTAGTCGACATTCTTTTTGGGGAGGCAATTTCGACGTCATAAATTTGAAAGCAATATAGGCAGAAAAAACATATAGACTAATTTTGAATAAAGTCATATTTAATTGAGATAACAATTTGAAGATCTCTTAAATAAAATCATTAATAAAACAAGTAATTGCATCCATCTTTCCAGCTCAGATTAGTCTTTCCCGATCAAAAATTTTGTAAATGTCCATGGCGCTGCTTTCTGCTTTCACATCAATGTGTCACCTGAAAGACAAAATTTCCTGGATTAAAGGTATTTTGCTGTTCCAATATTTTTCATTACTTCAGTTTGCTTACAAATTATTAAAAAAAAACAAATGGGAAAGTTAATTTCACGCCACCGTGAATAAGAGTAATAGAAAGCAATTGGTTACCATATCATTGCATCTGCTTTCAATAGTAAAACATGATTACCTTAGTTATCAGGCTTCCACTATTCAAATATCAGAGGGTAAAACACTCAAGAACTATTATGATTTAAGGAATATTGACCAGACCATCCTTATGAACGGCAAGAGGAATCACACTAATTTCCATGAATGCATTGTAAACATTTCTCCTTAAGCGGTAGTTCCTTGGACCAAAATTTCAATTATTGCAGTTGTTAGAGAACTCCTCCTTCTGAATGAAAATTTAAACTTTGAACTTTGGGCGTGGAGTAGCTGTTCCAGAGCGATGAGATGTGCTTAGTTTTAGGAAACAGAAGCCCGTCCAAACTTTCTACTAACTGTTGTATTCCGGCTGGTATAATATGTTTGAAAGTTTGGAGTGCAAGAGCAGTTGAACGTTAATCGAATTGTTCTGAAATTTCCGTTTTTGATTAGTTTTGTGTAATGTGTTGAAGCTACTCTTGTTAGAGAGAACAACTATAAAATGGTTGTCTGGTGCTGACTGCCGAGTATTGCATATAAATGTAGGACGAAGTTTACTATGTGCATATTTATATACATGCGCACATACATATGTGTAAATCCTGGACAGTGTTTATTTCATTATTGGCTATTTAATGCAATTTTGTGTTTATAATTGTGTTTGTGTAAATTGACAGTTGCCTTGTACAAACTTTTCGTCTTTTCATACGAGATATTTTCTTAATGTCTTGATTAAACTATTTGTGTTGCTGAGTAACATACTGGATGCCCTACGCTAAACTCCCATTAGATAAACCGTGTTAGATAAGTATGGAGATTGCATGGATAGTATAGGAAAGATGTATATTTATAGTCGGAGTGGGAACTAAACTAATTTGAAACAAAAGGGTTGAATATTAAGTAGGTAGATTAGACGTGAACTGAAAGAGAACATAAATAACTCATTTGTGTACTAATCCACGCAGCTGGATTATAGATAAGTCCTCCCAATGTTTCATTGACGACTTACTTTATTTATCTTCAGGTATATTGTACAAAATCGGGTATTTCTTCGCAGCGAGGCGTTCAGATCGAGGGGGAAGCCAAACAAACTGAACTCTAATCTATCTTCATATCAGCCATTCAAACCCATACATAATGTCTATTGGAATTGGTTGAAACTAACAGCTGAGGGCTCAAACATTTACATCGAAACTTGCGACAATGATTATAAATTGGCAATGCAGTTATATATATTATAGAAGATTCGAATTTGACTCGAACACGAAAGAATATTTAGGATTTATTTCACCTGTTACTAAGGATTATTTCCAGGACTCTCAGCTTGGCTGCTTGGATTAACGTTCACATCAGGTGGAGGCACCGCCCACCCTGCCAGATTTTGGTTAGACGTGGCATCGTCATTATCTGCGATTGTAAAAGCGCAAATGTTATTAATAGGACGTTACATGATATGACCATTGGTTTGAAGTTTAACGACGCGTACAAGTGCATCATAGCCTGGATGGGATGAAATGCCTCGTCCAGGTGCATATGTCGAAGGTGGTTCAGTTGCCTCTTCATCCATTTAGTCCTTTCTTGCAAATTGTGCAGATAGCCTGGCGTTAAATTTTCAACATCATTGGCGTCAGAAGACAGAGAGTTTAGAGGACGCGAGTTTATAAATGCTTCTATTTGGGTCAGAGGTGTGTAATGTTCGTCAAAATTTAAAGTAGAACTCAAAATAACCCTTTTTAGATGGGGCTTTAAAGACTTATCGCCTGCCTCCCATGAACCTCCGAAATTCGGTGGCGTTTGGTGGTATGAAATGCCACTCTGTCTCTTGTAAAATCAACCGATGACTTAACGGCACTAATAAATTTCGAAGCTCTTTGGAGACATCTGCAATTGTTGTTGCGTTATCACTATACACAGGTTTGCAATATCCTCTTCGTGCTGTACACCTGTTGTCAGACGCTATGAAGGCGTCGGTAGTCATGTTTGACACAAGCTCTAGAAGTACAGCTTTCGTTTACATACACACGAATAAAGCTATGTATACTTTGTGAGCAGGTCTTCCTTTGCTTGGTCCGTAGCGGACAAGAATTCGTCCTGCGTAATCCACACCAGTATAAGGAAATGTTTTATTAGGCTTGACACGTACTGACGGAAGGATCCCCATTAATTGTTGTTGAGCAGAAGCCCGTTGTCGAAAGCATAACACGCACCTACGCATTTTCTGATTGTCTGAAGAATTAAGTTTCTTGATCCTAGTAACCAGAATCGATGACGAATGAAGGTGAGCGTGAACTGGATCGCCCCGTGCAATATTTTGTCATGGACTTCTTCATCGATTAGTTTCCTTAATGGGCTAGTCTCAAATAGAAGAAGTTGGTGCTTAAAGATGTTCACTAAATCTGATTGTTGTAATCTTCCTCCGACGTATAGAGTAGAAGTTTTCGACTCGTTTATAAGAGATAGCCACAGAATTGAGCTACGTTTGGAGGTTACACGAACCCAAAATTGAAGTGCTTGATTAACTTCACTGGATGCAAGATTGCCTTTTTTCTGGTTGTTTGAGGCGGTTCTGCCGTTATGTACAAATCTATTCCACCAAGCGGTTATTCGTAGAAGGCGTGATAAGGATGTATATTTGTGAATTAAAGTTCAATATTCGGTGTTGGTAATCGAAGTAGTATAGCTGAGAACAGGAGCATTTTCTTCAAGGTCCAAACTTTGAACGCGAGGACGAACGAGAGTTGTTAGCCATAACAATGACAGAGATTTCAGCCATGTAGGTCCTTTCCACCATAATGGGTGGTTAGCCGCTCCATCTCGGAACTCAGGGCGAACATAACAACATATCTTCCATCTGATTGACGTAGGGTTACTTGAATATTGACCCTTTTACACGGCAACTAAAGGTAGGATGAAACAAGTGAAGACAGAAAGTAGCCTGCGAACCTTGATCGATGAGTGCACGAATATTTATCCGCTTACCAAATATTAACGATAAAATAAATTTGGCTACCGCTAATAAAATTGACGGAATTAAGTTAGCGGAAATGTGGGTTTTGCATTCGATGTGTAGTTTCTATGTTCGACATTAGATTTGATAAGATGTGGTGGCTCCTCCTGCATTGGGTGCATAAGATTGTGCGGTCTTCTATTATATGTAACGGTGAATGATGTTGCTGTGCACAATACTAGCATCGGTCTGGTGAGGTACAGTTGACTACTGAATGATTGGCTCGCAGGCAATTGAAACAGAGATGCTCCTTCGTGACGAAATCAAAACGTTGTTGTGTACTGAATTGGCGAAAAATAGGACACAACAAAAAAAGATGCTGGGCGTTGCATTTCGAGCAATCTCTGGTGGATTTACTACATATAAAATCACGGACTGTAATTGTTATAAATATATATTAAAAATTGCTTTTTAATGGTTAACTTTCGACCAATTTTGTTTTTGCTGTTAACCCTTATCCACTATTCCACAATTTCTTCTTTTTGGTTATGAAATAAGAGTTATTCTTCAATTTATTTTTATTGTTTATCGGATAACCATTATTTCACAACGTTTTATTTTGGTAATGAAATAAGGTTTATCAATAATCATTTTGATTCTTTTCAATAATAAGAGTTATTTTCGATTTTTATTTTATTGGTAATCGGTTAATCATTACTCATTAATTTCTTTCTGGTTATAAAATCTGCGGACTCTTCTCTTTGAACAGAAATCATTATCTGCACTCTGCAGATATTAATCAATAAAAAAAAATAATTAGAAGGAAACACTAAAATTTCAGCGCCAAATCCAAAAATTGTCCACATTTTCACTGAAAAATGTATTAATAATATATATGTATAACACTTTCTTTGAAAAAACCAATAAACTAAATATGAAAGTAACAACTTTGTCTTTTTCTTCCACAAACTATTTCAAAGTTGCAACACAATTAAATACTGATATCTGGACAAGCACTAAATTAATGTAGTCCGCTGGACTATAGTTGCTTCCAGTTTCAAAGTGCATGGATGGCAAAACACTATACAAGAATACAGAGAGCTTTTCGATGAGGCAATCAAGGAAAGAATAACTTGTATTGAGAGTCTCAACACAGCAATACAAAGTGATGAATACTCGAATACGGAGAGAAAAGAAGAAACCGAAACAAATATGCAGAAAATAAAAACCCGAAAACAGTCCTTTTCAGGACTACAGAAACTTTTAAATTAAACGAAAACTATTTTAAACCAGAACGGTGTTCACGTTGTCGAGTTATTTTGACCAAACTCGATTTGAGTTAATTTGCTCTGCGCTCACGAAGTATGAATAAAATGTAAAAGATGTTATGGAACTTTGGTCTGAGTGATGGATGGAGAACGTAAAGTTCTGTCTGCCAGCAGGATCTGACAGATTATTCTGTGATGGCCTGTATGGCCGGTCGGCACGCTAGCATCTCGGCTAATGGCGGAGAGTGCGGGGTGGTTCAAATACAAACTCCCGAGCTATCATTCGCCATAATCAAAAAAAAATGTATGTCTGGGAAAAATTACCGAAAAAGTTTGCTCACACACCTAGTCCTGAAGGGAGAGATGTGTGACAGATTTGACGGGGACCAGATGCAATTAGTCCAGCCGCGCTATGCCCCATCCTAATGTCATCTATTGCCTGTATTGCTGATAACCCTTATGGTTTCCTGTAGGGATAAAGAATGAGCTCAGGGGAAAGGAGGAATAGAGGAACGACTTATGATTTACTTCCGAGTTCACAATTGATTCTGGCATCCAGCTGATTACACGAAATTATTTGACTTATTTAAAAAAAAAAAATTGATTTTTTTTTAAGATCACCCCTGAAGATCTATATTTGCTGGCTAGTAGATGCGTGGTGCTGGTGCCGGGTGCTGACTGCATCGGGGATCGACCCAATGGGATTTGCTCCTTACTCTTAAATTATAATAATGCTTGTATACTACTACCTCGTTCCGCGATTAACGATTCTCAAAAAGGCCTTCTGGAGACGTAATATTGGCATAAACAAATTTTTATCGAAACAAACGCGATTGAGGACTAAACCTCCCGTTGGGGACGATACTATCCTTGGAGTTCGAGTAGTCTATACCATGCGTTAAGAGGTAAGTACACTCATCCAATAATTTTGATTCTGCGACGCTCGGGATACACGTTGACTTGTTCAAGATAGAATACAGGTAATAACGTCCATTTACTGCAGTTCATGCCACCGTTCCATAAGATTTTTCTCAGCGAGTCTCTTACGAATTACGGCGTCTCTTAAACTACGAAACTAAGTACGAACAACTGACTTATTCGATCAACATAAGCTGCACAACCACCCGTTTACTCTACCCGTTTACACATGGTAAGTTCATATTCCAAATAAATCTTATAATAACTTCCAAATTTCGACGGAAATGATTGCCCGCCAAAATGTATATATATTAACATTGCCATTCGATAACTATAATTAATCAAAGAATTTTATTTCAACTCTTTCAGGTACTCCTTTGGTAGGATAACACCTGGTAAGTTCATATTCTAAATATATTTGTATTCGACGTATGTAATTAATCAGAAGATTTTGCTTCAATTATTTCAGGTGTTCCCTTAGTAGAATGGCACGTGGTAAGTTCATATTGTATATATATTCGTATTTGGTGAAAATCGATAATCACTGAATCTTATTTTAATTCTTGCAGGTGCTCCTTTAATAAGATAACACACGGTAAGTTCCTATTCTATATATGCTGCATTCGATGACATTATTTAAGCACAACACTTTCTTTCATTTATTCAGGTGCTCCTTTAGTAGGATAACACACGGTAGGCTGCTAATCGTATTTGCCAAAACTGATTATGCACCATTTTTGGTTTTTATTCTAGCAGGTGCTTCTTGCGTAAGATAGCACCAGTCCATAATCGATTAATATGACCGTATCGTATTTATTTTGCAATAAAAATGAAAGAAAGAAATTTTATTGTTGCACTTTGACTAGTCCATTTTGACCACACTGAATATTGAATAACTGCTGCCTTGGCAAACTGAATAACTGCTGCTTTCTCATCACTTGATCTAGCGCCCCTTTGATACGGGGTATAACGTACGTGTGCATGTGAGGTTATGAGACTTCCATGCAGGTGAAAAGTTTTTTTTTTTGGAAATGTTTTGATTATAATTTTGCCAAACTGTTGGCCAATCATTTCACTGTAAATTTTCTTATGATTAGTTGTACTTATCCCTTTTCCTTTTCTTTCAGGTGCTCCTCACACTGGGGCTACGATGGGAAGCGAACCTAACCTCAGGGTAATTTCCCTTACTGCCACTGCTGAACATTTATGTTATTCTTGATTTTTTATTTTCTTTTTCTTATTGTTGGAAACTTGTTATTACTCGATTTTTCTTTTCTTTTGCCAACCTCACCCGCCGATGATTTAGCACTTAATGATCGAATATGGCTGACAGACCTCAGTTGTCACCTTCCGGCTTTTTCATCCCGCCCACTTCACCCGTTTCGCATATGGAACCATGGTTCCCTAATAGTTATTTGTTAACAGATGGCAGTGCCATCGCACAGGGTTTTTGGGTAATGTTCATATATGACCATAAAAATGACACAAAGTCGACAGAGTAAATTCCAATTAAATGCCGACGTGAAGAAGTCCTATTAAAATCAATATTTCTGAATCTCCTCTACATTGTGTTTTATATATCGTTGGTATATTAGAAGAATCTTTAAATCTACTTTTCACAAAAACGGAGATACTGAATTATTGATATAGAATGAGATTATCAATCACACTTACATTTTTAATTGAGTGCAGACCGGTTTCAGCACATCGGCTATCATCAGTACACTAAAATTGTATTGCTCCCAAACTGATCTTATACAGTGGCTTGCAGAGTGGTGAGCAATAGAGCTCTGTTTGGTCGTTAATGCAGGGATGGTCTTTGTCTTGTAGTGCACGAGATATCTCTAATGATTCCAACAGATTTAATTTCATTCCTTTATTACACACATGTAGAATCTTTGCGTTTATATCAGGTACATGATTGTTGTCTAATAAATGAGTCGCATAACTGGATTTATTATTTTTATTTCTGAGGGAGCTGGTATGTTCATCTATTCTCTCCTTGAATGAACGACCCGTTTGACCAATGTACACTCCCTGACATGTTGAACATTTCAAACTATAAACCCCATTCTTTTGTAGCTCTAGCGTCTTATCTTTAATATTGGGAAGAATGTTACCTAAATGTTGTGTTGTCTTAAAGCCAATTCTAATTTTATGCTTTTTTAATTTGTTTGCCAAGGTTACCGAAATTTTTCCCATGTATGGAAGGCTAGTATTTTATCAACTAAGCTATCTTCAAACCCATTGTTATGTGCTATATTTTTTATAGTTCTAATTTCCTCCCTCATGTCGTCCACACCCATGGGGGTATATATAGCCCTGTGAATCATGTTCTCGAAGGGAGACTGTTTATATTTGGGATATGTAAAAGAGGTTTTGTGTATCACCATATCAGTATAAGTCGGTTTTCTGTATATTTTAAATTTGTGTTTATTATTGTGCTTTTCTATTGTCAAATCTAAGAAATTAATTCCATTATCGTTTTCAAGTTCTAATGTAAATTGTATTTTCTGGTTAAAGGTGTTCATGTATTTAAGGAAATTGTCTAATTGTCTTTCGGTACCTGTCCAGAGACATAACACATCGTCCACATATCTATACCAATATATGACGTTACATAAAAGTGGGGAATTTGATTTAAATATTTTATTTTCCAAGTTATTCATGATTAAATCCGCCAGAAACGGAGATATCGGGGAACCCATAGCTAACCCATCGTTCTGTTTATAAAATTGGTTATTAAAAATAAAATAATTTTGGTTGAGAACCGCGTCTAGAAGGTTAAAAAGTTCATATTTTTGAACCGAATTTAAGTCATACTGTCCAATAGTGTTCTTACTAATCTCCCGACACTCTACACAGGGTGTTTGTAAAAAGATTAGTGACATCAAATGAGACCAGTTTGGCATTTTTTGGAATCTCTATGTGTTTAATTTTGTTTATTAAATCAAGAGAGTTTTTGATGGTATATCTGAAGCTTGGAGTGATGCTTTTAAAGATATTGTTTAACTCTTTGGACACATTGTAACATGGGGAGTTTATAATTGAAACTTCTGGTCTGATGGGTATGTTTACTTTATGTAATTTTCGATAGCGTGACAGTTTGGGGGGTATAGCATTCATGGTTTTCAGTCGGAATATTTTATAATTAGTTAATAAGTTCTGGCTGTCAAGTAACTTTCTAGTACTACGTTTAAAGCTTTTATTGGGATCACAGTTCAAATTACAAAAATTATCACAGTCTAAAAAGTTGTTAACCTTATTTAGGTAGCTCTCTTTAGTCATAACAACGAGAGAGTTTCCTTTATCCGCTTTAGTAACTATTAGATTATTATTTTTGATTTTTCTTTTCAGATTTCTAGCTGTATTTAACTCTTCTACTTTCACGTCTTTGTTACGGAATGATCTTATACATTTAGCACATTCTTCATTGAGTAACCTAACATCTTTGTTTGTTCGTCGGTGTTTTACTGATAGCAATTTCAGTATCTACAGCTAAATATTCCAGATCTTTTTTATTTATATTATGTTCAGGAGTGTACATTCTACCTTTTTCCAGTAATGCGACCTCTTTATCGTCTAGACTTATATCAGTAAAATTAACTACGCGTTTATAAAAATTCATGGAATCACCGTAATCTCCTCTGTTAACTTGTTCGTCACTCGTCATTGTTAGTCCGTAACAAAGACGTGAAAGTAGAAGAGTTAAATACAGCTAGAAATCTGAAAAGAACAATTAAAAATAATAATGTAATAGTTACTAAAGCGGATAAAGGAAACTCTCTCGTTGTTATGACTAAAGAGAGCTACCTAAATAAGGTTAACAACTTTTTAGACTGTGATAATTTTTGTAAATTGAACTGTGATCCCACTAAAAGCTTTAATCGTAGTATTAGAAAGTTACTTGACAATAGCCAGAACTTATTAACTAATTATAAAATATTCCGACTGAAAACCATGAATGCTATACCCCCCAAACTGTCAGGCTATCCAAAATTACATAAAGTAAACATACCCATCAGACCAGTAGTTTCAAGTATAAACTCCCCACGTTAAAATGTGTCGAAAGAGTTAAACAATATCTTTAAAAGCATCACTCCAAGCTTCAGATATACCATCAAAAACTCTCTTGATTTAATAAGCAAAATTAAAGACATAGAGATTCCACAAAATGCCAAATTGGTCTCATTTGATGTCACTAATCTTTTTACAAACATACCCTGTGTAGAGTGTCGGGAGATTAGTAAGAACACTATTGGACAGTCTGACTTAAATTCGGTTCAAAAATATGAACTTTTTAACCTTCTAGACGCGGTTCTCAACCAAAATTATTTTATTTTTAATAACCAATTTTATAAACAGAACGATGGGTTAGCTCTGGGTTCCCCGATATCTCTTTCTGGCGAATTTATTCATGAATAACTTGGAAAATAAAATATTTAAATCGAATTCCCCACTTTTATGTAACGTCATATATTGGTATAGATATGTGGACGATGTGTTATGTCTCTGGACAGGTACCGAAAGACAATTAGACAATTTCCTTAAATACATGAACACCTTTAACCAGAAAATACAATTTACATTAGAACTTGAAATCGATAATAGAATTAATTTCTTAGATTTGGCAATAGAAAAGCACAATAATAAACACAAATTTAAAATATACAGAAAACCCGACTTATACTGATATGGTGATACACAAAACCTCTTTTACATATCCCAAATATAAATAGTCTCCCTTCGAGAACATGATTCACAGGGCTATATATACCCCCATGGGTATGGACGACATGAGGGAGGAAATTAGAACTATAAAAAATATAGCACATAACAATGGGTTTGAAGATAGCTTAGTTGATAAAATACTAACTCGAAAACTAAGAGAAAAAGCTATAAAAGAGGCAACTATTCTTCAAAAAATAGGGGTCGACGATCATATCTGGGCTAGCCTTCCATACATGGGAAAAATTTCGGTAACCTTGGCAAACAAATTAAAAAAGCATAAAATTAGAATTGGTTTTAAGACACCACAAAATTTTGGTAAAATTCTGCCCAATATTAAAGATAAGACGCTAGAGCTACAAAAGAATGGGGTTTATAGTTTGAAATGTTCAACATGTCAGGGAGTGTACATTGGTCAAACGGGTCGTTCATTCAAGGAGAGAATAGGTGGCCATACCAGCTCCCTCAGAAATAAAAATAATAAATCCAGTTATGCGACTCATTTATTAGACAACAATCATGTACCTGATATAAACGCAAAGATTCTACATGTGTGTAATAAAGGAATGAAATTTAATCTATTGGAATCATTAGAGATATCTCGTGCACTACAAGACAAAGACCATCCCTGCTTTAACGACCAAACAGAGCTCTATTGCTCACCACTCTACAAGCCATTGTATGAGATCAGTTTGGGAGCAATACAATTTTAGTGTACTGATGATAGCCGATGTGCTGAAACCGGTCTGCACTCAATTAAAAAAGTAAGTTTGATAATCTCATTCTATATCTATATGTCGTATCACACAATCTCTGCCGAAACCATACAATTGATACTGAATTAATTTTATAAAGTTTTGGAAAACTCATAGTACTAGATTCTCACGCCTATTTAATAAAACCAAATGTGTTTTATTAAACAACGATTTTATGACTATTAAAAACTCTAAATCTAATTTTTCCAAAAAACGTCGATAGTGAATTTTTCGAACTCTTTAAGATACTGACGATATTATAAATGCTCAATATACAGCGCTGTGCAACATAGTATTTGCAAAGCTTGAAATATCCACATTTTTGTTTATTTCGACTTCATATTTCTGTTTCTTTAAATAATTGTTTATATTGCAGTGTTTCAAATTCGGGTTTGGACCACCACTTAGTCTGCTCAAGTTAAAGTTTTAAACAAAATTACCTGACTTACCTAACACATTGCGAGGGAAACAAGTGTAACTGAATTCTGATATATTATACATATGAATGAATTTCAGAATAAGAATAAATGTGCCTGCTTTTAAGATGTGAAATTTAAGTTGTACTTTATGACTGCTAAACATAATGATTTATTTAGTATAGTTAAGAGAAAAGGAGTGGTAATCAGTAGAAATCCAAGTACTTAAAATTTAAATTGAATATTTACAATATATGCAGATATGAGGAAATTATGTAACTAAATTTGTGAGAAGGTAGCCTCAGATGGTGTAAAATGCAGACCTTTGTTTGTTTATCTGTCTTTCGAATTACCAGGGCTGATTTTAGGTATAAATAACCATTACTCAAAGATAAAATATTTTGTTAAGAACTATGCACAATTGATTTGAAAACCTTAATATAAATATTATTAGAAAATTTAGTTCAGTTGAAAATCGCATTGATTTGTTATTACCACGCCAAGGCATTTTCAAGCCGTTGCTGTGTATATACTCAAGGGGTACTCACTGTCAGTCTCCGTATATCTCAGCTTTATTGGTTTAATATGTTAATCCGGGGGGGATTTTATTTAATGACACACAATTCCTTTTATATCCTTTCTTTAATAAAGCTTTCCTTTTGAAAACTAAGACTTTTCTATTTCAAAAGACCGTGACCGGTCCGCTACAAGTACAAAAATCAACTTACTCCGACTTTCGTTTTTAATTATTCTGTCTCTTCATTCAGGGTAGAAAAAATGCTTAATTAGTATTTCCTACCCTGAGAAAATTATTTTAAAGGACATGTTTGAATATGTCCAGAATTATCGCGACGGACGATGGCTTGAAATGTAATTTGATATTTTCATAAATATCAAGCCAGCATCGTCTTGCTTTGGTGCATACATTGTTGCGCCCACAGTGTATGCAGCTCGCGATAATGTTCTGATAAATGCTTTTTCAGTGAATAATGTATGCATGGGCGACTTCTGTTTCGAATTTTTTGTCGTTTCTCTTGCCTTTGTGGAAGGAATTTTATTTGTTACGAATGCCGGTGCGAATTATCTTTTTCCTTTAGGATTGATAACAAAAAAACACAGAAGATAGATTTCGTTAAATAAAACACAATTTCCACTGTCCTGAACAATCGTTTATAGCATATGTCGTGTCCCAAAGGAGAAAAAACCCACAACTTTACGTGAAACTCCCAGTTAGTGGCAAAAGATTTCAAACTTACTTAAAACATTTATTAAATAAAATTACAAACCACGACCTATATCACTAATTAACTTAAATCGCACGCAGGCGACCAAACTCTATGAAATTTAACACCGAACTCGTCATACCATCGAAGTCTCGCACTCAGTTAACCTGTAAACGGAAGCGCATCTGACCTTGCGACTATGTAATAATTCACTTCCAGCATTGCAGCCGAGATTTGTCAACAATAAATAAATGTAGGTATTCACCGACAAAAGTGAGTTACTTAGCGATTATTCATTGCGTCATCGGCGACCATCACCTGTAGTGTTGTTGTTGTTGTTATTACACAGCGCCGATATTTGCTAACAATAGACAAAAGCAGCACTTCACTGTGCAAAGTGATGTGTCCAGCAATTATTAATTGCGTCATCGCTATCTGCAGTTGGGGTGTTATAATTTGAGCAATAATGTAATAGTCAGTACCCCACTCTGCGAAAATGAAGTGCTGGGCGATTACTCATTGCCTAATTACCCCAACAGCTGCCGATTGCTTCCACCTCCGGTACTAGAGAAGCTGGGCCGCGACACATATATTCACAAAACTGTACACTTTTATATAATAATCTTTATTACAAAATTTGGTTCCTCTTCAGAGTAAACCAACACAATACACAAATATATATATGAGCTTTTACTATATTCAAGCTTTCCTAATTAGCTGCGAATGAAGAGTATGTTTGTAATAGAGAAGACGTATATGTTTCTGCTCCGATTGGATTATCTAAATTTCGCAGGCTAAATTATTATATCCGGTCCAATTATCAGTAATAATTGTGTTGAGTTCGCGACCCTGTTCCGCAACATCTTGGTACTTCGAGCCGCATCGGTTAAATTTTTAAATTGTTTTCCTTTCTTAAGACCTGGAACAAGTTTTACTTTTGATTGTCATGATGGTGGGCAATTCAACTACAACGAGAGCAACCCGCAATCAGGGGGGAAAAAGCTCGTGCTGCATCGGAGAGTATAACACCAGTGACCCTCTGTGGACAGTCCTCAGCCGTCGTCACTGAGGATATTTTAAAAGATTTGGAAGGCAGACTGGTCAGTAAAATTATTCAAATATCTAAACAGCTGGAAAAGCGCATTTTTAAAATGATCGCCAAGTCGGTCACACCTGCAAGCTGCAGATCATTGCCTTGGAGGAGAAAATTATATCGCTAGAGAGCAAGTCCTGTGTGACTGGTGAAGAAATCGAACAACTACGTCGCTCGCAGCGCCTATCCGATGTGGTAATCAGGGGTATTCCCTCTAGACCTAATGAGGACCTCTTTAAATGATGCACAACATTGCCCATATAGTAGGATACGAGCTATCATTGCATATTGAAGCCTTTCGTATCAAATCGACAATTAATTCTGCTGAATCTGCCGGCCCGGAGATGCTGTCTAATACTTCCCCTATCATTGCTAGACTCTCTAATCAAGTTGATAGCCGAGAACTTATTGCAGCATTTCGTAAATGTGGTGGAGTAAAACTATCGCAAATCGATGGCTGTACTGGACGTCTGACGTCGAGAGTCTCACACATAGGCAAAGATCCATTCTGCGTGAAGCGACTCGGCTCCGTCGGAGTGGTTCCCTGCATTCTGTAAACACGAGAAATGGTATTGTGCATGTAAGACCGGTGATTCGTCTCCAGTAAAAATTCTGAATTCATCTCAGCTGATCCCAGCATCAACGTCGGAGCAACAGCATGGCTAGTGTTAAAGTAGTTCTCAAGCATAATTGTGATTGTTAGTCTTATGATAGCTATACCTTTTCTTTTTTTCTTTTTCTGATTAATTTTTTTTAAGTTCTGTATGTCGCGATTCTTCTAATTTTCGTTTTTATCTCTTTTTTATTTTGCAATTTTAGTTTTAATTTTTTCGGTTCTTCAGTCATTAGAAGCAGTTCCATTTTCCCCTCTTTATATTCAAATTTGTGTATCGTTCTAACGATGTGTTCATACTGTGAACTGTCTAACAGGTGCCTATACTCTCTCAAAATCTATCCGTATTATGAGTATATATGATGATATTGAACTTAACAGAGTAAGAGCTTTGTTGAACGTTTTTTGTGGGCAGTCTGAGTGAAGGTTTAAATTTGTGCACGCTGAATGCCAGGAGTGTGTGTAATAAAACGGATGAGCTGCGCTTGATGTTTAATAGCACCAATATCCATGCATTACTGGTCAGTGAGACCTGGTTAAAGGAGATTGTTCCGACAGCCCTCGTATCCATACCCGGATATATGATACTACCAAAACCCTCGAGAATAATTCACAAGCCATGAAACAGACTCCCTCCCTACCACATGCGAGGCCCAACGTAGGCCTTGCATTCTAAAATATTTGCCGTGTTCTTATGCAAAACTGACAAAAGTTTGATTTGAATAGCTCCTCCGCACATGCAATTATCACTCAGCTGGAGCGGTATTGAGCGTAAAATGGTAAGGTTACTTTGTAATAAAAACTATTTGATTATTTTGTTAAGTAAGGTATATAGGAAGTATAGCCTTTGGGAAGGTAAGCAACCAAGCTGTAAATTACTAGAAGACTATTTTCCTGTATGGATAATAGTTTAGGCTCTATGGCATATATAAAGCCAATATTTAGCACTTTTCCATAAGTATCAATATAGAACATTTTAGAAAACGGACTAGGCACGCACACATATAGATTTCTGTTCCATGGCTTGGGAAGTATTCTCGAGGGTTTTGATACTACGCAATGATCGAACTGGCCGTATGGGTGGTGGTGTAGCTGTAATTGTAAAAGATAATCTGCAAGCTAAATTAATTCACTCATCTGTTGACCAGAATATTGAGTTTTTTTCTGGAAAAAACTCTTTAAGCAAACGAAAAATTTAAAAAAAAGAAATTTTATTGCAAAAAGAGGGCATTTCATATCAGCAGGAACCGTATAATCGTCAGTACGGCTTGGTTCCTGCCTGCCGTATATTCCAAAGCAAACGGCCAAGCTGACCTCATATATAGACTTAAAATAAATTTTAAGTGTGAATTATATGAGGCGAAACACAGCGTATTTACTTGAATGCCTAGCAAGATTTAGCCCTATGCGGGACTAGCATTTCATAGAGAGTCTTGCTATGAAAATTCAGTTATTAGTTTATTTCTGTTGGTGTGAGCAATGGATTCGATAGGTGTGCTTTATCTGCTGTTTATTGTGCTCCTGAGCACTTCTCTTGCGATGATGCGTCCGAATTTGAAAATGTTTTTTCTGACCTTGCCCGTCGTTACGATAGTATTATCGTAGGGGGAGACTTCAATGTCAATCTCTTGCAGCCTAGCTCGTGCACAGATGCCTTCCTATTCCTTGTGCAGTGTGTATACCTCAACAGAGTTAACAGCATAACGACTTATTAAAATTCTGCCAATCCATCTCTCCTTGATCAATTCTTAGTAACTGATAAGGACTGCATACCATTCCAAAATCAAATTAGCGCTCCTAGTTTCTTAGATCATGATATGCTATTCCTGACATATAATTTTCCGGTAGTGTCAGGTAATTACATGGATTATTTCTCCTATCATGATTTCAAAAATCTAAACACTGAGGCGCTGATTCAAGAATGCATCTCCTTGCCTTGGAATGAGATTTTCACTGCAATCGTGTTGATGAGCAAGTCGAAGTCTTTGAAAATCTCACTAATTTCCTTTTCGAGAAGCATGTACCTCTGGTAACTAGGAGAACTGATAGAAAGCCATGTCCATGGTATACTCCAGCTATCGCTTCCCTTATTGTGAAACGTGAACACTTGTACCATCTATTTAAACGGCTCAGTACCAGTGGTGCGCGTGCCTTATACAAAAATGCGCGTAATAAGGCCACTTCTGGAATTCACTCTGCAAAATATAATCACTTTCGCTCGAAATTTGATCCTATGCTCTCCCCTAATATTTTATGGAAGAATCTCAGAGCGCCTGGGATCTGTGGAAAGGATAACATTAAACATCAGGAGTTCAATGTCAATGAACTTAATCAACACTTTGTATTCACTCATAACAACTTAATAGCTGCTGATGTCGATGTCAATGTCATGACTCCTCCTCAGCAGAATCATGTATCTCTATTTAATTTTAGATGTGTTGAGATTGATGAACTGAAGCGCTCTTTACCACTAAATCAGATGCAGTTGGCCCTAATAGCCTTTCCCAAAAGATTATAAGAATTAATTACCCCTACATTTGACCATATATTTTGCATATACTCAATACTACTCTGACTATATCTGTCTTCCCGTCAAGGTGGAAAAAAGCGACATTGATTCCAATCCCGAAAAAGACTGTGATATCTTCCTTCTCTGATTTTCGACCCATAATCCTTGTGTGTTTCCTGTCTAAAGTTCTCGTAAAATTTATGCGCAGCCAGATGCTGGCACATGTCGGAAATAATAATATGCTTTCCCGCTGGCAGTCTGGTTTCCGCTTGAACCATAGCTATGAAACCGCTCTGCTAAATGTCACCACAGACCTGAGATGCAGCCTGGATAGAGGTGAAGTGGGTATTTTTGTAATGCTAGATTTTACCAAAGCTTTCGATTGTGTTAATCATTTTAAGTTAATTAATAAATTATCATCAAATTTCGGGTCTTCCCCCTCGGAAATGAAATGTTCTCTGAATTGGTTCCATTATCTTCCGGTGTACCTCAGGGTTTTGTTATGGGTCCACTATTATTTAGCTTATTTATTAGTGATCTGACAGATGCCGTACGTGATACTAACGTTCACCTATATGCCGACTATGTTCAATTGTATGGTCTCATAGAAGATTGTATTGCACGTCTAAATGAGGAGTTGGAAAGAGTTTATGGCTGGGCAGTAAATAACGAGCTTATGATTAATTCAGGCAAGTCTCAATGCCTTATGATACGCTACGACTCCTTAGAAGCATATATTCCTCCTGTCCTTCTCGACGGCCATGTGTTACCCTATGTTGAGCAGGTTACAAATTTGGGGATAAAGATCAATTCAAGATTGAGCTGTTGTAATCACATATCTTTCCTCATCGGCAAAATTTATGGTGGATTGCGCTGGTTATGGCTTTCTACCCAGATTTTAAGCTGCATCAAACTGAAACTCATCAAAGCCTTGATCATACCCCATTTTTCTAATGGAAGTCTTATTTATCCACTACTCGATGTATGTTGCCGTCGCAGAATTAATGTTGCCTTTAACGACTGCATTAGATTTGTTTTCGGTCTTCGCAGGTTTAATCACATCTCCCCGTTTAGTAAAGATCTTCTCGGCTGTTCTTTGGAGTCGTATCTCAGGTGGAAGGCACTTGTCTTTTTATATAAGTTAGTGCTCACGGGTGTCCCGGATTATCTGGCTGACTACATTTCTTTCCTTCAATCGTCGCGGCACCGTAACGTTTATATCGTGCGATTTAATAGGCGAGTATTGGAAGGCTGTTACTTTGTTTATATTGCTCCTAGTTGGAATAATTTGCCAAATATAGTGAGTAGTGCGGGTACAGTTCGAGAGTTCAGAACGCTGCTTTGCTTCCATATACCTGAGTGGTGGTGGAATTGCTTCTTATGTTTAGTAGGTAATATTAGTTATTTTATTTTATAAGTTTTTTTTTCTTTTTCTTTTATTTTTGAATTTTTATAAGTACTATCCGGAACTGAGGATCTTCAATAAATACTTTTCTATTCTATTCTAAATGTAGCAGAATGTGAGCAGTTTGGGAAAATCTTAAAATAAAAATTAAATATTTAACAAGAAGTGAATCCATTATTGCTAAATTAAAAAGAACTAAAATTACAATAAATCACTTACCAATTTGAACAGCAGAAAAAGGCAATTTCCCTTGATTGTTTGAACTCTTTTGAAAATGCTAGTTTTCTTACAATATTTGATTCTATTGCTTGTACCAACTATCTATTACTTACTCGATGTACCTAACGTTGTAACGTAGCGTAAGCTGAGGTTCTTCAATAAATACTTTTCTATTCTATTCTAAATGTAGCAGAATGTGAGCGGAAATAAAGTGGACCTGTCACTGGAGGAATCGCATGTAGTCCAGCATAAACCGTCACACAATTGGACCAACAGACGTACGTAAGGTAGCGGAATTTAAAATTATGTAATTTAATGGAATACAGGTTCTTAAAACAATTGGATTATACTATTATAAATTCAAATTCAAATAGTATTTATTAGGCGCTACACAAGTAAGACAAGATCTTATTATTAGGTGTAGGAGAACAATAGAAAGATTTAGATATAAGAATTGAAAACTTAAACTTGAACTTAGATTATATAGAACAAGATATACAAGAAGATAATATGTATTAATATTAATACATATGCCTCATAAGATAATTTATTCAAACCAAGCAATTAAGTAATTCGCTAGTATTCCAGTAAATTGTTGCGAAAACTGTGACTATCCCTGCTCCTTCTGAGTTCCAAAGTTTTATGGATTGAACAAATAACTGACGACTACTTGAGCGTCAGATGGAACGAGGAATGTTTAGAGCAATCCAATCTAGTATACAGATAGTCAGGTTGCCCAGATATCATCAAATTACGGAGGAATAATATCGCACGATATTTAAAAAATGTTTCTAACGTGCATCCCAAGATTGAATTTTAATATTCTGAGACTATTCTGAGTCATGGTCATATCAAGCCGAACATATACCGAACAATAGAATTAAAAGCCACTTTGAGCTTACGCGATGAAGCTGAATCAAAACCTCAAAAAACTTGACAGCCATAGGTCAGGATAGGGATAATTAGCGTTTTGACTAATATAATCCGCGTGTCAAGAGGAGTAAATGCTGCAGTGGCAAAAAGTTTACGTAGCATTGGATAAACCTTGCAGACAAGCCCATTGATATGACCGGTCCAGTTCAAGGTACGATCAAAAATAATTCCAAGATTCCTTACAGTAGTACTATACGAAGTAGTCACATTATTCAGGATAAAATATGGAAAGCAGGAAGTATCCAATTCACTTTTATAGATCACGATAGCATTCAATTTAGAGGAACTTAAGCTCAAGCCATTATTAATAGCCCAATTAAGCACATCAGGAAGATCTTCCTTGGTACGGCATATAGCATCCTCCCGCAATCCTAGAGACCTGGAGATGTAAAGTTGAATATGATCTGCATGCATGTCGTAATCACAATTTTTCAAAATCATTGGAAGATCTTTAATGAAGATAGTGAATAATAAGGGTCCCAAGATAGAGCCCTGAGGAACTCCACTCCGCAAAGGTAAGAGGCCAGAAGCAGAATTAGAACAGACCACACTCTGTTGACGCCCGTTCGCTTGGATCTAAAGCCCGATTGAAGATTCTCCCTATCTAAAAAATCGGTGATTAGGGTGTGAATTATTTTCTCAAAAGCTTTAGAGAGAAAAGGCAAAGTGAAAATAGGACGATTTTCTGATGAACCACGGGACCTCTTTAAAATGATGTTGTTAAAAAAATAAATGAGACATGGGAGTATTACAGGCTGAAGGTTTTTTATAAATTTGGGAAGAAGGTCTAACAACGTTGGATTTGACAGACATTACAGCAGAATATACTTCTGCCTCTGTGCAAGATTCAACTGTTTGTTGAATCAAGATATTGTTGGTGAGGTGCAAAGTTCAACGGTGTGTTGAATTGAGCTGGTGAGATTTTAAAAGTCTACTTCAAGATCTATGAGATTCAACAGTGTGTTGAATCAAGATAGGCTTGAAGGGTGTGACCAGTTAAATTGCTTGGAATAACTAAGACTCAACAGTGTGTTGAATCTTGATATATTGAAAGAACAACTCTTAACACTCTTCAATTTAGACTACTCTTTATTGTATTATGCTAGCTTAGTTTATACAAAATAATTAGTGCAATTAAACTACCATATACAATAATAATGCAAAAAAAAGAAACAATTATACAAGCAAGAAATCAATTACTAGACAATTTGGTGGGTGAATTGACTCATGCCAAAACATCAAAATTGTTTCGTCACTGTCGTCAGCGATTTTATTTTCTTGACCGATAGAGGCGCAAAGCAAGTGGTGAAATAAGAAATATGCGCTGATTAGATAAAGTAATTAAATTAGGCTGCCATGAGTCAGTGAACTCCGAATAGAAATATTTTATAATGAATTTAGTTTAATTCTGATGATTAGTATGACGATATGATGGTTGTTCAGGGCTGAATAGCCTCATCAACTTGAATAAAAGCAAACCCATAAAAGGGATCTAATAAACTTAAAATATCACCGGGGTAATCATTGACATTAGAGCCAGGACTATTCAAGTTATGAGAAGCAGATGCGAACATCTGGTTTAATTCACTAGGATTTATAGATACAGCGGAACTCCTAGTTCGACCAACCCCAAGATTTCTAAGATTCTGCCAGAGTTTTTTTGATGGAAGAGTAGTATTTAATTGTGAATTATAATATTGACTCTTAGCACGAGATAACGCACTATTACGTGCAGACCGAAAATGGTCCCAGCACACCTGGGAAACGACGCCATCTACGATATCCATAATTTCTGCGCAATATTATGAGCCTAATTCTTGGCGTAAACCAAGGAATTTCAGGATTTGCTATACTATTATATCAGATATTTTACCATTATATTATATACTGTATGTGCACTTACCATATCGTTATTAAATTCTTAATTTCTAATTAGTTCTTGGCAAATTGTAATTCAAGCCATGCCCCTCAGAGAGATAAGTATGTAGATTTACTGTTATTATTTATAGCTCTAAAAGTATGAAAACTTTGTTATACATATTTAAAAACAAGTTAGTCCACACATGTAACTACGAGTTATCGTCGCTATAAGAGAACAATGTTATGGTGGCTATGGCATACAGCATTGTTGCGGCTAGGGCCAACTATTGTTGCTATGGCAAACTGTTATCCTATTGCCATGGCCAAGGGTACAGTCATTGCTGGGCAGAAAATGAGAACACTTTTGTTAGTGTCGTGCGCATCTTAAATGCAATAAAAGTCGCATGTAACCCCGAATCAGTCTCTTTTTGCATCAAGCGCTTATTGTTCGCAAATCGGATATCGAATTGCCACTTTATCTTCGAACTCGACTGAGATAAAGATATTCATTCAGATTTATTCTGGGTATTGTCTAGAGAAAATATTTCTAACAAAACCACTTTATCTTGTGTCCCGACTGAAACAAAGTATCTTTTTCCGAGGAAAGACTAGAAGAAGATTTTTAGTAACCAAAAATAACTTTTTCTTTAGATCTGGACTGAAGCGAAGCCTCTTGTTGTGGGGCAGGACCAGAACTAAACTTTCACTAACAACACATTAACTTTATTACGCGTCTCGACTGCAACAAAATATCTTGTTTCGGTGAACGACTAGAACGAAACAAATAATATTCTTCCGGGCAACGACCAAGTCAAGATAATTATTAACCTAGTCGACTCATGTTAAATTCTTACAAATTCCAATCTATTCCCATACATAGATGAGTGAGCACGTTCCCAGTCGGACTTTTTAGTTGTACTTCTTTTGAGAAGTGATTCTTTCTTTACTTGAAAATGCTTCAAATAACATTCTAGTTCCCTTATCTGGGAAGGGAGTAGGCAGTGCTGTCGTTTGGAAAAATTTAAGAGTAGTATCGTTTGATGCCAAAACGGAGTGCTTTCGAAAAAGTCGGAGTACACAACTAACGACATTAAAGCCGATCACACTTATTGAATTAAAATTTTATAATTTTTATTAAAAGTTATCGTGTGCTTTATACAGGGCAGGTTTCTTGGTGCCTTTTTCAAATAATAAACAATAACACTCGCATAAACAAACTGTACTTGGAAATAACAAAAACAATACATATTAAAAAACTCGACTCTAAAAAATATTCTAGCGGTGAAATAAGTATTTTTCTTGGGTTTTTTCGGTGAATATATTTAATCATCTGTAGCTGAAGAATATTTTATTTTCTCGAGTTGTTCTTTTTCGATGAGATCTTGAAGAATCCAGTAAAAGTTATTACAATTACAGATCTCCTTTTTTAACCGACTTTAAAAAGTAGAGGTTATGTGTTCGGCTGATTTTTTTTATGGATGTTATGGAATTTAAACATTTTGTGAAGAAGAAGACCTTCGGACATTTAGAGTAGAACTCCTCAACGAAGAACATAAAATAAATCGCGATTAAAAGCCTAGGCACAATTGCGACGGCCGGCGCCGGCAAAGGGCAGACTATTGCAGTAATATGAACAATTTTCTCCAGGAACGTTTAATGGAGCGTATATAACATAGGAATCTGCAGTTGTCGCTGCCCGTCGGCCTTTTAATTACTACGACGAAAGAGTCCGACGGGCGACGGTAACTGCAGATTCCTATGTAATACACGCTCCATTAAACGTTCCTGGTGAAAATTGTTCCTATTACTGCAATAGTTTGCCGTCTTAATGTAGTTGAAGCATTATAAATATAATGTAAATTAATATTTATCACAGCGAAAGTCTGCGAATACATTAACCCATTTCGCCCCAATATTATGTTCTGCAAGTGCATGCATGCCTTCTGCCGCTTATTATTACGGACATCCCGTTATCAATGTTTATTTCGCAATAGAAGGAAGTCGTTGTGGTACGTTTTTATACCCTAGTAAGATATGAAATCCCAGAGGGCATACTAAGTTTGTGATTCCGTTTGTGAAGCACAGCAATACTGGTAGAGTAAAACGGATTGGATACCTACTCATAATATTAGAAGTTATTTTCATTTTTGCATTTCCTCATGGAAACTGCATCTGGAGTTATTTTCCACGCGGCCTTTTTAAAAAAAAAGTGTAGATTTAAGTTCTAAATTGGCAAATCGGGTGTTATACTTTCCACTGTTGTATCCTTGAGTGTTCGTATATTTAATATATCTTGGGGTTCAATGCGCAGGCGAAATAATTACTTTCCTTTTGTTTGTTAACAGAATTGACTTTATTAATTACTCATATAAAAAGGACTTAAAGTTATTATACTTATTAGGTTCTGTTAGTCCCCAATGAAGCTTGCTCCAAGTGTTCCGTATTTGCGAGAGCGTTCCCAACATCGGGTAACTCCTTCGGGTTGCCATACAAACGTATTGGATACTGCCCGAGAGAGCGTCAGCGTAGAAAATAAAATTTCATACACGGTGTTTTCATAAAAATGGTAAATACAACTTCAAAAATAAACTAATTTGGGGAACCCCTTCTTGGTGTTTCCACACGGACATTGTTGTTTCTTACATATAGTGGTCTAAAACCAATTGTCGGTTTTGTCATGGTTTTTATTATAATGCAAATAACGTTTTTAGCTACAAAAATTTTTTTTTACAACAATTATGGAACTTACAGTTTCACGTCAGGAAAATGTCTGCTTTTAGTTTTAGTAAGATTGACCCACCGGCGAAAAGCTTGTTTCCGCACTTGTAGAGCATGTGAAAGGCACATAAAGTAGCTAATAAATTTTTCAAAATTGGGTAACTTTTTTCACCTAGGGCATTTTTAACATTAAAAATCGAGTTCCAGTATTTTTCAAATAATAATTACCTTTCATCAGACGGTATTCTTCGTCGAACCCATTAACCCATTGGAGTTAAAAATTTGAATCGACTCCTGCAACTGCTTTTAGTACTGGATGCTCAAAATTTATACGATGTAATATTTCTTTGTATTAAATAAAATAGAAATAACGGCATTGTTTACTTATTTCTTGTATTCTTGTTCTTAAAGTAGTTTTTTATGAATTAATTAATCCACTTTAAGACCTAAAGTTCATGAAAAATGCTCAACGACTTTGATTTGGCCGCGGTCTGAAGACAAATTTAAATTTTTTTTAAGAAAGGAAAGGAGCGCTTAAAATTAAACTTTTCAATTTAATTCTAGAATTCTATGTTCTTCGAGCGAGCGTTTGTATTTGCACAATGACGCCAATACAACAGCATAACAACATTAAATAAGCCAAGCCAAAACCCTCGAGATTACTTCCCAAGCCATGAAACAGAAATCTATATGCGTTGTGAGTCCGTTTTCCAAAATGTTCTATATTGATACTTACGGAAAAGTGCCAAACATTGATTTTATATGCTGTAGAGCCTAAACTACTGTCCATACAGGAAAATAGACTTCCAGTAATTTAAAGCTGGGCTCCTTACTTTCCCAAAGGCTATACTTCGTAAATACCTTACTATACTATACTTCATGGAATTTTTCGGCCGCAAAAGTTTTTCGTCCGATAAAACATAAAAGTTGTGTTCTTCTTAAAAATCTGAAATAAGTATACCATTTTCTCAGTAAAATTCTTGGTTCATCTTATGTCCCTGGATTTTTTTAATCATTGGAGCAAAAATCTTGTTTTAAAGTGGAATAAATTGAGTTTTTCGGTTTACATTTTTCGGTTCTTATTTTTGATGTGAAAGTGCCTTTACTCAGCTGAGAGTTTTTGTTTGAGGAATCGTAGTCATTTGGTTAAGATAATTTTTTTTAAATAATTTTGTAAGAAAAGGTATAAAAATTTTATTTCGGTTCGGAAGATAAGAAATCAGGCTTAAGATTATCAAAACATCATTTTTCTGTATGAATAGTAGTTTAGGGCGGAGGACTTATTCAAATCAAACTTTTGTCAGTTTTACATAAGAAATATTTTAGAATGTTAGGACTTCGTTGGGGCTCTCATATAGTAATGAGGGAGCCTGTTTCATGGCTTGTGAAGTATTCTCGAGGGTTTTGGCCAAGCCAACGAGACGGATGACAAAGACATAAATGATATTTCACATTTGAAATTATCTTATTCTCTCTTTCTTTTCAATAACAGATTTGTTCTGATCTGATTGAACTTGGTATATTCCAATGTAGTGTAGTAGTACCACTACCAAGCCATCCTTTCAACCTGTACTATGTACCATGCATAATTACTCAACTCAGTCCTCCCTCTTGGTTGATTGGCTAACAAAAAAGTGTTTGAAAAATGAGATCAACTACCTCATACCAAAAACTGAGTACTTTTATAAAAGGAGTAGTACTGGATTTACGCTATTAGATTTCGGAGTACAAATACCACGAGCGGAGTACAAACGACAGCACTTGGAGTAGGTAACGTGTCCAGTTTATTCCAACTTGTTCTGAGTCATTGAAAAAGGAAGCAAAACCTGTTGAGGAGTTCCGTATTTAGAAATGCGTCGCAGATACATAAGAATTTTAGGTTTTGTGTCAGAGTTTCGCATGAGCCCTTTTCGTCTTGTTTTCAGTGAAAGTGGTTGCCGAAAATATTTTTTAATTAAATTTCAATGAAAATAATTTAATAATTTTGAGGTGAGTGGATAAAATAAATTACATTTATGGATAGCGCATGAGGTCAACTTCTTGTATTCTACATGCTAATTATTGTTAACTATTTTGAATTGTCGAGTTAAATTTCTCTTATTTTTCTCTTGAAGCAGTGTATTTTTTTATGAACCTTATCCTGCAGTTTTTTTTTGTCAATCATATTTATTTGATTAAGGCCAAGATGTAAAACGCTTAAGATTTATCTTTTATCATAATAATAATAATCAGATCATAAAATTTAACAAGTACGTAAATGTAAAGGTTTTCATACATTATACATTTTACTGAAGTTCTTATATAATACAAATTTTGATCAAATCATTGCTGAATGCTGAAGGTTCAAGATAAATCTCTTTTAAATATATTTCGATCTATCTCGATATGTTATTCATTTAAATTTTGGAATTTTGTCCCATTGACGAAAGAAAATACTTCAAGCAATAAAAATTTTTGTGTGAAAATAATAAAAGTGCAATAATTATTGGGAAAATTCAGCTTATGTCTTATTTTAGTCGAGTACCGTTTGATATTGTATTTTTATACCCTACATGTATAGATCTATAGGGGTATACTAAGTTTGTCATACCGTTTGTAGCACCTCGAAATAATGATGGTAGAGCAAAATGGATTGGACACCCACGCATAATATTAAAAGTTATTTTGATTTTTGCATGTCCGTCAGTCCGTCCATCCGTCCGTCTGTCTGTGCACACGTTAACTCGAGAGCACGTACACTTAGGGAGCTGAAATTTTGTACACGGACTTTAAAAAAAAAGTAAAATTAAGTTCGAAAATGAGACAAATCGGGCAACTCCTTCGTAGGGTTGCCATACAAAAATTTCGTTTTCCGCTATATATTTGAAAACTGCCTGAGAACGCGTCGAAGTAGAGAGCTGAAATTTAGTACATGGTGTTCTCATTGTACTAGCAAATAACGTTTTAAAAATGGACTAAATTGGGCAACTCCTTCTTGCTGTAGCCATATAAAAATTTAGGTTTTTTTCGTATACTGTGAAAACGATCAGTCCAAAACATTTTTATTGTACAAAGAACTTCTTCAGAATAAGAAATCCTATAAAATTGGTTATAATCATTTTTTCTCTCCGACGAACCGTTCTAGAAATATATGTATGCGAAAAACCACTGCAAAAATCAAAATTGCTCAAATGGGTGACCATTCGAAATTTCATACGTGCATTCATCTAGGGTATCATAAGAATTGGTCTTAGACCAATTCTAGCTTTTTCATTTGTCGACATCGAATTTTACCTCAAATAGTGGAACCGATTTAAAATTTTTAAACATTTGGATTAGTTTAATTTCTTCAAATAATATCGTTAAAGTAAAAATACCTATATTTGATTTTTAGCATAATTTTAAGTTGAATAAAATTAATAGAGCCGTACCAAGCAACGGTTTTTTTTTTCAAATGAGGAAAACGATGTTGTTGAAGGCAATATGAAAATATTGACGTTGAAAGGAGTGGAATTCTTTACATAAACGAAAATATCCAACTAGATATTGCACATAGCTCTTATAATAAAGATATGGTCTCTACTGAAACTTTACATCAAAAACTAAAAAAAGGGTATCAAAAATATAACCCCTCTAGAAAGAGTTTTGATGGACTTTCAAAATTCTACGCTCAGAGTATTTGGAGGTGCCAATTAGCGCTAAGAGTTTACTAAAGGTCAACAGAAAAACTACAATAGGAACCGTATCACCTGGTAGCTATTTTGATTTAGGTCCCGAAATGCAGCTGAAAAAGATACCCAACGCATTAATAGATAAATTCGATGAAATTGTTTTAGATATTGGCGTGGATGGCCTTCCGCTACACAAAAGTAGTAATCAGAATTTATGGCCAATATTAGCAAAATTTGTAAATATTTAATATTTAAAAGCGATTTTTATATGAGTATATCTTAGATCTAAGACGCCTGCTAGTGTTGATACATACTTACATGAGTTTTTTATTGAAATACAAAAATTAGTTGAAGAAGGAATTTCTGTGCATAATAGCAATCTTAAGATTATTCTTAGAGACTATATGTGATACAACGTCTCGCTCATTTATGTGCGGTATTATAGGTCATAACTTTTCAATCGGCTGTAGTAAATGTTATAAAGTAGGATAGAGAGTTAATAATATCGTAGCTTACAGTTCAAATATACATGAATTAAGAACTGATGAAGACTTTACAGAAAGAAAACAGGCAAATTTTCACAAAAACACACAAATAGATAGTGCCTTAGAAAACATTGGAATTAAAATTATTTCACAATTTCCCTATGATCCAATGCATTTGATTGATTTAGGTGTAACACGAAAAATTTTACTCGCTCTGCTTGGTGGTAAGACAACAAATAAAACAACTTCAACAAATAAAAATTTACTCTCTGAAAGAATGTTATTGCTTTGACCATTTATTCCAAAGGAATTTCAGCGAAAACCACGAAGTTTTGAAGATATATTAAAATGGAAGTCGACCGAATTCCGTCAATTTAACCTTTATACAGGAATAATCGTTTTAAAAGACATTGTTGACGATGACTTACGTTTTGAGTTTTTGCTCTTGCATCCAGCTTATCGATTATTGTGCTCGCCAAGAAATTATCGCGCAAATATTCATATTATTAATGTAATGTTAAAGATATTTATTGAACAATGTTTAACTATTTTTGGAGATAACAGTTTAACATTCAACGTGTATGGCTTATGGCATATAACAAAAATTGTTGAAGATCTGGGTTTATTAACAAGCTTTGCAGCATACTCGTTGGAAAACTTCATGCAGGAGCTAAAAAAAAAAATTGAAAGCCTTTTTACATATTACAACAAATAAATTAAAATGTTGATGAAGAAATAGTTAAAATAGTTACAGAAGAAAACAAGTCTGCTTTTAAAATTAATATTGAAGGCAAAATTATAAATTATACTAATAAGGAATTCTATTTAAGTCTATAAACTATATATAAAACTATAAAAAGCTACTGCAACGCGCTTTTAAGCAAAATAAAATTAAGGAATATAAGAAAAAATGTTTAGAAAACAAAAATAATAGAGAAAAAGCAAAGTAATAAATTTATAGGTAAATATATGGAGTAATGATTTAAAAATATATTTAAGTATGTGTGTTTAAATTAAATTTTTTTTTTTAATTTTTGCAATGAAGTTCTTACAAAATAACTTTTTCTACTATGCGCTCTGCAAGGAAATGCAAAAGCACACTTTCCATAGGGCGATGTAAAATATGAATTCTTTAAGTACATCTTCGAGAAGCGAGCTGGGAAGTAAATACTTGACCTCCAGTCCCGTCTCTATGTAAAGGTAATGCGGGCTATAATTAAGACAAGAACTACTACTGGCTCCCTTAGAAGGTATGTGTTTTGTAATGTAGCTGTGAGTGAGCATCACAGCTATATTTCGGCATTTTGGGTGGGTTAGTGTAGCGGTATGTTAAAATAAGAAGGTATGTGGGCTTGTGTTTACTGTTGCTTTATTAAACAAATTCTTCTTGCTCAATATCAACATTTTCTTATTTTCACTTTAATGTTTATTGCTTATTCTATTATTAATTATGTCGTCTGGAATATATGCTTGAGGTGTCGTAGCATGACACGTGCTCAATCTTATACCTGAGACTTACTAGTTTATGTTTAACTACATTCACTATTCTTGAATTCAATAATTAATATTCACTTCCAATTTCGTATTTCGCACACTTAAGCTACTTAAATTACGTTGTTTCTCCACATGAGACGCTAAATATGCTAAGCGAGCATGAGTTTAGCCGTTATGTGGACAAACGTAAATCTACAGATAATGCTGTGATCAACATGAATTAATTTCAGAACAGATGTCAAATAATTATCTGGAATTTCATTACAAACAAAACCAATTTTTTACACTAAAGTTTCCTCAAACACCTTTAATTTTAGAGCATGAGAATAACGTACTTTATTGTACGTTTATTTATGCTACTAAAATTTTCCTGAAGTTCACTTTTATTTTTTTGCTTTGTTGAATCACTGTGAAGTTATACCCAAATTCGCATGTATAATCACTATCACTGAATGAGAATGATCTTAGGGAGCACTGCCCTTTTTTACTATCGGAGCCGCCATTTTATCATAGATTCTATACAAAAATAATTAAATTCCACATATTTTTCATGTTTGCCCACCTTGCGCAACTATGTCAAAATATGTTATCTAATTTATTCTTTGTTATCCATGAATTTTCCTTGTCGATTTATCTAAATATTTCATTTTTTCGCAAAAATATCAATATGGCGGCTCCCTATGAAATTATGTCAATTTCCAATATGGAACGTAAATTCTCTCTATAAATTCTTCTGTCTGGTTCCAACATCGTTCCCTTTTCCACTCATTATGGGAATTAATTTCACCTTTTTTCTTAAATATCTGCTTACCTGGTTCGCAAGTGTTGTGATTGTTTTGTGTGTTTTCTGCCCCATTAATGGATTAATTCTTAAGGTAAGTTTCTAAATATCTTCTTTAAGTGTGTAGGAATAGTTTTCCTATGCATAATTTGCAAGAAATCTGCAAATTATGCGAATTTTCGCATGTTGTAAAAGTGTTTAGCGAAATGTCAACAATGGCAAAATTTGTTGCGAATTTATGGTTTTTGCATGTAGGAACATAATTGCATACCTTGCAATAGTTCATTATGCAGGGAACATGAATTTCGCTGAAAAATTGCAATGTTTATGTTTCCATAGTATTGTTGTTGTACTGCCAAGAAATTTGTTTCTTGGCAGTCTGCATGTATGTGCTTAGTTTTTTTTTATTGTAATGTATAATATTCGCTTAAATTAGTATTACTGAACTAATTTGTACATATCTTTTTTATTTCAGATATATCTTGGAAGTACAGAAGGCAGTGATTACTGGACACAGGACCACGGACCGAGGGAAGTATTAAGTACCTTTCATACTGTATTTTAATTCTTTTAGCTGTGTTCAACAGTACGAAAGAATGCATTATTATACCTCAAAAGTCCAACGGGGTTATATTGATCATTTATTGCTTTTATATGTATATGTACAATATATAATTTTTTACTTTTAACTGATAATTTTCTCTGAACTTATTGTAGGGTTGAAATTTTGTACAATAAGAGAATAGAATTTTATTTCAATTAATAATAGATATACGTTTATTTTAAGTTATTTTATTGAACTCGAAATTGGATAGTTGTTTGCTGTCTTTAGTTGCAGTAGTGTAGTAAAATCACTCGTAATTTCTATTCCCCCTATAATTATTTTTCGGGTACGCTCTAGCTACACGCAAAACACCTTCCTACAAGCCAATAAAATCGCATTAACTAAAACATTAAAAGCGGCCATATATAACAGGATCATTGAAACTCTACGGTACGTGATCAGAGGGAACCATACTGATGAAACCTCTCTGTTCCCTAGATCGAAAACTTCAATAATTTTTTTTTTTTGCACTATTAATGTTTAGTCACATTGTGCAGTTTGTATAATTAAGAATGTGTATTAAGATAGTGTACTTATACAGTAAAATATCCGAAATACGAATACGTATCAGTTTAGTTAGTCTTTACAAACGAAGCGTGTGGTTAGCTATGTAACTGGAGCTCTTGAAGCATTTCTTATAGCAATCGTGACCGAGATTTTGTTCTTAAAGTTGGCTTCAAGGATTAATTTAATCATCATTTAAATATTTCAATAAAAGGCAGCGTTAAATTGTCATATTATTAAATTATTAATTAAAATTAAGCCACCTATGAGGTCAGATTTTTGCATCTCCGACTGATTAATTATCTTCTCTTATCAGGTTTGTAGCTGCTAAATTTGTTTTATAAGTATACGTCATTATTCTGCGGGATTAAATAAAGAAATCAGAACTAATCTTACGCGGTAAATAATGACCTGATGAAACTCGATTTTTTAAGCCAGGGAACACTTAACATATATTTGCCGAATTCCTACAATATAATTAAGTACTGACAAGAAATCAAACGATCAAATTTTCAAATTTTTTCCTACGAAATTTATAGATCGTCATGGGAGCGATTGAGGAAGGGATGGAAGAATTGACTTTCTTAATCGTCATATCTAGCAGAATAATTGCGACATAAACTAACTGGAACGAAACAATCTGAGGATATTTTCACTGATTCCAGGACTAAAAGCTTGGCTCTGCGTATTATATTTGGAAACCACAATTTAACAAGTGAAAAACCTAGAATTGTTCTATGACAAATTCTTATGATAACCTTATTAATGCAAGTATGTCATTTCGTATGGTCACTCATCTGTGCAAGTTTGGTTTTTGAAGTCGTTTTTCGTCGGACAGTAAAAATGATTATCACCAATTTCATAGGACTTCATATTATTTCAGTATATTTCAGTACAATAAATAAATAAAATTAATAAAATAAAAATAAATAAATAATGCTCACTTAATTGCCCATTAAACAAACCGTTGCAATTAATATATACATAGTTGACATGCAAATGCAACCGATAACTGGTCATTTCAATCTTAGCAGTGTAGCAAATAAGTACTAAATATTCAATTGAAAGTTATTAAAGTACCTGCGGCAAATAAGGCCCACCTAACTTTAAAATGCAATAAATCGAGTATTTGGTGATATAGAACTGCAAAAACAAGTTTTCCTTATTTATTCGCACATCTAAAAAATAGATAAACTTTAAAAGAAGTGAGTATTTAAAAAATAATTCAGTTTTAGAAAACCTTTTCCAAGGGCCTTATTAAACTACCACAATATAATAACGCCCAAAGCAAAAATTCAATTTTTCAAAATCTTTATCAGCGGCATGATCCGAATCAAACTTCCTAAAACTAAGAAAATCAACAAAAGCCGGTTGTTTTTAGTAATTTCGAATAAAAATAAAAATGGGTCTTTTTACGCTCCAGTGGGATAAAACGGCCGCAACAGCTTTAGCTAAATTTCTGAATGTACAACAGAGTAAATCCAATCAGTTTTCATTCTTTGAAACAGAAATAATGTCACAATCGTAATCCTATATAGGGACATTAGTTTCATTGAGAATTTAGGTTAGGTAGGGTAATAAGGCCCACGGTCTACATCTGTGGGCCTTATTAGACCTATGACAAGATTTTACAAAATTACTCATTAATCAAATAAACATAATAGTAGGCGGAAATAAACACCGCAATCTTAAACGACATTACCTAACGTTCAAATTAAACAAATAACTACATGTGGAAATAGCAATTAAAAAACGGAACTTATGATTTTGTCTAGGCGATTATTATAGTTCCAAGCAGCCCTAGTCCTCTCGGCGACATACCTTCGCTTCGCTACTGGCAATATGGCGGCACGAGCTGCCGGACGCCCCCCCCCCCGACGGCATTCGTGTCGACTATATGAATGTGTGCATAAATTATGAGCTTACTGTGATCCATTTTAGTAAGAATTTTTAAATGTGGGCCCTACTTCCCTCCTTTATTTGCTTTATTTGCTACAGGTACTTTAGTAAAATTAGTGGTGAAGTTTTTAGTTCTGGAACCTCCAGGAGTCTTCTATTGATTTAAGCCATAGTGAACTGGTTCATGAAGATAATCTGGATCAATTGAATCAAATAGTGGGGAAAGAAGAGTTGGTATCCGAAAAATCCTGGACGAAGAACAATAGGACGGTACTCGAAAATTACAAAAGACATGCAACTGCTTGTTGTCAAATTGTATGAAAAAGATAAAACAATTTCTGAAGCTGCTCGAATTACGTCGATAAATATAAATTCGGCTCAAACTCTATTATCGCGGTATAAATAGAGTGAAAGCGCTTTAATAGAAGGCAAACGTGATGGTAATCGTGCGAAAAAGTTGACATCAGAAAAACTCGAGTACATTGAAGCCTTTGTAGAAAGAGATCCCCGAATAACTCTGAAAAACATGAAAAGGAAGTAATTCGAAAAAAATATATATCTGTGTCGTTGTCTACTATTTTCAGTGGTTTGCGGGTGCTAAAAATTTCTTTGAAATCGGCTTCGGTTGAAGTGGATAGAATCTATAACGAAAGAACATTACAGCTGCGACAAAATAACTCCAGAGAATTTACACAGAGGGTTCCCCAACAAAGGGATAAATTAATTTTTATAGATGAGTGTGGCTTTATCTTCATCTTCGGAGATCACAAGCTCGGTCTACGGTAGGTACAAGAGCACGCATTGTTGTACCCACAGTAAGAGGACGAAACGTAACATTGATCGCCGCTTTGAATAATTGAGGTATCGTCCACAAAAAGATAATTTCCAATGCTACCATGAATGCCGATCGCTTCAAAATATTTTTACGAGAGCTTTTTAAAAAAATTGATAACATGCCGGAATTAGAGAATTTTATTAAAAAAAAATTTTAATACTGGATAATGCTCGAATCCATAAAACGCGAGAAATTCAGGATTTAGTTCGAGACACTTTACTCACCAATGCTGAACCCTATAGAAAAAGCATTTTCAAAAATAAAGTTGATCGCCCGATCAATATTAACCGACGTTAGCATCGAACATAATATTGTCGATGTAATTGACCAAATAGTTCAGCAACTGAATCAAAATGATTGTTCAAACTATGTTATAGTGTTATATTGTTTTCCAAATCCCACAAGTTGCAGATCGCCAACCGCTTCACTAATGACAGCAAAGTAAATAAAAATCAGCACCGTTATATAATTTACTAATTTCATCTATTATATATTGATTGAAGAGCACTTAACGGGGGGCAATTAAGTGAAAGGTACTTGGCTATTTGATACACTGTCCTATTAAATTGAATGTACTCTTTTAATGAATATAAAAACGTACGAAAACATTAAATTCATATTTTATTCTCCACGGTTGCCTTTTATTTGAAAATAGTTTCATTTAAGTTCAAAATAGTTTCAATCAATGTGAAAATGGTTTCTTTTAATCTGAAAATGGTTTCATTTAATTCGAAAATAAATTTGTTTAATCCAAAAATGCTATATAGTAAAAATTGAAATTTTTGTATTGCAACCCTAGGAAGGAGTTATTCGATTTGTCCCATTTTCGAACTCGAATTTGCTTTTTTTTAAAAGGCCCGTGTGCAAAATTTCAATTCCCCCAATGAACGCGTTCCCTAGTTATCGTGGGGACGGGCAGACGGACGGACAGACTGAAGGACAGAAGGCCGAGAAATCGGACGGACATGCAATAATCAAAATAACTTTTAATATTATGCGTGGGTGTCCAACCCATTTTTCTCCATTAGCATTATTTCTTTGCGTTAAAAAACGCTATGACAATCTTAGTATACTCTATGATTTCATCTAGGGTATCAAAACATTAGCAAACTTTAAATATACCTTCAGGTACTTATCGTAATTTACATTTATTCTCTCAAACAGCACCTTGCATTTGCGCTTCATTATGTAGAGTTATTACAAAAGCGAGTCTGGTAAACGATTCGGGTTTCAAAAGCATTCAAAGGTGATCTTACAAAAAAAGCGCTGATGCGCATACGTGTAGATATGTACTAACATATATGTACACATATATGTGAAATGCTCTTACGAAAGATATTAACACCGAAATGCTTGGTAAATATTTAATCATCTGGAACGGTTCAAAAATAATAAAAAAAAAAAAAATATTGTGAAATATAAAGAGATTTTTTTAAAATCCAAGTTGTAGTTTTTTATAAAATTCAGAATGCTACGCGTGTTTCGATTTTTGTTAGTTTTAATAAAACTTACTGGATGCCTAGTAGTGTCTGTAGAGGGTTTTTCTCAACGTGTATTTCGTATTGCAAATGGAGTCACAGCTGTTCCGATTCATACAAATCAGGGTCAATACCCTTACATGGCATCACTTCAAATATTGAAGGATCTTAGACATAGTTGTGGAGCTGTCATAATAAAGGACAATGCCGTTTTAACTGCTGCTCATTGTGTAGAAAATATGAATCCTAAAGAATTGATTATATTAGCAGGAAACCCCCATTTAAATAAAATTTTTTACGGTATACAGATAAAAACAGTTAAAAGCTATCTCATCCATCATAGTCGCCGGAAGTATGACAAGTTTGACAATGACATCGCAATTGCTTGGGTAGAAAAAAAATTCTTATTGGGGAGTTTTGTAAACATTATCAGCTTAGCGGGAAGTGATCATTCCGGTGAGACTGCTTTTATTCTAGGCTGGGGAGAAGATAAGGTGGGCGCAATGTCTGATATTCTAATGAGATCCGATTTAACTGTATTAACACATAATGAGTGCAAAAAAGAGTTTTATTCTAGGCCTGATAAAAAAATCACTAATTCTATGATTTGCGCAATTCATTCTTATAAGAAACAAGGACCTTGCTCAGGAGACTCTGGTGGTCCATTAGTAATTCAGAGGAGTAAGAAACCCGGAGATGTTTTGCTTCTTGGTATAACATCTTGGAGTATTTATTACCAAATAAATGTAAAACAAGGAAGAAGATTTCGCACGATATCAAGATGTGATCCAGTATATCCGGCAGTTTTTTCTAGTATTCAAAAGCTCAGACCTTGGATTCTTAGTAATATTGACAAAATACCAAAGTAAAAATATAAAAGTAAACTCTTATGAAATTGAGTAGGAAATTAGCAATTAAAAATGTATAATTTGTAAATGATTAAATAAATGGTGGTACTTTAACAATACCAATAAAATTGAGTAAATACTTATTGCAAAATATTCTAAAAATGTATTAAGTGATCTTTTCGAGCTATTTGATTTCAATTTTGAAGATGTTGTTTGACATAATTTACGATATATTTGAGAAAATCCAATATATGTAGCCTTGTCACAGAAAAATTAAAGCTGCTGATGTTATTTCGGATTTTCAAAAATTTCAACTGCGAAACTAAAGTCTTATTTGTGTTCACAAATGAAATGTAATGGATTGCAAGGATTGTTATTAGATCTCTATTGGTTACAACGGGCAAAAACTTGTAAAGTACAGAAGAACTCCTTTATTTTATGCCCAATCTAAATCTCGCAGGTATATGAAGAAGCCGTTTCTCAAACTAACGTCGGACATGATTGTATTTCGTATGCATCGCAAATCGTAGAGGAATATTTCAAGCATATAAATCTAGCCGACTTTGAGAAAAAGTATCCTTCTCCACTTCACTGTATGGAACAAACTACATACCATTTTATTTAGGTGGGATTTCTTCAGATAATCTAGAGAAGAGAACGTAAGTATTTATAAAGACTTAACGATTGTTATGTCCGCACAAGTGCATTTACAGTTTAGTTAAAATATACCACTTCTCTTGATATTGACCATATGATAAATGTACTGAATGCATCGCTGTCAATGCAAAACTTGGTTATTTCTTAACTTTTCGCTACACGCAGACCTTAACATTTTCGTTTGACACTGATATGTTGCATTTTTATTGTGGTGCTGAAGTCTAATTTGAAAAAAAAGTATCTAATTTAGCTGACCGGAGCGGGAGTCAAATCAACCGTGTCTGAGTTATAGGGTAATCAAGAAAAAAATCATCTACTTTTTTACAAAACAGCCTGTATGTTAAAAATAACTGGGTGCACGGTCACCGTTAGAGTTCGTTGTACGCAGAACTTCATGGCCTTTCCAACGACCGCTCAATCAGCGCCGTATTCCCCTGAGGAGTTATTGTGGTCTAAACTAAAAATTTCGGATATTTTTTTTTTTTGCAAAAAGATCATTAACATAACTTTTTTTTATAAATGCTGTTAATTGTAAACCCTCCTCTTCATTTTGACCAATTACAACTTATGTCCTTACTGCAGCCGCTAAACAGTTATTAGCGCATAAGCTATTCAGGTTATACCGAAATTAGATGAAATATTAAATTTTATAAAAAAAAAGTTATGTTTATGACCTTCTTGCAAGGAAAATGAAAAAGAAAATAGAGGTCATATTAAAAAAAGGAAAGAAAATCCGAAATTTTTAGTTGAAACCACAATAACTCCTGAAGGAAGAGAGGTATGGGCATGGTTTTTAAGTTACAGGGTGTTTTGTGAAAAACTCGCTATTCTTCTTAATCTTAGGAGTTAAACGGTAGATAAGCCCCCGCCCCCTACAATACAATTTTTGGTTGTGAGTACTATTAACATCTGCTCTATTAATCGCATAGACGGAAACACTATTGCATCGATTTGTTAGGGAATACTTCCGTCATGAAGTAAAACGAGTTGCAAAAATGCAGATGGCCTCTTTTGAGGTCCTTGTATTTAAATGAATATGTGAAGTAAGTAGCACTAATACTAATATTTTTAGCAAGTTTGTAGTATTGGATATAGATGGAATAGAAAAATTTTTGAGAATTATTATTTTTATAACTCTAAATTAAATTATTAAATACAACAGAATAGAACAACCGCCGCGTCCGATTATTGTAGTCGCAACCTTCCACTTTCCGGGGGGCTGCTCTTATCACCGAGCTAACGAGCCAGATGACTTTTTGTCTTGTATTTCTAAATTTTAATTGCTTATTAAGCCACAAATACTTTCATCTGGGTGTAACAAATAACGAGGAGAGCGTGCAAATGAATAGTCAACTTTTGGAATTCGTGCCTCATATGGGACACAGTTTTTAGAACCGATTGTAGAAATATAGAACAACTTTTAAGAATTTTCATTATTTACGATTCTAAATTAAAATATTTAATTACAAGAAAAAATGACAGTTTTGAATCATAGAACAAAATGTATCAACAAAAACACGAGACACATTTTTTTTAACAAATTCATCATTCTCATCATCCTTTTGCAAATTATTAAGCTCTAAATTAGATGAACTATCATGCGCCGGAAAAGGAAAATAAACAAAAACAACAGAGCTGCGATCTATAGTAATAAACTTTATTTACAATTTGATATTCACGCAAAAATCCGAAGGTATCGATTCTGTACTAATTACTAGTATCGTAAAACATGTATCGATTCCATCCCTTATATCTACTAAAAAGAATCGAGTTCATAATCATTGATCGAGTCCACTTTCTAATTCACAATAAATATAAAGAAACATTTCGCATACTTCAGTACAGATATCATCGGAAATAGAAACAGTACATTTCGCTCGCCGACTACAATAGTGGCGCAGCTCAATATTCGCGAAATTTGTGCGAATGCCTGAACTCAAATTGGAATTTGATGCTCTATGTTCATACGAATTCGATGTAATACTATTCTGCTTAATTTCGGGTAGACGGCACAAGTGTCAGTAATGCATTTTTTCTTTTCTGAAATATTTTTAATAAAACTAATGCATTTCATTTCTCCAATAATGGCACATCTCAAAAAGAGTGGAATACTTGACCCCACCTAATAAATATGGTCAAAATGTACCATATTATTATAACCAACAAAGCCAAACAATCGCCATTACAAAAAAAACCCAGCTCATTACTCATCTTATCTAGTCAGTGTCTCTTAAATTATCAAAACTTGTTATGTCTCGAAACTCTGACTTTTGAATTGCAGCCGGTTAGCAATTTATCTATTAAATGTAGTATAATGGGAGTTCCTCAATTCTTATATAATTTCGCATTATGCATGAACCAAATAGAAGAATTTTGTAGTATTAAAAGATTTGTTTTTATATTATTTGCATGAATCTTAAAAAAAAGATCTGTTGACAAATGTATGGGCTGAACCACAATAGCCGAAAAGGACTTTATTTATTTCGACGAGAATAAAGTTTACTTACGAATTTTTGAAATGTTTGCCCTAAATCGATATCACTTTCCGTAATGTTTTCAATTTTATAAAGTAATATAAGCAAAGAAAATAAGAAGTCGAAGTTAGCGCACTATACCTACAAAAACCTTAACATTTAAACTTAACGAAAGTTCCCCTCCGACGAGTTAATGCTTAGAATATACAGACAACAGGAAGTGTTGATACCTGTAAAATTCGTGTGAATGAGCGTGGATTTTTTCAGGGTCCCGTGAAGTAGGTCAGTATTATATTGAAGAAAGAGACAAATGTATTTTCAGCTGTCAAACGAAGTTGCCTAATTTGCAACAATTTGTATCTAATTTAAAACTTTTAAAAAGTGAAAGATATTTTATTTAAAAATAGTGCTAAATAAAGTAAACAGTGTAAGAATTATCTGTTGATATTATAGTGATAAATTTCTAAGTGATGTTCATGTATTTTCAGAATGAAGTGTTCGGTGAAAAATTGCCACAACAACACCAAGGTACGACATGGGAAATCATTTTTTAGGCAAGCATATTTATAAAATATTATTTTGTGTATTTTACACACCTTTTTATATTAAATTAATTTAAAAATACATAATAAAAACGATGAAATGTCGAAAAATTCCTTCATCTAACGAGATTTGTTTACCTTTATGACAGCTGAGATACTCCCAAGGTATGTTGGCGTAGTGACATCGAATAAGAACATTTTCGGTGGGAGTAAACGCAATATTTTCAACCATATATCCTGGTGCCCCGCTCTCTATATTAATTCTAGTACACGGCTCTAATGAGCTTTCACTGCAGCGGCAACAGATACTAACACAACCAGAATTTGACTACGCTAAATTTGGCTCATCACACTTCCTGTACTCTGTATATTCTAAGAGTTAATGTTAATTAGGGTACGTCTGTTTAATTTAAAGGGCGCGTTCGTTACACTTAAGTGCGTTTACGGCTATTGTGCTTCAGCCTTATAAATCGAGAACTGTTAACGTAAAGTGTACAGAGTTGCACTTTATGACTATAGTCATAAACCTCCTACTATTTGAAACCTATAATTTAAATCTATCACTCAACCACCCTATTTGAAAATCAACGACTATTTTCCATTACTGCGACTAATACATTACTCCCAATTAGTTAACTTCTTACGAACAGATCTTAGCTTTAGTAAATTTATGTGATAGTATAAAAGCTATCTATATAAATGTGTCCACAGATTATTTAATTCACAATGGAGATCATTGATAACTTTTTCCAAAGAGAAAATGAATTCATTATAATGATGATAATGTGGTTAAATGTAGATAAAAAAGTGGACATTTTTCAAGCATTTATGTTTAAAGAATTGGCGGACTTTATGTTCATCTTAGCTACTTGTCCATATAGCAATGCTGCTGCTGAACGTATATTTTTCCAATTATAAGCAATGTAGAAAGTATAAAACCAAATCGCTTAAATGTTAAAGCCATGAAAAATATTATGTATTCGAAACTGTTAATATAAAACTCTAACAGAGATATTATGCAGCCCTCTCTAGACCTAATTAAATATTTTATTCGTTTCAAATTCATAACTGGAAAATATGTGAAATAGTAATAAACATTATAAGAAATTATAATTGAATCTACAATATAATTATTTAAGTTATATGGAGAACGAATTAAATTAATGTTAAATGAATTTTAAATTACATTTGCTGTTATTGTTATTTTTATTGAAGTTATTTGTAATAATTCAGTCAAGAGCTAATCGTGTTCGGGTAATCAGGGTTTCGGTTGTACAACGAATACAGTTGATCGAACGCATTTAAGTACATAAATTTAAATCTCACCCAAATTTACCTGTAATAACTGAAGAACGAATGCATTGTGCGACATTGTTCTGGAATATTAGTAACTATTTTCTCATGTGTTTCCCTTTTAGTTAGCTCTATAATTCACATGTTTTAAACATTTTTTTTTTTTTTTATGTTATTAAGCCAAGCTCATGGGATACCCTATGAAGCAAAGCACAGCATGGCAGGAAGGAGATAGGGAAAGGATTACGGGATATGAGGAGAGTGGCGGAGGTGCCGATGTAAGTCGCCTTTAAACTTCCCCAGATTGTAAGCCAGGGGAAAAACAAAAGATGGTAAGCTGTTCCACATTCGCACTGTTCGGGATAAAAAAGCATCACGGAATTTTACTGTACGGCCGAAAGTAATTTGAAGGGTTAAAGGATGTGCGCGGTTTGCAGCGCGAGTATTGCGTGCAGGAATCATTCTACAAGGGTTTAGACTAGATATTTCATCAGAACATTGACCATGCATATAGCGATAAAGGAGCGAAAGTCATCCAACATTGCGGCGGTGCTCGAGTGAGTCGATATGACAAGTTATTGTCAAATCGCCAATGAGCTTGAAGTTTCTCTTTTGGACAATATCCAATGAAGCTAAGGCTGTGCGACCAGCCCCGGCCCATATATGGGAGTTGTATTCCATTCTAGGTCTAATGTAGGACTTGTAGAGGAGCGCTAGATTTGACGGGCTGAAATATTTCTTACACCTTTTCAGAAATCCAAGACAATTCGGTGCTTCTTTGGCAACAGAGAAGATTTAGAAGATGTATTGTCAAATTTCAATAATATTCAAACAAATGAACGCAAGAGTTGTCTTATGATTTTAGACAAGCAACAGTTTCTTTGTTTTCAGCAATATCGCAGACTAACAAAAAAGCGGAAGATTTCCTGTTATATGACTATCCATCAACCCTTTTAATATCAAAATTTTAACTTTAACTAGAGTATCAGGGAAGAACCTCTTCCTTCGCATTTTGGGATATATAATTATAACTATGTTACCCAAAATTTTGAAATCCTTGAACGTAGCCCTTCCAAACGATATCCCACACAAAACAATACGACACAATTCTACCAATTATCAAATGCCTACGTCACGTCGTTTTCAAGAAAATGTCTGTGACAAACAGAAAGACGAACGAAAAAGTGACCTTAAAAGAAGAAGAAACTCCTTTACAAACAAATAATCTTTTTAAAAAAGAAATCTCTACGCAAATGTAGGCGTTTCGTATCAGCGGAAACCGTACACTCATCAGTACGGCCAATCTTTCCTCAACGAAATGGCTATTTGCGCATAGAAATTTCACTTTTTTAAGATGTTTTGTTTGTAAAAGAGTTTTTTCCGCTCAATTCTGGAGCTACGGATTTGGCAGCACACTCGGTCAATTTTATATCGACTAAATTCGCTAAGAATTTCTTTCATAGGAAAACGCTATATGAAATGCTAGTTCCGCATAGCGCTGATTTTGCTAGGGATTCAAGTAAATACGTAGTATCTCGGCTCGTATATACTTCACACTTAAAAATTATTTGAAGTGCATATATGAGCTTGGCTGTACACTTTGGCGCATACGGCAAGCAGGAACTAAACCGTACCGATGGGTATACAGTTTCTGCTAATAAGAAACGCCTCCCTTTGCATAGAAATTTCTTTTTTTTCAAGATTTTTCGTTTGTAAGATATTTTTTCCGCTCAATTCTTGAGCTGCGGATTTGGCAGAAAACTAGGTCAATTTCATATTGACTAAATTCACTATCACCTTATAAGGGTTCCGTTCTTTCCCCTTTGAGGTACAGAGCCCTAAAAATTAATATTTTTATCCTCAATAAAAGAATTTTTATGCATTTACTTTATTATTTGCATACTTATTTACTTAGCTGAAAGGCACAGAAATATACACATATAAGTTTTTCTTTTCGATCTACCCCAATGAGTCTTTAACATTTAATCTGTCACACTATAATTTCTGGTGGAAACCCTGAAAGGGTACCGGCTTTACTGAAAATTCTCTAGTCCAGCTAGTGGTACATCTATATACGAACTGTACTTTACTGGCGACGTGAATAGAAATAGTGCAACTATACTGGCCATGAGGACGCGAAAGTACAGTTCAGATATTCAGATAGTACATACGATACGAACAAACCTATTAATTGTTTCGCTCGATGTTGGAATGCGACTTCTGCCGATCTTATTAAAATATCAAAAATTGCTTTGCGTCAAGGAGAATAATCGATTTCATGCAATAGATAATGTTTGTATGTTTTTGTCCCTGTGTCAAATGAGTGGAAGATATCAAGACATGGTTTTGTAAAGTTACTTTTTCACGTTTGATATTAGCGTTAACGGAAACAAAAGATATATCTAATTCATCGGAGAATAAGGGAGATAGCGAATCTATTTTATTGTTACTTACCTGCTAAGTTATACTTCATTTTATTGCACTTGATGAATTCTTACTCATCACAGAAACTACGCTACTTTGAAAATTATCAATAAAAATTTGCATTTTAATAGATAAGATTAGAAAAAAAAAGTTTACATATGTTGCCATCAACCATCAACATAAGGTTTAGTGAACATCCTCCTATTTTCACCATACCACGGACAAATACTTTTTGTTATTGTTGTTGCTATTTGTCTGTGTCTATACTTCTATATACCCAAGACTTGAACTTTGGTGTGTTGCAATGCGAAGGAAAAGCACATTATTGTAAATTTGTTATTTCACACACTGTTCAAATCAAAATCATGCTCATATCAGAGTGCTTCCATGTATGGACTTATTAAGAAATTTAAGGCGCGTTTACAATTTGGCTGTCATTGTAATTGCGCCTGCGTGGGTTGTGGGATTGGGATTTTTTGAAGCGAATATTTAGTGTTTTTTTTAGAACAAATTCAGTTGAGATTATTGTTATTGTTTTGCCTAAAACAATATTACATATAAATATTTTTGGACAGTTTTGTGGTTTTGTTTTTGTTTTAAATGTTAGGCGCGGGTGTAAAAAGAAGACCTTCTGACGCAGAAAATGGAAAGCGTCGTAAGCTTGAAAATATTTTTTTTTATCTAACCCAAGCATTTGAGGAAATGAAATTTTAGCTATAGCTCCCAAAGCTTCCCCGGTACCTAGTACTTGCATAGATAAGGCTTTACAAAATATAGCATCACAAAATACATCGCTTGACCTAAATAGAACATTCAGATGTCAGTTTAGTGATCCCGGTAACTGGTTCTGTTTGACATATAATATAGTTCAAATATTGGTAGAAACGGACCCATACAAATAAAGAATTTTGATTTTTCTAAAAAAGGTGGTAGAAAATTTAGTACATATTTCAACTTATACTAGGGTTATTGCGAATAGAGATAGGATTCCTCGTTCCTGGTTGTGGTACTCTGTCAGTAGATGTAATATTCTGTTTTTTTCTGAACACTGTTTTCTAAAACTAGAAATAGTCAAGCATTATCAAGTACTGGATTTTCTGATTGGATTCATATTAGTCAAACTCTGAAAAGTCTTGAGAATAGTGCGATTCATATGGAAGGACTTTGAAAACTTTAGAAATAGGTTTGAGCAAAAATGGAACTATTGATTCAATCTTATAAAGTGCTATGAAGAGTCAAGTTAACCATTGGATTAAGGTCCTTCGTAGATTGGTAGCATTTGTACAGTTTTTAGGAACTCAATCTTTGGCATTTAGGGGAGCATCTAATAGTGTAAATGAGTTAGACGGTGGAAACTTTTTGAATTTAGTTAAAGCGGTGGCAAAGTTTGACCTTGTCATAAGGGGCATCTTAGAAGAATTAGCAGTCAGGAAACTAAATACAGTTATATGAGCAAGAAGATTCAAAATGAAATAATCAAGCTGATATCTAATGCCCGTCACAATCAAATATTGCTGATGACCAAAGAAGCAAATTACTTTTCGATAATAGTTGATTCCACTCCTGATATAAGTCGGGAGGAGTAAGTTACATTAGTAAATAGGTTTTGCATAAAGTGGACAATACATTTATAATAACAGCACGCTTCTTAGGATTTTTAATATGTACGGACAAAAGTGTCATAGGGCTAACAGAAATAGTACTAGAAAAGATAAATAGTTTAGGATTATCAATTTCGAATTGCAGCGGTCAAGGTTATGATAATGGTTCAAATATGAAAGGAAAACATTCATGAATGCAAGCAAGTATTAGGGAAATAGAACCTAGAGTATTTTATGTTCCATGCTTCTTTCATTCATTGTAGTTTAGACGCAGTTAATTTTTTCGATATTGTCGAAAGTTTATAAGTTTTTATCTCCGTGTGAGATCTAGTCTCGAACGTAAGGAAGGGAGTGCCGGTTTTGATGAACAAGTCAGTTTTAAAATTCAATATATAAAATTTTTATTTAAACTTAAATTTGCTTAACCTAAATATCACAATAATTCAATAATTCAATGGTCTAAAACTACCCTACAAACTAATATTAAATTCAATATTAAAACTTCAAAATAAAAATAAATTCATTGATTTATTTATTCTGAAAAAGAAGAAGAAGCAAAATGTCAATCTTCTATGGACAAATTAAAATTTTCTGAAATAAATTTCAAAGGGGTGTTACGTCTAAGCACGCGGAAGTAAAAAACTTCTAGAGAATTCTACACACGGAAGTAAAAAACTTCTAGAGAATTCTAGCACTCAGGTTATCCCTGATCAGAATTATCTTCTGTGTAATGGGAAAGGAAATTCAGGTTATCCCTGACCAGAATTATCTTCTGTAATATGTGACAGGAAATTCAGGTTATCCCTGACCAGAATTATCTTCTGTGTACTGTGAAAGGAATTTCAGGTTATCCCTGACCAGAATTATCTTCTGTAATATGTGACAGGAAATTCAGGTTATCCCTGACCAGAATTATCTTCTGTGTACTGTGAAAGGAATTTCAGGTTATCCCTGACCAGAATTATCTTCTGTAATAAGGTAGGAAACACAATTCTTTTTACTCAGATTAGCTCTGATGCAGATCAACTTTGCCAAAAGAATGGTGCCATCTACTGATTTTCATCGGCTTTATATAGCCGCTGTAACCAGTTACGAATTCTCGCCTCTTGGTGTTGCCCTAGCAACGATTGATGCGATGTCTGAATGTACCACAGACAGCTGGCTGACGTAATGTCATTTGTTGTCATCACGAATGTAAATATTAAGAGGTAAGTATGCTTTGCTGCATTTTTATATTGATTTATTTATTTTGATTGTTTATTAGTCTTCTTTATATTTTTAGAGACTATATAAAATCCGACATCTCACAGCTGCAACATTCGGCTGTCACTAGAATTTGTGGGTTTTTTGTGGTTTATCACAGGATATTTTAATGCCGTGGGTGAACCCGTGAACCACACTGTCAGCAGCAAATCGTTGATTGGATCAACAGGAAGCTTTAGATAAGTATTATGTAATTTAATCATTTGAATCTAGATACTTTGTGTTCGTTTTTTGTATATTTTAGGTAGATTGAGCTGGGAGTACATCGAGGGATTTGTTGCATAAAAAACTGACAGTAGAATTCATCATGGGATGTCCACATATTTGTGTGAGGACTGAACACTCCGGCTCTACAAATAGGTGGGATATTTATAAAAACAATGTTCCGATTTTAACTTTGAAACCTCTTTGTAAAACTAGTGGGAAAGTTGAATAGAAGCAAGACCATTAAAGAATAAATTAGGTGATATATATGAAACTCCTATAGATATTTCTGAATCAGGTGATACAGTCATTAATAGTAATGTCGAGTTAATAGGAGGCAAGATCTTAGAATTTAAATTAATATGTTTACTATTAGTTTGTATTATATATTAGAAAATATTAATGTATCAAGTAAATATTTACAAAATAAGCAAATTAATATAATTATAAATTCTTAAAAACTCAAGAGAAACTTTAATAGAAATTATATCTGATTAGAAATTTAATGACTTTGTTAGAAAGGCAGAGCTTATTGCTATAAATTTAGAAATCCTTTGTCAATTTCCACATAAATCTACATTCCGGTCTAGAGAAAGATAAACTATGTCCGGAGAGAAAGCTCAATATGAACCCATATTACATCCGAAACAAAGTTTTAAAGTTAATTTCTACTTTAAAATATTAGATCAAGCAATAACTTAAATCAATGAACGATTTGAAGAGTTGCGTGAACACAATAACTTGTTTTCCTTTTTATATAACATACATAAAGCTTCTGAATTAGAAATCCTGAAAAAATTATTTTTAAATGTAGAAAAGGCATTAAGCAACAACAGGAGTTATTAACCCTCTTTCCTCTCGTGAACCAGCAGATGTCTTGCTTAGATATACTTAATTTTATTTTTGTGTGTTATTTAGATACAATTTATTCAAATGTTCTAATATGCCTTAAAACTTTAAATACTTTACCAGTAACTGTGGCATCGGCCGAGCGTAGTTTTGCTAAACATAAATTAATTAAAAATTACTTTATATCAACAATGACTCAAGATAGACTTATAGGATTAGCTAATTTATCCATAGAAAAAGACTTGGAAGCTTTACATTACGACAATCTGATAGGGGAATTCGCAAAGATGAAAAGCCGTATTCAGTTTCAATGATTTGACGCCAACAGTGAATAGAAATGATTCGTTCTGAGTTTAAATTTAAGAACCAATTATTTACACGTTTTCGTTATTTTGGATTTATTTATAAATTTATTTTATTGAATTGCTATTTATTTTGTTGATTGTGTTAAGAATTTTGTTTTTATTTTTCGAGGAATAGGCCTATTAGGGAAACCTCTCTAAAAAATCACATCGGGGGGTGTACATTACCTCTCACCTCTTGTTTATTCAACCGACGTTTCCAATAATTAAATGAATTAAGTATTTGGAATACTTAGCTAAAATTTTGATTATTCCAATTTTGTATCTAATCCAATATTACATCCTTAGTTTTAAATAGCTGAAAATATGTAAAATAATTTTGATTAATTAGAATGTAAACAAAGGATTAACATGTAAACAAAAAAATGACAGAAGTTTCACCAATGACAAAAACGATTCTACATCACAAAACATTTAAACAAAACATAAATAACACAAAGTTTCTTATTAACATAAATAAATCTCTACAAATTTGTAATATTTACTTACCTATTGGTTTGACACCAATTTTCAGTCCATTGGCAATGACATTTGCTGCGACAGACACTCGTACTAACATTTCAATAAAGACATTTCAGGTCAGTAACTATCGATAAGCTTGGGCGAAATTTTATAAGAAGGGAATTGCATGTAAAAAAAATACATAGGAAGATTTGACGGTAATCATTTGACCATTTCCTTAAATGGTAAAATTTCTGGAAAACTCAAATAATATGTTTTTTTACATTCCCAATATACGGTAATTTTGAAAGAATAGAGATCGTATTGAAATCGGTGGTCGAGAGGGTAAAGTAATCTTTTAGCCCGGGTAATAGAAAATGTTGAAATCAATGTAGAAAAAAGTTTGTGAAATCTATTGTAAAGTAGGAAAATCATTATAAAGTTATTTTTTTTTAAACATTTATTGAATCGTTTTTGTCGTGGGTGGAAGTGCTTTTCTTTTTTATTGACTGAATTACTTGAAGTGAACGTGTGACTTGTAGAATTATCTAGAAATAGTTGAAACAATTTGAATTGAATTTTCACAATAAATTTAAGTGTATTTAAAGGGTGCTTAATCGTTTTCAACCATCATGCCTTGTCTGAGAAGTACGTATATAGCTCAGTGGCAAGAATATTGTCTACAATTAACAAGAGTTTTGATTCCTGGTCTCTTTTTTTGCCATCATTAGAAATTGTATGGATTCATTCGACTAGTTATAAACAACATAATTAGCTTGAATTACAATGAACATTGTATTGAAGGAGCACATTGAATTCTGTATAACGGATGATTTCTCTATGTGTTAAACTGAATGCCTTCTAAAAGTTCAAACATTTTGGCACCATTCGATTACATCTGATTACATTATATAATAGGAATATGCCCGTAAATACAGAGAGAGTACTGCCACCCTGGGGTAAGTGAAAAGGGCGCAAATAATGTCTGAAAGCCAGAAATCCGAAACTGATGGGCTTGCAGTAAGAGGTATCCTTTGCCCTTAAATACTCATACTTAAAACGTGATGTATCTTAAAAACCGTCATAATAAAATAATACATAATGCCGTATAAAGAAGACAGTAGATTTTGAAGAAGATTACTGTCGGTCTTAAGCCATCTTATATCTGCGATATGCGACTCGGAACTAACTGCAATAAATGATATGATACGATTCTGATCACTCATCGTTTCTGATATATGAATTTTATATTGATATCACATCACGCCCGAATGGAATTATGCTCTCAAAAATGAAATAAAAACGACATCATTTTGACAAAATAAATTTGTTTAAATTGACAGAAGGTTATGTTAAATATTATAAAAAGTTTGATGAAATTTTATTTTACAAAAATGTGTGCTTAACAGTTTTCAATTTGATAAACGTTTTTGTTGGATGTATATTGATAGGGTTTTTGTTGATTCAATCTATTTTTTTGTCATTTTTACTAAGTTTTTTTTTTCATTGTACATATTATATTTGTAAGCTACATTTTAAAATGTTGCTTAAGTTTTACATATTGTTACGAGCGTGGCCTTTGTTTGCTATTGAAACACAATATTTCAATTATAATTCACAAGTTCTGTTTATTTAACTTTACTGTTCACTTTCACAAATTCACAAACAATCAAATCTACTCTCTATTTATCATAAATAATAGAACTTAAAAACGTTGTCTCCCACACTTATATGATAAAAATTATGTACCTCGAATGTAGACCGGTTTCAGTTTTTCGGCTATCTTCAGTAGACTAAAAAAATTTGTATTGCTGATGTAGTCTAATACAATTGTTTGCATAGCAGCGTATAATGAAGGTCCGTTTGGTCGTTGAAGCATGCAGAATTTTAATTTAATAGAGCTCGAGATATTTCGAGTAATACTAGCAAGTTTAGCTTTCTACCTTTGTTATAAAAATGCAGAATTTCTGGCTCTAACTCATGAATGTGCTTATTTTCTACTAGGTGCTGAGCAAAGTTCGATTTGAAATTATTATTTTTGAGAGAAAAGAGGTGGTAATTTATTATTTCTTTGAAAGGTCGCTGGAATTTTGTGCACGGAAAGGTAAAATTAAGTTGGAAAATTAGATAAATCGGGCAACTCCTTCGTGGTGCTGCCATACAAAACTTTCGTTTTCCACTGCCTGAGAACGCTTTAACGTAAAGAGCTGAAATTTGTTACATAGTGTTTTTATTGTAGGTACTAACATATAAAATTTCAAGATGGACTAAATCGGGCAACTCCTTCTTGGTGTTGCCATATACAAAGTTAGGCTTTTCAAGTATACTGTGAAAACGATCAATCCAAGACATTTTTATTGTACTGAAAATTTCTTCAGAATACGAAATCCTATAAAATTGCTTATAATCATTTTTTCTGTCCGACAAACCGTTTTAGAAATATATGCGAAAAACCACTTCAAAAATCATACTTGCACAGAGGGGAGTGACCGCACGAAATTACATACGGGCATTCATCTAGGGTATCATAAGAATTGGTCTTAGACCAGTTCTAGCTTTTTTACTTGTAAAGTTCTATTATTTATAATGGCGTATCACACAATCTCCACAGATCAAATTAAATTCTTTGGTTATCGCTAGTACTTTACCGATAATTATCGCAACCCAAATAGTTTACTTCACTCGCTTTACAGTCTGAAATAAGGCTCGCCTCCTGGATGTGAGAAGCGCCAAATTTATACTCTACAAATTATCCTAGAACCTTCCTGAATGCTCCGTTCTCCGAACTCAAAGTTTATAAGAAGTTACTAACCTAAAGTTGTTTCCATTTCCAACAGATGTCGCTTGTGTCACTTTGATGCGCGGAACAATATGTTTCAGGCCCTTGTCGCAATTTACATTATATTCTCTCAAATTGCATCATTTGTGCTTTCTTTTAAAAATTTATTATTAAAATAGGCCGGTACACGATACACATTTAAAAAAAAAGTGTTTATCTACATATTTTTATGTAGATATGTACTTAGGTATATATACAAATATGTGTGAAATTTTCTTACGGAAAACATTAACACCAAAATGCTTGGTAAATATTTAATCATCTGGAACGGTTCGAAAATAATAAAAAAAAAAGAAAATGCGCGTTTTTTGTGAAATATAAAGAGATTTTTCTTAATCCAAGTTGTAGTTTTGTAGAAAATTCAGAATGCTACGCGTGCTTCGATTTTTGTTAGTTTTAATAAAACTTACTGGATGCCTAGTAGTGTTTGTACAGGGTTCTTCTCAACGTGTACTTCGTGTTACAAATGGAGTAACAGCTGTTCCGCTTCGTTCAAATAAGGTTCAATATCCATACATTGCATCCCTTCAAATAACGAAAGATTTTAAACATAGTTGTGGATCTGTGATAATAAAGGACAATGCCGTTTTAACTGCTGCTCATTGTGTAGAAAATATGAATCCTAAAGAATTGGTTATATATGCAGGAAGCCCTGATTTAAAGGACATTTTTTCAACGGATGTACAAATAAGAAAAATTAAAAGCTACCTCATTCACCATAGTCGCCGCAAGTCTGACATGTTTGACAACGACATCGCAATTGCATGGGTAGAAAAAAAATTCTTATTGGGGAGTTTTGTTAACATTATCAGCTTAGCAGGAAGTGATCATTCCGGAGAGACTGCTATTCTTTTAGGCTGGGGAGAAGGTACGGAGGGCACAATTTCTGATATTCTAATGAGGGCTGATTTAACTGTTTTAACACATAATGAGTGCAAAAAAGAGTTTTATTCTAGACCTGATAAAAAAATCACTAATTCTATGATTTGCGCAATTCATTCTTATAAGAAACAAGGAGTTTGCTTAGGAGACTCTGGTGGTCCATTAGTAATTCAGAGGAGTAAGAAACCCGGAGATGTCTTGCTTCTTGGTATAACATCTTGGGGTATTTATTACCAAATAAATGTAAAACAAGGAAAGAGAATTCGTCCGCTGATAAAATGTAATCCAATATATCCATCAGTTTTTTCTAGTATTCAAAAGCTGAGACCCTGGATTCTGAGTCATATTGACAAAATGCCAAATTAAAAATATGAAAATAGACTCTTATGAAATTAATTATATAAGTGGCAATAAAAATGCATCTATGTAAAGAATTTTTTAGCTGAAAAATATGTAATTTGTAATTAAGTAAATAAAAGATAGGTTACTTTTAATAATAACAACAACAATTAAATTTCGTAAATACTTATTGCATAACTCTCACCAACTGCCTTAGTTCGTTATTTAAAACACAATATTTCAAACATAATTCACAAATCCGCTTTACTGTTTAATAATTACACAAACAATCACAAATCAACTCTTCTTTTAAATATCGCAAGTACAGTACCTCAAATATTCGCAATTAAATTAGAGCGTTTTATTCTGTATACTACGTTCGCTTTACTGTCTGAAATAACACTGTATCCTGGCGGTTACAAGTGCCTTGTTCATACTTTAAAAAATTTTCCAGAACCATTCCGAAAATTGCATTCTAGGAACATCGGTTCTCTAAATCTAAAGTAGTTTGTCTGTACTCAAATTCTCCGAATGTTTTTTATGTCCGTACTTAATTAGATGTTTCATGCGTAATAACCATTTACAATAGATGTCGCTTTTCTATTGCACGTAGCAATATTCTAAAATATAATAAAAAAAAACTTTTCGAATTATTTGTGTTCGATTCTGAAGGCATTGGCTGACACAATTTAGGGGGTTAATTATTACCGAAGATATAGCAATTAGAAGTGAGCGTGTCAGGTAGCCGACCCTAAACTTAGCTATCGTTCGGACCGTTACGTTCTGTAACATAAATTCATTGTTATGAATTCCGACTAACCTTTATTAATATTCTATTGTACTATACTATAGAATAGGGTAGACAGGTTGGAGCTGGTTTACACTAGACTCCCAGAACATATCGACACGTGTATATTACAAAAATTATATTTCTTATTATTTTTTAATAGCAAGATACTGTTAAAATGCCGAAACAAGTGCATTTAGATAAAAAAAAGGTGAACGGGAAGCATTTGGACGTGTTTGTCAGAAAAAAAAATGATCGATGAACCGTTATTCAATGGAGAACGAGGAAGCTAGTACCAGTACATCAGCTAAAAAATTAAAGGGACATGAAACCATAGATTTTGATTTGAATGCATCCTTTGGCTACCGATTAATTAATTGTATCTATTTTTTCTGCTATTAATAAAGTTTTGAAGTGTAAAAAGTGTAACGGTGCTGTAAACTTTAGTGAAACTTCTCTTCGTAGGCTTGGTTTTAAACTAAATGTTAACCAGTTCTTATAAACTCATACCCTCTTATCGGTGGTAAAGCATATGATGTGAATAGACGATTAGTTTTTGCGTTCAGACTTATTGGAATCGGTTTAGCCGGGATAGAAAAATTTTGTGGAATTATGGACTTACCTAAAGAAATATGTCAAACTTTTAATGATAAAATTGTGAATAACATTCACATCGCCACAAAAGTATTTGTGAATTATCCATGGAAAATGCTGTTCAAGAGGCAACAATTAGGTAATTCACAAGAATTCACTGCTTCAGGAGATGGAACTTGGATTAAGCGGAGAAATTCGTCCCTGCGAGGCGTTTCTACTCTTATATCGTTTTATTCAGGAATAGCTCTTGATCTTATAGTAAAGTGTTCATACTGTAAGGTATGCAAATTTTTGAAAAAGTTAGAAGATAGTAGTATGATGAATGGAAAGTTGAACACTCAGGTACATATTCTGCTAATCATGAAGGGTCAGCCGGAAAAATGGAAATGCATAGCATTGTTGAAATGCTCAATAGATCTGAGACACTTTAAAACGTCCGATACAGTAATTACGTAGGTGATGGAGACAGTAAAACTTATAAAGGCATTGTTGACTCTAATCCATATGAAGATTTAGTTGATAAAAAAAAAGAATGCATAGGACACGTACAAAAACGAATGAGTACGCAATTACGTAAAGTAAACAGGTAAAAAAAGCTAATAATGGTCTAAGACCAATTCTTATGATACCCTCGATGTATGTCCACATGAAATTTCCTATTGGCACCCATTTGAGCAATTTTGATTTTTGCAGTGGTTTTTTGCATATATTTCTAGAACCGTTCATCGGACAGAAAAAATGATTATAACTAATTTCTTAGGACTTCATATTCTGAAGAAGTTTTTGGTACAACAGAAATGCATAGGACTGATCGTTTTCACACTATCCGTAAAAAAACTAAATTTTTACATGGCAACACCAAGAATGGGTTGTCCGATTTATTCAATTTTTTAATTTTTTTGCTATTACTATGAAAATACTATGTAGCAAACTTCAGATCTCTATGTCAACGTCTTCTCAGGCAGTGTCCAAATATATAGTGGAAAACGAAATTTTTGTATGGCAACCCCATGAAGGAGTTGCCCGATTTATCTCATTTTCGAACTTAATTTTACATTTTTTTTTAAGTCCGCGTACAAAATTTCAACTCTCTAAGTGAACGCGTTCTCGAGTTATCGTGCGCACGGACGGACGGACGGACAAACGGAAGGACGGACAAATGGACATGCAAAAATCAAAATAACTGTGTGGGTGTCCAATCCATTTTTCTCTACTAGCATTACTGTGCGTTACAAACGGAATGATAAACTTAGTATACCCTTTAGATTTCATCTAGGAAAAGATGATCGGAGTATAGGTGGCAGAGGAAAGTTGAAAGCCTACCTTATTGATGAATTAACAATTTACTATGATCTTGGAATTAGAAGAAGTATAAACACATCAGCTGAAACAATGAAATATACTATCTGGGCGACTTATTGTCATAATATATCCACTGATGAAAAGCCACAGCATGACAAATGCCAAAACCCTCGAGAATACTTCACAAGCCATGAAACAGACTCCCTCCCTACCACATGCGAGACTCAAAGTCGTCCTTACATTCTAAAATATTTGCCGTGTTCTTATGTAAAACTGACAAAAGTTTGATTTGAATAGCTCCCCCTTTCTAAACTACAAATCATGCAGAAAAATGGTGTTGTGATAATCTTAAGCTTGCTTTCTTATCTTCCGAACCGTAATAAAATTTTCTTACCTTTCCTAACAAAATTATTTAAAAAAAATTTATCTGAACCAAATGACTACGATTTCGCAAACAAAACCAGTAATTATTGTATATAGCGCTGTGTCGTCATGACATCCCGTGGGATGATGATATCGAATGTAGCTGCCTACATATTCGGACTACAGCTGCACATACCCATATGTAATTATCACTCAGCTGAGAGGTATTGAGCGTATAATGGTAAGGTTACTTTGTAATCAAAACTATTTTATTATTTTGTTAAGTGAGGTATATAGGAAGTGTAGCCTTTGGGAAGGTAAGGAACCAAGCTTTAAATTACCACAAGACTCTTTTCCTTTAATGGGTAGTAGTTTAGGCTCTATGCCATATATAAAGCCAATGTTTAGCACTTTTCCATAAGTATTAATATAGAACATTTTAGAAAACGGACTAAGCACGCACACATATACATTTCTGTTTCATGGCTTGGGAAGTATTCTCGAGGGTTTTGCAAATGCCCATCCGGTGAAACTAGCTTTTGTTCATCAGAAAGCAAAGGCTTCTGCAACTTTGGATTGTTATAAGCATAAAAATCCAATTCCTGAAATTGTCCAAGATGCAATAAAACCAGTATTATGATATATTGACCGATATAATTGCCATCTTTATGTTCCAGGCCATGACACAAAGCGATTTTGGGTTTTTTTTTTTAAAATGCAAAGTACGAAAGCGTACTACTCTAATACATTCAAAGAGGGATCATTGCTTTGCAAAATTATACGAAATCGTACTACTCTAATACATTCAAAGGATTTCATGTCATGGCCAGGAACATAGAGACGGCAATGCCGATACCGATTTATAGAAGGATACACTCAAAATAACAACGAAAGTTTAAAGGCTGTTATTCGGTCGATGGCTCCAAAAGTGCCTAATAGTGGAGGAAAAATTGTTGAAATTGCATCATAGTATATTGATGCTGGTATATTCAACGATGGATATACAAATACATACATTACATATGATACAATTATTAAATCTTGTATTTGGTCCGAGTGCGCTGCAATGTACCGAAAAGTTGGACTTTCAGCGAATATCCATAGCCAACAAGAGGACCCAAGAGAAGGCCAAGGAGGCCAGGAAATTAAGAAGGGCTGCTCAAAACCACACGGAGGACATCGCAAAAGCAGCAGAAGACCTTATGTACGGTCCAAAAAGCGCAAATTGAAGGTAATTAAAAAACAATTTGCTGTTCTTTCACGTTTTTCTTGGAATGACTTTTTTCAAAATGGTGTGCACGATATCTCAAAATCTACTGAACCGATTTGGCTGAAATTTGCAACAACTATTTTCTGTAATATTATCTAAAGCGTGAAGTAGGATTTTTTCGATTACACATTTTTGAAACTCAAAGTTTTGATGGAAATTTGGTGGATGGAGTTTTTTTTCAAACATCTGTCATTTCCCCCCGTCACGTCTTAGCTATTACCCTTCTGAATAAGCAAAGCATTTTTTTTTCCAGACAATGATGGACGGAGAAATCATGTATACCGTCAGCAAGTATTTTAAAAAGGGAGTCTCACTGAGCGACTCATATCTCCGCCATTTTCATTATTATTATTTTTTTCAATATTGGAAATTGTTTATAAATATAAATATTGATAGAATAAAATAAAGAATAATTCATATTTTTAATGGCCGAGTAAAAAAAAAGTTTGCTTTTATGCCTATTTTTTTCGAGCGTCAGAGATATATTTTGGCAAAATAAAATATATGGTTGCCTTAGAGAATTGCAGCAGTACATTCAAAGCAGATGATGTTATATCGGTTTTTCAAAATTTCAATTTGGTAAATAAACCGGTATTCTGGTATAAATTATGGTCATAGATGAAATGTAATGGATTGCAAAGATTCTTATTAGACACAACTAGTTAGCACTGCCAAAAATTTGTAAAGTGCAGGAGATCTCCTGTGTATGAAGAGGCCATTTACAAAACTCTCCTAAGCCGTTCTGATTTTCAGATGATTTAATTTTCCGATTAAGAAATAAAAAGCATTATTCCTTCTGCTATGATGATATTAACGCCATTTTAAAGTCTGTATATTCATTAATTCGTTTATTTTAACTTTGCCCTCCAACTCCACTACATTTCAAAAACCAAATCAAGGCTGATCATTAGTAGAAATGAATTACTATAATTAAAGAAAGGTTTTAACAGTCAATAATAATTCAAATTCGATCCAACTAATATAAAACTAACTGAAAATTGAATTTGAAGTCAATGAGTGTCTATGAACAATAAGCTTTGGAAATTATGTTAGATTTAGAGATAGTTAAAATTGAAATAATATTCACCAGCTCAATACTTGGCAGTTTAGATTTAAGATTGGGATTTCTTTGTGAGTTGTATATTTCTTAAGATGATACACACAAACGAATAAATGACGGAAACTTTCAACAAAAATATTCAAAGCAGTACTTATTTGTGTATATTTATTATCCCAGGAAAAAAGCTTTCAGATATTCTGAGAATTCGAACTGTTGTCGGAAAAGAAAAAAAAAGTAATTTATAAAATATTTTCCAAGAATGTTATATAAGTCTAACGGAAATCGCGCAGAATAGTTTTTCCTCCCGTCTCGTGAATTTATTGGAATATTTGACAACTTCAACAATTTATTCTACTGAAATCGTAGCTCTTTATGCATACGAATTCTGAATTCCGTTTTGTGAAGATTTCTAACAGACTATTAGAAATATATTACGAAATTACGTCGCGTCGTTCATTTGAAATCGAATGCTTGTATAGTGAGAATTGAGGACGCTTTATTCGTTAATTTCTTCCCATTTTCGGAAAAGGCAGGAACCAAGTCAGTGTCGCGCGAATTACGAATTTATTGAATTCGGGAATCAAAAAAACAAAAAGTGATTTATAAAAAGAAAAAGAAAAGAAAGAAAACACAATTTTACTTTATACTATTAAAACCTAATTTTATTACCGAGTAAAATATTACAAATATACCGTCACGATCAAGGCAAGAACTCAACTCTAACTAATTACTACATAATATTTAGAATCTTCTCTTTTCTTAACCGAGAAAAGCTTAAGTTGCATAAAATATTCTTATCGCAACTTTCCCATGAGCTGCTTTTTAAAATATTCCTTCTTTATGCATTTTCCCAGACGGTTCAGGTAACGTCACGTTGGTCACGTCGCGTCGCTTGAAGTATATTTGGTATACATAACCCGCGCAATTTTGTGAAATTTCGCATTTTCATCCTAGTTTGAATTTTTGCTATACCCATACTCTTGAAACGGATATATCCAGCTGCCAGTGCCCTTACCTACTTCTTCGGGGTATGCTTATTGATCATCAGGATTATTCGGAGCATTTTATTAAAAGACTGAAACCCTCGATTCTACCGGCGGTGATAGGAGGAACCTGAAGCCCTCTACCCGGCGTATTAACGAAATTTTTCAGACTTGTTCGTGCTTGCACACATGAGGTTGAGCCAAGAATTCTGCTCGTTAGTTCTGGCAAACCAACTCTTACCGTTGGGGTTTTTCATCAACACTGGCCACTTCTCCAAGTTATTGTATATCTGCTGGCGCAAGGGCGCACTTTCGCACTGCCAGGATATCCATAATTCTCATCTGGCTGCTGCATCCCTCTGGACTCTAGTTGTTATTGGAGCTGTTCATGTATTTTTCACAGCAATCTGGTTGCTGTTTGGCTGTCTGCTTGTTACAAAAAGTCATATGTGGTAGATGGGAGTGAGGGGACTGCCCTCGGAGATGCATTTCCATTGTGGTGAATGATCACCACGATATTGAGTGCCCAGCTATCAGTGAGTTGGTCAACGAATGGGGCGCCTGCGTATGGATAAAGGGGGCACGAGGAAAAATGTACCTAGTTAGTGGGTATTGCAAGTAAGATGAGCCGCTGGAGCCCAACTCAGATATTTGGATACGGTGCTACTACTGGTGAGTACCACGCCAGCCATCCTCTGTATGGTCACGAATGCATCACCTCAGTCGTGGTTCTGCAAGAAAACCAGAGATTCGCCCTAAAGGAAAAAGTGACTTTGATGTCACATTTGCGAATAATGCCGCTTTGACATTTTTATCGCTGTGGACTATCGAAGTTGACCAGTGATCAGTGACCACAACCTGATCGAGGTTGAGGTCACGAAAGGGCGGTGAACATGAATGAGGAAGGGAATCAGAGGAGATGGAATACTCGTGGGGACGACTGGAGCTATTACTCTGCTTGCATGGAGGGGACAGCTTCCAGTGTGTCATTGAGTGAGTTTAGAATAATGAATGTGAATGTACAGATACGTGTAGTAAATGAGTGGATAACTGGTGTGAATGACAGCACGTTGGCAAGAACTGCCATTGTGAAGAATAAGCGAGTGGAATTGTTGACGAGTGAATTAGCAAGTAAGCGTATGAATGTCAGACGCCTCCGCAAGAAAGAGCCAGACAGAAGGGATGACGCAGAGCAGCAGAAGAGGCTACCAGAAGAATGCGCAAGCGTGTAGACTAATCAGCCAGCGCAAAAAAGTGTCTGACTGGAAGGGATAGCAGAAAAAATGCCCGGGGGAAAGGGGTACAAGATCTGCAGAGGCAAGAAGGATGTAAGCAATGTGAGTGGAATTCCCGTGGGGAAAAGAGTTTTCACTACAGGGAATGAATGTGTGACTGCTTTGTTGAGAGAGTTCTTTCCGGATGCGGAGCCATCTCAGTCTTCTCCCCACAGGGAGATGATTGACGACCCGACCTGGAGACAGCTAAGGTCTCTGAAAGCACTGCCTTCCCTTTTGTTATGTTGCTACTCCGTGCTTCTACGAAGAGAGCAGCCACCAGTTCCGTTTTGGGATGGGATTTATTCACAACACAAATTATCGTTTGGTTATCAACATTTATTTTATTCAAACAATTTACACTCCTTTTGTTTAACTTACTGGATCTCTATATTAGATTCTACAATACGTTATATTAGAGTAAACGATACGATTAGTTTACCAAGAATACGTTATATAGTACATGTACTAGTTCTCACAATTGTTAATCTACCGTCTTTTTCCGGGACTTCCGATCTTTACCATTTGACGAATTTAAACAAACTCTCAGAGGTTTGGTGTTCTTGCACCCAGGTACCCACGAAAACTTGACGTACGTGAGAATATGCGATTAGTGTCAAGTGGATTCAATTAGCGCGACAAAAAATGATATCCGATCACACGGCATGTAGGTAGGTATACCGTGTGAGTGGAGTGCATTACTGATAACGAAATGCAATAAATTTATGCAACTTTAAATGCATTTGAAATTTTAAATGACATTTTAAAATGAAATAATTTTTCATTTTCAGGGTCAATTAATGGTGATACATCAATATATTGCATATTGCAATATATTGATGTATTGACCTTATGGTTGTGATTCGCGTTATTGGGCACCTGAGTCACAACATCCCTCCCCCTGGGGAAAAGAAAGTTTTATTCTTTCGGAGAAGAAAACTTTCTTTCCTGGAAATTAATGAGCCATACGTATACATTATATGTATCATAAAATCACTTGAATATAGGTATAAATAATTACATAAAACTATAGATATAACGAAAAATACATTTTATACATTGAAGTATATATATAATATATATGAAAAATTGAATTGCCTGTTTTCTTTTAAATAAAAGGAGAAATATACTTATTTCTAGATTTTATTTTCTACAAAACTAATTAAGTTTTTATTTGGGATGGAGTTTTAAAATTCTATGTATAATGATAAAGAAAAAGGAAAGTAAACATGCAATGTAAATAGACATTATTATAATCTTTTTTTTTTCTTATATGATCTATACCTATACTTTATAGTTTTTAGAAAAAATGTGTTTCTTAAATATTATACTGATTATATTATAATTTAGCCACAACATTGACTTCTTTTTTTTTTATTTTAAATTATATAAAGTTAGAGTCTATACATATGTATGCCCTTACATCAAAAGAAATTTTTTTTCACTTTTTTTTTCATCTTTAATAGTTTGGATTTATAGTAAAGAGTTAAAACAAGAATATTTTTTCTTTCATTAGGGGAAGCTTATGGAATGAAGGTAGGTTTTTCCGTCGTTCGGGGTTTTTTTTTTTGTTTGTCTTGTCTCCCAGTTTAGTAACTGTTAAAGTTAAATATGTCCAACGTTTTCTGGGGTTTTCCTTTTAGGTGCAGGGGTTGCCGAAATCAGGATATGATAAAATTCGTGCTGAAATTAATTTATTTCGCAATTCGCAGAATGCTTCATCGCAAATTGCGTCGAACTTGAAGGGCTATCTTTTTTCAAAAGATTTGTGAGTGGCTTCGCAATCTTGGAAAAATTTGGAATAAAGCGGCGATAATAGCCGACGAAACCAAGGAATGCTTTGATATCCTTTTCCTTCTTGGGTCTGGAATATGACTGAACTGATTTTATTTTCGCAGGACTACCAAGGACTATGTGAGGGTTTTATAATATCGGACTCTAGCATTTCTTGTATTTGCCGGTTTATTTCAGTTCGGCTTGCTTCAGGAAGTCGATAAGGTTTAGTATAGATGGGCGGTTTGTCTTAGAGTGTCTCGATTTTGTGGGTAATCGCATCTGTATATGAAAGGAAATCCCCTTCTATGAAGAAGAGATCGTTGAATTCCCTACAGATATTGGGAACACTCTCGGATTCCTCTGAATTACAGTGATCCAATTTGATAAGCTTTTGCAGTTTGTTTATTCTGCCCTTAATTGGATCTCTTTCAAAGTCTGTGGAGATGACCACAAAGTCGTCCAAGTCTTGGTAAACTGGGTAAGGTGCCAGATCGGCGTCCTCCTCATTCGTGTTGAGGATTAGGACTTTTGCCATACCGATGACTGGTTCGACTATCGAATTTCCAAGAAAAAAACCTGGCCTTATTTCCTTGTTGAAACAGACCGATTGAATTTGAATAGAAGGAGTTGGAATTTCAATGATGAATTCTGATCGAGCCGGAATTTTAATTTTATTTAATTTATCCGATTCTTTCGGATTTTTAAAAGGAAGGAGATATGATTCCAACTTTTGTGGAATTTGGAATTCGATAATTCCGACTCGATAGAATTAGAAGGAGTTAAAAATTCATTGAAATTCTTTTATCTTTTTTTATATTTACTCATAGACTTCACCTTTTGTGAATCTATTGTTGAAGGAGATTGAATTTTATTTAGTTTCGCCTTTCGTGCGGCTATTGATGGAGATATATTTTCATTATTTTTGGTCTTCACTTCTGATGAAGTATTGGATAGGGGTCGATTGTTATTGCTTTGTAAAGCAATTGACGGAGATAGATTTGTATTAATATTTTTATTTGAGAATGTTATCCCCGTATATAATAAACTTTTAGATTGAGACCTCTTTTCTGGGTCTTCGCTTTTCAAATAAACGTATGGATAGTTAGTGTAATATTCTTCATAAAGATAAGATTCATTTGAATCATTTATTTCTAAGGAAATATATTTGTTTTTATAATTGATACTAGCATTGTATCGAGATAAAAAGTCATGTCCAAGTAGGCCATTGTATGAGAGGATGGAGTTATTTCCCACAATTTGAAATGGGTGTTCTAGGATGGAGTTATTATTATTTGAAGATTCTAAATTCAATTTAGCAAAGATGAGCCCTTCCGTAGAAGTGGACTCTGTGAATAATGTGTTTATATTGCAGACAGCATCTCTGTAGCAGACGCTATCTGGCTTTAATGGATGGAGTTTAATTAAGCTGATCTCTGCTCCAGTATCAATCAAAAAGATAAGTCTTCGAGCAGAGCATATATCAACAGGCAAAGAAAGCGTTAGTGAATTTTTATTAATTTGGACGGGGATACGAATTAATTTTTTGCTGTTTAGTTTTTCGTCGATATTGTCTCGGGATTGCGATGAACTTGCGCCGTTGCTTCTATCTGCGAGGGGTTGCCGAAAGCGACCCCACCGCTGCATCCAGTTTCCCTGCCTGGATGCCGATGAAGTTCGATTATTCTTCCTATTTGGAGAAGGTGATCTTGCAGAGATATTGGCATTATTATATCTCGGCGGTGAAGTTCGACTTTCTCGGAATACTGGCTGCTGCCAGTTCCTGTTTTGTGGCTGTCTGTCAGCCGTCTTTGTTGGTGGAGTATTTTTCACCTTTTGGAAATTATTTTGATTTCCTGGGCATGTCGTTAAAGCGATTATTATTCGCAGTTCTTGTCCTGCATTCCTCGATTGTGTGTCCCATCCGATGACAATATCGACATGAAGGAGATTGTGATGGATATTTAATTTTATTGAAATCTGGAGAGCGTTGTAATTGGGGGTTTAGCTTTGGAACTGCATTGAAAATTTGCGTGGTGCGTTGTATGACTGGGCAACTTGATGCAGCATGCCCCAGTCTATTACATTTGAAGCAACGAAGATTTGAATTTATTGTTTGGCGCAAATGGAGTTTGATTTATATTGCTTTGTGCTTGGGAAACGAGTTGTTTCTGCTCTAAGCGTGATGCATGCTCCAAAATGTGTGATTTTAGTGCAGAAAAGGATTTATCGGAATGCACTTTTGCTAAGTTCTGTAATTGGTCTATTGGATAACCCACCTTCAATTGCTCTCACAGCCTGACACTCATTATCTTTTAACAAAGACCGTAGGAGCACCTTGTCTGTTGTATAGGAATGTGTTGCCTCATTTAGCTTGGACAGTGTTGTATGTAATCTCTGCAAAAAGTCTTTTACACTTTCCTCTCTACCTTGTCTTGAATTATTTAATTGAGACTGTAGGGTGGATCTAGAGGTTTTGATTTCGAAGGTTTGAGTTAACAGAGATCCTTAGAATTTCCACTAAAATTTGGAATTAATGACCATGCGTCTGATAAGGAGAAATGCGACTGGTCTCTAAAAGAGACATTATGATGATGGTCTGTGAAGTTATGTATAGTATTGTTTGATACATCTTGGAATCAAGAGTCCAACTGTTCTTATAGTGCAATTATAGTATTTGAATATGATGTTTCCATATTTATATAGACATCTTTCGTGAAGTAATCGCTGCCTTTGTCCTTAGGGCCAGCATTTGAAATTATTTCAGTATGAGTTGTTTTGAAATCATCCCAATACCCATGCAGCGAATGTAGTTTTTGAGTTAAATATGCCTGGCTTGCAGTTGGTAGCGAATTAAGATTGATAGACTGGATAATATGTGATGTTGTTTTTTGTCTATCCTCCTGTAGCCGAAATCGGATTATATTTTCTTGGTCTTGGTCTGCGTTGTCCTGATTATCTATCGATGCTACTTTTTGTGAATTTTTGGGAGGTGCAATGTAAAATGGGTTGTTTGTGTTATCAGACAGTGTTGCTTTGATTAGGTTGTACCAATCCTCTGTCTTATCAGAGCATGATTGTTTAAAATATTCATGAGTTTCGTCGAAATCTTTATGTTTTTGGATAATGGACTCTGTTTCTTCAAAGTCTGTCCAGTACTCTTCTAATTTTTTGATCTTTTCGGAAACTAATTCTGGAGTTCTGTATTTTTTGTTCGTACTGTGGTATTCCTTTAATATTTTTCTGATTTCTTTGTTTTTTTGTATTTGTGACAAGCAAAGCTAATCGAAAGATTTGTTTTCTTCAGTCATGTCTGGGTCGAGTGATTTTGTGGAATGTAAAAATAGGAAGAGACGAAAATAATAATCTGATACACAAATAAAAGACAAAAGCGATTGATTTCGGTTGTTATATAAAGAAAAATTGTTGTTATTGTATATAATTAATATTGGAATGGAGTTGTTTTATTAATTTTAAATAAAGGTCTGTAGCTCAGTTACTTAGATAGCAAGTTAAATTAAATTTAGAGTTGGTTTTAATTTTTAGCAACTTCTTATTTTCTTCCTCTTTTTTTTCTATAATTTATTGTAATTTTCTCTATTCCAGTCATCTTATGTTGGATTTCCACATCTATATTTTCGCAATTATTGTGTTCATTTATTTGTTTATATATAAAAAAAAATTAAGTATGTTGATAACCGGAAAATGAGTAAATAGCCAGAAAGTGTAAATACGTGAATAACCGGGAAATATGAAAAAAAAAACTAGAAAAACTGTAAATATTGAAACAACCAGGAAAAATGTAGATCACCATGATATATGCACTTAAATTATCTTTTGATTGTTCTTCCAATCAATATCTTTCCTCTGAACGATGGGCTGACAAGGCCGTATCGCAGGGGATCGATTATCGATTTTATTCGAAGTCTTCTGGCCAGCAAGCTCACGAAGTCTTACCGCAGAGGTCGCTTCTAGGAAGACCGCAATCGTATTTAAAATTAATAAATTGAATTTAAGAAAAGGTAAAACAAAAACAAAAATTTGCAAAAACGTGAACAACAAAAATTTTACACTTCTTTCTTCTTTCCTCTTTTTCTTAAAAAAAAACCAGTTGCGTAGATAATAAAAAAAAGACCGCACCATAGTTTTACATGGGCGAATAAATTTATAATGAAAATAATGTGTATATATATATATATGAATTATAAATTTTGGTGAGAAAAGAAAAGAACAACAGCTTTTCACGGTACCTTTTACTTTATCCAATGTATTTAGGTGTTTGATGTTATTGGCTGTAATCCCAAGTATGTTGTATTTATTGTTGAAATAGATGAAGTTATAGTCCGCAGTGTCCCTTTTGATGGTTGGTAAAGTTGGTGTAGAATGGTACGTCACACGTCCTGGGTGACGATTTCTGGATGTCTTCCTTCTAACAATCGTCTCGTTGAGGCAGGGGTGAAGCCACCTTGGGTCCCACGGTGAGCGCTCTGGCGCTTAAACTTTTATCTTTCCTCTAAGTACTCTTTTTTTTTTTTTTTGAGTACCCGGGCTTATTTTATTTTTATTTTTATTATATATTTTTTGCTATTATTATTTGTTGTTTTGTTTATTTTGTTTTTATTTTTTTTTGTCACTGTTTATTTATTTTTATTTATTTTTTTTCCGAAAAATTGTATTATTATTTCCTCTTTATTTTTGTGTCGGCTTTATTATTATTTTATTTTTATTTTATTTTATAGGCACTGATTTCGGGGTACCGCTGCCACCAAAATGTTATGTTGCTACTCCGTGCTTCTACGAAGAGAGCAGCCACCAGTTCCGTTTTGGGATGGGATTTATTCACTCAAGCACACAAATTATCGTTTGGTTATCAACACTTATTTTATTTAAACAATTTACACTCCTTTTGTTTAACTTACTGGATCTCTATATTAGATTCTACAATACGTTATATTACAGTTAACGATACGTTTAGTTTAACAAGGATACGTTATATAGTACATGTACTAGTTCTCACAATTGTTAATCTACCGTCTTTTTCTGGGACTTCCGATCCTTACCATTTGACGAATTTAAACAAACTCCCCTAGGTTTGGTGTTCTTGCACCCAGGTACCCACGAAAACTTGCAAAAAAAGCTTTTTTCTTTTTGCTTTCTCACGACGATGAAAGATCGTACGTGAGAATATGCGATTTGTCTCAAGTGGATTCAATTAGCGCGACGAAAAATGATATCCGATCACACGGCATGTAGGTAGGTATACCGTGTGAGTGGAGTGCATTAGTAATAACGAAATGCAATTTATGCTAAATTGCATTTTGTTGCAGTATGGAAATGCAACTTTAAATGCATTTGAAATTTTAAATTACATTTTAAAATGAAATAATTTTTCATTTTCAGGGTCAATTAATGGTGATACATCAATATATTGCATAGGGCAATATATTGATGTATTGACCTTATGGTTGTGATTCGGGTTATTGGGCACCTGGGTCACAACACTTTGCTCTAGTCGATCGCCGGGGCTGGATGAGATGACAGGTGAGATGTGTAAAAGCATCTAGCGTGCCATCCCAGACTACCCAGCAGCTGTCTACGAAAGGTGTCTAAGGGAAGAATACTTTCCCTGTGAATGGAAGGCTTGGAAATGTCCTGGAGTGAATAATGCTTAAGAGGCTTGAGCAGAGAGGGCTGAATATGTCTGACAGGCAGTATGGTTTTAAGAAAAAAGTAGGGAGTTAGTTGCGTGGATGCGATGTGTCCTCGGAATATTTGTTGATTTCAAGGGCGCTTTCGACTACTTGAGATGGGATAGTGTACCTGATAGAGTGAGGGAGGTAGGTTGTCAGAAAATGAGACTATGCAGAAACTACTTCACGGATAGCAGCGCGTGTGTAGCCGGGAAAAGGGAGTCAGTCTGGAGAAACGTTACTGGTCGTTGCTCGCAGGGGTTCATCTGTGGCCCATTTATATCAAACCTAATGAAGGATACTCTACTAGAGCAACTTACAAGCGAGGGAGAATGCTTCGCTTATGCAGATAATCTGCTTCCGCTAATAGAATGAGAATCATATCAAGCAACAGCGAATGAAAGAGAGAGATCGATGAACATGGTGGATTAATTGGGGTACACACTTTGGAGTGAGTGTCCACACAAAAAAACAGTAATGATGCTACTGAAAGGCAAACTGTCCATAAATCGTCCCCCAACGGCACGGATAAATTGTGGCAGTCTTAAATACGTGACGTAAGTCAAGTACTTGGCGATAAGTATGGCGGAGAGAATATGCTTTTACTGCCATTTTGTGGACGTCAATAATCGAATGCAAAATTATGGTTAGCCAGCTTTGTCAGGTATTGAGGTGCAAGTGGGGCCTAAGCAGAAGATCAATGCGGATGATCACTGAGGACCTATTTGCAGCGTGTGCAACTTATGGGGCGCCGGTCTCGTGCGATAGTGTAAAAACCGGTGTAGGAAGAAAAAAAAATCTCTCATGTCAATTTGCTATGCTGCAACAATGGTTTCTTGTGCAACATATCCTTGTACTCTTCTGAGAACTGTTGTACGGATTTAAATATTGTTTTTTCGGCATGGTTCCATTCTAGCGCGTCTAGATACTGTGAGTATTTGTCTTGCTGACAGTTATGTATGAAACGTTGTAGGTTAGATACAGTAGTACTGTACGAGAAAAAAAATTCTAGAATTTTTAGTATTCGTTCGATAGCCATGATAGTCCATGCCACCATAGATGATTATTTAGTAAATCTGCAGTAGCCACTCCTCTTGAGGCCAAATCAACAGGATTATGATACGTTCATATATGAAGCCATTGTTCAAAGCGTACGACGTCCTGAATTTAGACTAAGCGATTTGCAACATAAATTTTCCCCCGGCAGCGGGAGGATATAATCGTGGAATCTTTCCAGGCCAAAACTGGAACACGCTGTAAGCGCGTGTCCTTAATTGGAGCCTGAAGCAGTCTTGCTAGTAGTAGAGCTCCCTTCAGGTCCAATCGTGGTATTGTCGTTGGCTTTATGGGAGCTGCCCGCGTTTTTTCAGTAAGAAAATTTGTTGTGAGTAAGCCACTCTTATCTTTTACTCGTAGGTAAACCGTTGCAACAAATATCCTTGTGGAGACATCGCAAAAGTCATGTATTTGGATGGAATCTGCAAGTTGTCTGTAGATTTTAAATTATTTTTGAACTTATCCATTGTTGTTGAATGACTTCTGAAATCCTATTGACCCATGCGCATCCCATTACCCATAATGATTGCATAAGCACCTTTGCTGTAACTACAACAGGTGTTAACCAGCCCAAAGGATCGTTTAGTGACACAATATCTGACAAATGGTTCGCTTGATTAGCTCTGCGGGAGCTGTCCAAGGTTTGATTACGAAAGAATGGATAAGTATCCATTTTAGCATGCCGGCAAATTCCTAATATTTTTCCGTTCCACTTCTTGCATAACATTTTCCTCGAAAGAATTTTCAGTTGCAGTGCATTGTTACGGCTAATAGTTATTATTTTCATATCGACAGACTGAGGAACGGATATTCTTTTTAGATAATTTTATTCTTTTTTAGCCTGTGGGTTTTTGTCTGATTATTTAAACCGGTATTAAATTTTTTTCTGCAGGTATATATTGGTTTTTCTGGAATTTGTTATTTGTTCATTGGCTCCGGCGTAACTTGACCTCCCTCCCAATATGAGTTCTGGTTCCGTTGCTGTTCGACATTTGAGGAATTTCCTTGCTCATTGCAAGTTGAATCCTTCTCCATAGTTGCTTTGACAAAAATTACGGCGGAAAATTTCTGGACCGGCTAATATAATATACGCATGTGAACCCTGCTTAGTTATAGGTAGTAGAGATTACAGAATTTCTACTATGTATGACAGTGGCATCTCTGAGATAACATGGTACTGGGGGGTCTCTGATGCTTCGAACTTCCGCCGTGTCACTTCGTGCTACCATTGGAACTAAGTATAATTAACCTTAATAAATAGTGGTTTGTATAATAAATCGGTCTTTTATTATCGAACGTAACACTTTTCACTGACTGGGTTCTTCACCAGTCTGTCAACTAATATATATACAGATATTATTATGATCAGAATTTATGCGAACTTCTCAAATGAAATAAAATAGTTAATTTTAGCTTAGCACCTTAAAATTTCAATACGATTTTTAGCAATTCTTGTCCTTATTAACACTATAGTAAGAGAAAGTCATCACTTTCACTTTATTGTATATTTGTACAAACAGTTTCAAAATCAGAAGTAGAGTTCTTATTTTCATGTTGACTCCTACCAGAATCATCACACGGTAAACAATTTGACGTTTCTGATATTAATTCAGAACTCACGTAATTCTTTGATATGATATGTTTTATGTGATTCTTGTGTTCACTTGTTAATTGCAGTGGCGGTTCGTGGGATTCAGAAGAAGGGAAGCAATACATTTTATGTAAATTATAGCTCCGCTTTTCAGACTATTTCATTGCTACTATAAGTAATTATACATGTATCAACGTCAATGATGTCAATAATACACAATATGAATATTCATATTTATTCTTGCTTTTGAAACTGAAGGAAGCCATTATCATCGTTAAATAAATCAGTGATGCAATCATATCTTTCATTTAATCCATTCACAGCAAATACTGCCTGCCCCATAATTAAGCAAATACAAAAATTTTACTCAATATCTCCTTTCACAACGTACGCAAAAAATCTAATCATCTAATTCATTCTTTTCAATTCAATTACCATTATTATTATACTTAGGTATACTCGTTCGCCGGAATACTCAAATAAAAGCAAGAATTCTACATTCCCTCGCAATTAAACAGAAACGTACGTAATATTATAGATAGTCAATATCTTATTTTTGCACAATATGAATAAAATATGTTTAAAAAATTTTTATAATAAAAAACGTTCAAACATTTAAAGTCAAACGAGATAATATAATTTTAAAATATTGTTATTGGGTAGATTAAGTTTTTAATTAAACTTTTCTTGGGTGAAAGAAAAAATTATTTTTTTCTTAGCCTATAATTTAGTTATGAAAGTTATTTATTTAAAAAGTTTTTTTAATATATTTTATTTTCTAAACATTACATTTTTGCTAAAAACTCATAAAAGAGGACATACAGTACGTTTACATAAATACTTGGCTTGAAATCCACTTGAAGCTCAGGTAGGGCGGTTTATTGAATTAACTCCAATTACTTGAATTGAATTTTTCCTGAATTTAAATTTCCAATTACTTAAATTGAAATTTACGGATTGAATGCGCGTTTTTATGATATTTTGATTACTTCAAGCATACTTCAAGTATGATTCAAGTATTCATGTAAACGTACTGATAATCTATCTAATATATGCATATTAACTCGCATCTACGTTCTTTTGCGAATGCTGTGAATTTTTTTTACCTCTTCGGTAAGTATAGTTTAGAAGATTATCGCACTTTAATGTAAGTACTTCCATGTAAAAACGTTTTACACGAAAAAACTGGAAAATTTATTTCACATTAAAACCCATCGGTTAAACATATAAAATTTAAATGTTCACATGAGATATGTAAAACATTATGAGGATGTGTTTAAAAGAAAAATCAGCCCCCGCAAGAACGTAAACCCTCCTTTGTACACAAATTCGAAAATCACGCATTTTAAAGATATTCGGGTGAAAAAAGTCGGTTATAAAGTTTCTTACAGAGCAAAAGAAAATATGCCATTTAATAAATCTCATCAAAAGCTTCAATTTGGTATTACACACGGCCAAAATGGGACAACGCCATGAGTGTAGCTACCATCCTCCCCCCAAAACCCCCAAAAACGTAAACAATTAAGCCCACTGACTAATTCTAAAACAAAAAATCCCATGTAAATCCATCCACGTTTACTATTCTAAAACTATTCCTAAAATTTCACAATATTCGTCACGAAGGTCGGATAAAAGTTATTTAAAAATGCTACGAATTTGTTAACATCTGGCAGCATTTAAATAAATCGTGAACAAGACCGACACCCACCCGCACCGGCATATACTTCTGAATTTATCAATGAAAGTTCCTATCACGGGGTGTAAATCAATTGCCAAACGCTACGCTGCGGCCAGCGTACCATAGCATGTACGCATGCAAATTCCTGAGTGAATATGAGTCTAAAAAATTAAATGTATTTAACTTTTTACATTGGCTTTGTTGTTGTAAATACGCTGTAGGGATTTCAGCGTCACTACGATGCCAGTGACAACGGTATTTGATTCTAAATTCTAATGCCGTTTCATCCATACCACGCGAATATATGTAGCTTGCTTGACAAGACAAATCGGGGTGGAGCTGGTGCTGGGTGGAATGATGGTGGTTGGGTCATAAGCTACATTTTGGACAGCGTACCATACAGAATGTTAGTAGCGATACAATGACATTGGGCTGGGTGGTATGTACTTAGTTTGTAGGAGAAAATTGGGCGTTACTTATAAAATATTTCAGGTTGTATCTAGTGATGCCAGAGGAGTAAACTTCTTTGAATTTTATACATTTTTTTAAATATTCTAAGAATATTTTAAAGCAAAATATTATGTTTGGATTTTTTCATTTTGTCAAGGGAAGCAGTGCTTCCTTTGCTTCCAATGAGGAGCCGCCCCTGGTTGATTGGTATCTGTTATATCCACCCATTGATCGCAACGTGGAAAACTGATTTTCTGAAATGTCCTGTTGCAATTTAGCAGATATCCAGCAGATTCAAGACACAATTGATATATTGACCTATGGCACCAAGGGCGTACACTGTGGGAGGCCGTGTCCCAATTTTTGACTGTAATGTAATTTGTTGATAGTAGGTATACTTTCATTTCTTTAAGAAACCAACAGAAATAGTATTAGTTTCACTAAGTAGTTGGATGTAGGGTTTTTTTAACAAAGGCGTTTTACATTACAAATACGAAAGAAACCGTTCACTTTTTCACTCATCAAATTTGCGTAATATTTGTCAGGTTCGTATTGTTGACGCAACCTACCAGCTTCATTTTTTGAAAATTGTTTAGCCTTATAAGCCTTGTTGTTTTATTTCTGTCCATTTCATACAATTCCGTTACAACATCCCAAGAAACTGTACAATAATGAGCAAGCAACTCATATTTAATTATTATATTTCTCAGTGTCTTTATCAAATCTAATATATCATATACAGCCGCAATTGGTCTTGAGTCTGCGGGTGGGGTGGGTGGTTAGAGATGAATAATATCTAAGCTTTTGTCAGACTCGATCGCGCGATTCCGTACTCTGGGCTTTCACCCTGTGTCTATATGGGGTGTGTGTGTGTATGCATGTGTAACTGTGCGTGCATTCATTCAAAACCCTCGAGAATGTTTCACAAGCCATGAAACAGACTCCCTCCCTACCACATGCGAGGCCCAACGTAGTCCTTACATTCTAAAATATTTGCAGTGTTCTTATGTAAAAGTGACAAAAGTTTGATTTGAATAGCTCCTCCGCCCTACTAAACTACTATTCATACAGAAAAATGGCGTTCTGTTAATCTTAAGCTTGTTTTCTCATCTTCCGAACCGTAATAAAAATTTTCATACCTTTCCTTTCCTAACAAAATTATTTAAAAAAGATTATCTTAACCAAACGACTACGATTCCTCAAACAAAAATTCTCAGTCGAGTAATCATTGTAATGTCGCCGTGCCGTCATGGCATGCCGTGGGCTGATGATATCGAATGTAGTTGCCTACAGATTCCGACTACGGCTACACATAACACATGCAATTATCACTCACCTGAGAGGTATTGAGCGTAAAATGGTAAGGTTACTTTGTAATCAAAACTATTTTATTATTTTGTTAAGTAATGAAAGTAGATAGTGTATCTTTTGGGAAGGTATGGAACCAACCTTTAAATTACTAGAAGACTATTTTCCTTTATGAATAGTAGTTTAGGCTCTATGCCATATATAAAGCCAATGTTTAGCACTTTTCCATAAGTATTAATATAGAACATTTTAGAAAACGGACTAAGCTTGCACACATATAGATTTCTGTTTCATGGCTTGGGAAGTATTCTCGAGGGTTTTGGCACTGCCCAAATATGTATATAGTAACACACGAAATTTTGGTATAGCAACCCTACGAATGAGTTGCCGATTGATGCCATTTTTGAACTGTTTTTTGGAATTTTTATGAAAACGCCGGTTACAATATGAGCTCTTCATATCGAAGCCTTCTCCGACAGCTTCCAAGTATATAGTAAAAAACAGAAATTTTTGTATGGCATCACTAAGAAGGGATAACCGAATTAAGTCCACTTTTAAATTTTATTTACCATTGCTATGAAAACACCACGTACCAAATTTTTTGTATGGCAACTCTACGAAGGAGTTGCCAGATTGGTCTCATTTTTGAACTTAATTAAATTTTTTTTTTTACGAAAGTCCCGTGTACAAAATTTCAACTCTCCACGTCGACGCGAGAGGCAATGTCCAAATATATTACCAAAATTACACTTTTGTATGGCAAAAAGAGGTTTCCCGATTCAGACCATTTTTGTAATTTTATTTACTATTACGTTCTAATGCAGTGCCAAAATATATAGTTAAAAACGCAGTTTTTGTATGGCAGCCGTACGAAGGAGTTCCCCGATTTAAAACATTTTTGAATTTGTTTTTGCAATTTTTATGGAAACGCAGTGTACAAAATTTCAGCTTTAAAGGTCGACTCGTTCTCAGGCAGTTTTGTATACCGCGACAGCAGCGCCATCTGTTGTGTTCGAAACTGTCCTATCTTTCAAGCTGGAATCAACCAAACATATTCACAAAATTTCATTGAAATCGGTTGTTCGGTTTCGGAGATTAGCGTGTAGGAACACAGTGACACAGGATTTTTATATATTAACTTATTATCCGAAGTATTCGCTGCTCTTCAGGAAAAGGAACAGTTTTGCCTTTTTGACTTAGTACCATTTTACAAAACGTTTTGACTGCATCAGATGAATCTAACTTTTCAAAAGTATTCTCAATTTTGACCTTTTCGTATTTTTTCTTAATATAGGCATAACTTTTTCTTATATTTCTTTATTCATTGTATTTCGCTTTCAATAGAAAATATTTTTACGCCAGGTCGATTTTTGGCTTGCCATGCATTGATTAGAGGAAACTTCATACTCGGAAGATAATTTTTGGCGTTTATTTGACATCTTCTAAATTTTGCAAGCATTTTATAAAATCATAATCATTTCAACATTTCTTCGATGAAGTTTAATTAGTCTGGCTTTTCAGTAAATATTCCTCCCAATAGGCTCTTAAAGTACCTTCTCTATTAAAAAATAAGAGAAATTTTCCGAAAGTGTGACGGACGTGAAGGAACATAATGTTTTGAAAGTCTATTTGCAGAAAAATCATTGGAGGGAAAATGCCTGTGGCATATGTAGTATTTTCCAGGACCTAAGTCTTTACCTAGTGCTTTACACCAATCTTCAAACTTTCTGGTTCCATATGGTGGAAGTATAGTAAACTTCTATGAATCATTATTTCTCGAAGATGATTCGCAAAGTTTAACAATACAGGAACAAACAAATTTTTGTTTTCTAGGCATTCTTTAAAAGCAGAAACCAAAAAGATTAAAAAAACAAGAAAACCAAATCAATGCCAAGTCGTAAGAAAATGAACAATAACTAAAAAATATCAGAATATCCTAAAGGAAGATCAAGAAAAAGCCGTAGTCAAATGCAAGCTCTAACAAAAAAAATCAAATATAATTACGACAAGTAAAAAAGCTAGAATTGGTCTAAGACCAATTCACATGATACCCCAGATGGATACTCGTATGTCAATGCGTATGGTCACCCATCTGTGCTGGTTTGAATTTTGAATTGGTTTTTCGAATATATCTCTAGAGCAGATCGTCGGACAACACCAAGAGGGGGTTGCCCGATTTAGTCCATTTTTTAAACTTTGTTTGCTATTGCTACGAAAACACTGTGCCAAACTTCAGCTCTCTACGTGGCCCGTTCTCAGGCAGTGCCCAAATATAGTATAGCGCAAAAATTAATTGTTGTATGGCACCCCTACGAAGAAGTTGGCCGATTCGGCCCATTTTCGAACTTAAATTTACTTTTTTTTTAAAAAACAGCCTGTGTGCAAAATTTTAGCCCTATAAGTGAAAGCTTTCTCGAGTTATGCTGCGGATATACGGACAGACGGACGGAGAGACGGACAGACGAACAAGCAAAAATCAAAATAACTTTTGATTTTATTCGTGGGTGTCCAATCAATTTTGCTCTACCATTATTATTTCTAGGGTTACAAACGCAATGACAAACTTAGTATACCGTTTAGATTTCAGCTAGGGTATAAAAACCCGAATGCAAGTTGTAAGCAAAAAATCAAATAAAATTGCGAAAATATCACATGCGTAAAAGGTAAAGCGAAATTCCAAGAAACAAAGCCGAGTCAAAAAATAGTATTCAATTTGAATAGTGAGCACAGTAGCCCAAGAAATTAATGATGAAACATGAAATTCATCTTTGTAATGCATTTCCTGTGAAATGACATTCAGCAGTAAATGCACAGCCATCGCTAAAAGACTCAAAATAAAATGCAATGAAAAAGCTCAATCTCATCCTAGTCACACACCCCCTAGTTTTCTTGCCATATCCTGACACATTCTTATCATTTAACACGTAAAAAGATATTTATCCACAAAAATTCCTACTGACACGAAAACATGTCTTATGCATAAGAACACCTTTATTTTTCTTAATCTGTTTTCCCTAGGCCATCCTATGTGCTACCAATTTCTTTCCGTGACCTTCTTCACTCCTTATACTCTGGCGACAGGGTTGTTTACGACAGCTTAGGGTTTATCACTTCTCGGTATTCAAATACTTTGCCGTCCTTTCATCTTTTTGTGATATTGCCACTTTTATTGGTGTCGTTTACAAACATTGCAGCCAAAACCCTCGAGAAGACTTCAGAAGCCATGAAACAGACTCACTCACTACTACATGAGATCCCAACGGTGTCCTAACATTCTAAATTATTTGCAGTGTTCTTATGGAAAACTGACAAAAGTTTGATTTGAGTAGTTCCTCAGCTTTAAATTAATATTTATATAGAAAAATGGTGTTGTGATAATCTTAAGCCTGCTTCCTTATCATCCGAACCGAAATAAAATGTTTATACATTTCCTAACAAAATTATTTAAAAACAATTAAAAAAGCTAGAATTGGTCACGATCAATTCTTATGATACCCTAGATCAGGGGTGGACATTAAGTCGATGGCGATCGACCGGTAGACCGCCAAAACATTTTTGGGTGACCGCCTTTACTAAGGCCTAAGATGCACATACTAAAAAAAGCGGCCAAATGCCAGGCAGACTCGCACACGAAGGGTTCCGTAACATATTGTACAAACTTTAACACTATACTTTTTATTTATGTCAATCCTTTCGAAAAAAAATGTATTGCTCCAATATAAAACCAACAATGCCTGGACCTGATGTATTTAATTCTTTAGAATTTTTATGCAGACCTGATGTAGAGAAGGCCCTAATTTTTTCTTAGAAACTTACTGTTCGCTGCATTGAATACGTCCAGCAGTCTTTCATAATTGTTCAAACATTCAACTAGAGAATTTTATATTACTTGTTTTTATAGTAAAAATAGTAATTTTTCAAATTTTTTTAAAGAGGCGTACAATGTCGAAAACAAGTGTTAAGAAAAGTAAAACATACATGGAGAAATGATAAAAAAATCGTTTCTGGAAGCCAGCGTTTCATTATTTGATTCATTCAAGAACAAAAATGAAATTATTTCCGCAATTAAAGACGTACATTTTTCGCGTAGAACAGCAGAAGGAAGATATGAATTACTGCATTTACTTTTCCTTGCAAACTGCGACGAATCTACGGACGTGATTGATATTTCTCAACTTTGCATTTTTATAAGAATGGTTTTTAAGGATATGAGTGTAGATCAATAATTATTAACAATATTACATCTAAAAATGAAAACACGAGGTGAAGATGTTTCTAAAAATACATAGAGGAAAAAAAACTTCAATTTTTTATAATGTTTTATCGATGACAAATGATGGGGACCCCATCAATGGCCGGCATAGTCAAGAGATTTTTGGCTATGTTTTTTTTTTTTTTTTATGTTATTAATCCAAGCTCAGGGGATACCCTATGATGCAAAGCACAGCATGGCAGGAAGGAGATAGGGAAAGGATTCAGGGATAACTTTCGCAGGTTGTATGCCGGAGGAAAGACAGAAGATGGTAGACTGTTCCACATTCGCACAGTTCAGGATAAGAAAGCATCACGGAATTTTAGTGTACGGCCGAAGGTTATTTGAAGGGTAAAAGGATGAGCGCGGGATGCAGCGCGAGTATTGCGTGCAGGAACTATTCTACAAGGGATCAGACTAGATATTTCATCAGAACATTGACCATGCATATAGCGATGAAGGAGCGAAAGGCATCCAACATTGCGACGGTGCTCGAGCGAGTCGATATGACGAGTAATTGCCACATCGCCAATGAGCTTGCAGGCTCTCTTTTGGACAATATCCAATGAAGCTAAGACTGTGCGACCAGCCCCGGCCCAGATATGGGAATTGTATTCCATTCTAGGTCTGATGTAGGAATTGTAGAGGAGCGCTATATTTGATGGGCTGAAATATTTCTTACACCTTTTCAAAAAACCAAGACATTTTGATGCTTCTTTGGCAACCGAGAAGATGTGGTCTGTCCACCTTAACTTACTGGAAATATTAATGCCAAGAATGCTTAGTGACGGTGAATCAGAAATTAATGCACCATCAAACGAAACGGGAGTGGTTAAGTGATGGTCTTGTTTTAATGAGATGAGATAGCTTTGGGTTTTAGATGCATTGAATTCGACGTGATTCACTTTGCCCCAAGCGAGAATATTATCAAGATCGTTATTCAATGATCTAATCATGCAGTCTCGTTTAACACATGTGGCGTTCCCTCTGGAATCCGCAAGGGTGTCAAAGGAGTACGCGAAATCAAGGGTACTGTCATCAGCAAAGCTATGGATGGGATTGAAAGTAAGGGAAAACAGATCATTAATGAAGTTTAGAAATAGAGTCGGAGAAATAACAGAGCCCTGGGGGACACCGGCATTAATAGGATGAGGTTCAGATATAACGCCATCTAATACAACACGTATTTGGCGACTAGATAAAACACTTTCAATCGATAATAGAAGAGGAGGGGAAAGACCAAGTGCTTTGAGTTTGGCTAAAGGGGCTGGATGCCAGACTCTATCAAAGGCCTTTGAAATATCTAGAGCAACGATTTTGGACTCACCAAAATTGTGAAGACTACGATTCCAATGTTCCGTAAGAAAAGTCAGCAAGTCTCCAGATGAGCGTCCGTGCCGGAAGCCGTATTGGCAATCGTTGATGAGCTGATTGGTTTCCAGATATTTCATTAATTTGGAGTTAAGGATAGATTCAAAAACCTTTGAAAGAATCGAAGTGATTGCAATTGGTCGATAATTTGAGGGATCGCTACCCTCTCTTTTCTTGGGAATAGGCTGAACGTGAGCTAGTTTCCAAGCAGTTGGAAATTTTCCTGTCGAATAGGACAGGTATAATAGTATATCACTCATCGACGATGGCTCACCTAATTTTTTTTCTTCCTATCATTGCATTATTCACCAACAAGCCCTTTGTTGTAAAATTCTAAATATGCTTCATTTTATGGGAATCAACATGAAAATTGTGAACTCAATTCGAGGAAGAAGTCTTCAGAGAAGAATATTTCGGGCCAAACTAGAACAAAACGAATCTGATTTCGGAGAATTGTTATATCTTGCAGATGTTCATTGGCTAAGTCGGAATATATTTTTACAAAAATTCAGGAACCTACTACAAAATGTAAAATATTTTTTGGAATCAAAAGATGAAGCATACGTTGAACTTAGTGATGATGTTTGGTTATTAGATTTAGGTGTTGTTGTTGATATAACAAGCCATCTTAATGAATTGAACTTACAATTGCAAGGAAAAAGTCAAGCAATAGTAGAATTTATTGGATTTGTTAATATTTTCAAAAACACGTTAAAGCTAATATCTTCCCAGTTGATGAAGAATGAACTAAAAAAATTCAAAAATATTTCTGACGAGTTGCTTATAAACGGAAGTATAAGAGGTTTAAGAAAAATATTATGATGAAATAATAAAACTTCACTCCGAATATGAGAGACGTTTTCAAGAATTTACTAGACTAGAATCAATTGTTCAATTCATGTGTTAACAATTTGGCAATGTTGATGTGGAATCCTAATAACTGAAAATATAAATTATATATTTTCTTTATCTTCTGAGGAAAGCGAAGTTTTTCTTCTTCAAAATGACATAATTTTAAAAGCACGTAGTTCAGAACCTAAAAATAACTTTTGGAATCTAACGGACGAAGTAAAGTATCGAAATTTAAAAAAAGTTGCATTTCGTTTAACATCGTTCTTTGGCTCTACCTACCTGTGTGAATCTGCATTTACAACGATGAATATAATTAAGGCAATATTTCGTTCCCGTCTTACAGACGACCACTTAGAATCCAGTGCAAGATTAAATTAGTAATAATATACCTACCGAGATATTCAAAATTAGCGGACACTATGTAGACTAAGTCTTCTACTAAAAATAAGATGAAAATGATTTATTTTTATGGATTTTGAATTGTTTAATAATAAATGCGTCATTTCACATTATTACATTTCTAGCTATTATTCTTTTGTTTGTATCTTGCATATTTATTTATTAAGTTCTATTACTGCAAGAAAGTGCTTCAAATCCGCTGCTGGGAAGCTGTGAGTTATTACTTGTAGAGGGCAAGCTTACGCCAATGCTGCTACAATGGCTGTAAGAGAGACATGTGTGTGCAATAAATAAAATATATCAATCATAATGCCCAATTTGTGCCCTGCTCAAACCACTCATTGAATCTAGTTTGCTCCCATGCGGCTTCAGTGACTTTCATCGCCACATTACAAATTTATGCTTTTCTTTCAATGTCCACATACTGATGGGAGGTTCTGATTGCTGCTAGATCATTATAAAGAAATTTTGACAACGCTAGAGAAGATAACAGAAAACAGACGAAAGCTTAACCACACGGACAGATGCAGGCACTTTGTCTATCTACATTTCCTGGGTATCTGGTGCCCAAAATTATATGCAAACGGAGGAATTTAACGTACATCAGTGTGCTCAGATAATAAGCGCACTACAGATGGTATTGGACGACAAACGAAAGGAATCCGTAGGCGAAGCTTTAAGTTACGCTAAATGCTTGTACGACGAATTTGACATTTCTATTGAACTTCCAAGAAAAATTAGGAGGTGGTACATTTTTGGCACGGAAGTAGTTTAGTTTAGAAATTCGGGAAAGATTTAAGCAGGTCCAGAATTTTGTCGAAAATTATGCTCTCATAAGGCCTGCAATAATATTGGGCGTCGATGGTCAGGATTACAATCTCAAACCAAGATTATCTAGATATTGACAGAGAAGAGTTTAAGCTTGAGTGCGTGTACTTACGGACTTTTGTAGCTGCAGCATAGTGTAAGCAGAACTTATTGATTCCAGCCCACTCGGTAAAGTTTATTATTGTTGTGAGTTGCGAGAGAAGCTTCTCTTCATTGAAACTGATTAAAAATTATTTAAGATCTACAATGTCCAGAGATTAGATAATCCAGCTATTTTAGCAATCGAACAACAATTACAAATTAACATTGATGAATGTAAGTTTGCGTTGCAAAAAATACGCAGAAAAAAGTTTAATGAAAGACGTTTCATTTGAAAACTATTTGTAGTAGTTACTCTTCCCCTATGATTATTTTGCTTAATTGGGAAAATAAGGGGCTGAAAATTTAGGGTTCGGACCGAGTTGCCGAAATTCACGCTACTACGCTACTGAACAATAGAGAACAATTGATATAAGAACGAAAAAAGCTTTCTGAAACGTAATTATGTATGTGGTTTCAATTTTCAGCAAAGTTCGATTCAAAATTCGTTAAATGCACAAACTGCTTAAACTGTGACAGATGACGTATGAAAATACATCTTTAGAAAGTTGAAATTTTTACAGAGTGTGTATTTCTATTGCCGCTATAAAAAAAAAATTTAAATTACATTTCACATGACGACTACTATCACTTGAAAAATAAATAAAAAGTACATAGTGTTAAGCTCTGTATGATGGTACGGAACCCTTCGTGCGCGAGTCCGACTCGCACTTGGCCAGTTATTATTACCTGCCATATGGCATACTAAGGATATAAAATCGAAGTTATTTAAAATTCAAATTACATCGGAGAAATTTTATTAGAATGAGCATAAATAGTGGCGGATAGCATTGAGCCTCCGACACTCTGAAGTTTAAAACGAAACCTGGCGAGGGCTGCGAATTTCAAAAGAATGATACGCCTGCGTACGCGGCGCATAAATATAGGGCAGATTTCTAAGAATATAGTTATTGATTTTATGAAACTAGTTTAATTGAAAAATGCAAATATATTTAAAAAAACAACTGCATTTAAAAATTGGTGTAAGAAAAGTTCGTTAATAGATTCGATATATAAATAAATTGAAAAAATAGAAAAGATGGGGCATTGTGCGAAAGTACCTGCATATACTTAAAAAAAAGCGTACTATCGTACAAAATTGAAAACTATGTACTTTTTATATATTTTTCCAAATGAGAGTAGGTGTCATTTAAAAAAATAATGCCTACTTACCCAGTGTACCAAATTCAGAACTTCGGAATATTAAGAACAAAATCGGAATCGCCAGAGCGAAAAATAAATCCCCACTGTTCAAGGATTTTCAAGTTTCGGAAGGTATTCAGAAATAAATTGAAAAAATAGAAAAGATGGGGCATTGTGGGAAAGTACCTGCATATACTTAAAAAAAGCGTACTATCGTACAAAATTGAAGACTATATACTTTTTATATATTTTTCCAAATGAGAGTAGGTGTCATTTAAAAAAATAATGCCTACTTACCCAGTGTACCAAATTCAGAACTTCGGAATATTAAGAACAAAATCGGAATCGCCAGAGCGAAAAATAAATCCCCACTGTTCAAGGATTTTCAAGTTTCGGAAGGTATTCAGAAACCATTAAAATTCAGAAAGAGTCTTCAAAAAAATGTGAATGCGGGTTTTTCACAGATTTCTTCCTAAATTTTTATGACATTTCCGAAACATTTCTTAAGACTGAGTTGCACTGTAATTTTGTGTTCAGAATTAGTTAAAAGTGATTGACGATTTTCGGAAGAGTGGGAAAAGTGAGTAATGTATAGTTGAATTATTATTAATAAATATTTCAGTGCTTTTGTTAATTGCGTCAATTAGTTTATTGTACAGAGCATGTCAAGACAGCTGAAATATTGGCGAGAAGCACGCTGTTCAAAATCTATATGTCGTAGACAATTGACGGAACTCAGCATTTCATGAAAAGTCTAGACACTTCATGAAAAGTAGGCAGATAGTGCACCGGTTTTGACTTAGCCACTTTTTACATTATGTGGCTGAAATTTTTAGACAATGCATGAAATGCTAAAAGCGCTTACGCCGGTACTGTACTGTACTGATACTGTACCCTATATAACCAACACGCGCGGCGCGTGTATGTGTGTGTATGTGTGCATATGTGTGTGTATGTGTGTGTGGTGTGTGGGTGTGTGTGTGGGTGTGTGTGTCACAGGCCTGGATGCGACTTCCCCGTCCACCGGCCTTCTCCCACTACTAGTATTTTGTTATATAGGGAGGTATTACAGTATCGGCGTAAACGCTTTTAGCATTTCATGAATTGTCTAAAAATTTCAGCCACATAATGTAAAAAGTGGCTAAGTCAAAACCGGTACACTATCTGCCTACTCTCCATGATGTGTCTAGACTTTTCGTGAAATGCTGAGTTACGTCAAATGTCTACGAGATATATAAACCTCCGGATAAACGCTGCAGTACTTTACCAGTTCCAAATGGCTTCAGTGCCTCGAGCACAATATAGTTCTGTCCCCTTCGATATTCAAAAGTTAAGGCGAGAAGTCTTCTATTTGTAGGAGGAAATGAAGATTTTGAACCAAGCGTAAAAGACACCCTTCATCTTAAGTGATACGCTCCATTCGTTGCCTACAATTTCAAGAGAAGACTTTTTAAGTCTCGAAAGTAGGTGGAATAGAAGTAGAAGCTGCCAAAGCATTGGAAGGGATGGAATTTTCCTTAACAATGAAGAATGTTTTATTATTATAATTTTGAAGAAAGCATTTTTTTCAGCTCTTGGAGGGTCAGTTCTGACCACTTTCACCAAGAGATTGTTCAAGCCCTTAATGACGGAAGTTGCTAAGCATTTCACGCGGATTGAACTGGGACAAAATATTAAAATATCAAATTTTTCGATTGTTTCCGTTTTCAAAGGTATTTGAAAATAGCAGTGTTGTCAAACATTTAATGTAATTGTTTTATTATAGAAGGGATTCTTACCTATATCCATCAGCACACATGGAATGCAGGAGCCAAATTTAGTTAACCAAAATCAAGTGCGGTAAAAAATTCCATTCAATAAAAACGTACTAAATATTAACATTTATCCTTTTATCTTTACAATCATTATTTTCCGAACTGACAAAACCCAACCAAATCTTAAAAATATTTTGACGTCATTATTACTTCCTAAACATATGCAATTTGAAAATAATACTGCTTATTTAAAACATTTTCAAAACATTTTTGAGTTTTACCAGTTCGGAACGCTTTGATATATATTTCTGAGAATTTGTTATGAATTCCTTAGGATTTCCATCAGAATTTAGATAAGAAGCTTGAGAATTTTCCTTAGAAAATCATTAGCAATTCATAAGATAGACAAACTTTTTCGCATCGGTTTGAGGGGAAATATTCGGCACTATCGGCGCTTTTGTGATTCTGCTTGTAAGGAATTTGTTTGGGAAAAGTTTAAGAATCCGAAATATTTTCTGAATTTTTTTAATTTTTCTTTAAAAAAGCTTAGAAAAATTCAGAATTTGTCACACTGGGTATGATCATGATAATGGATGAGAATAAAACGGGGACAAAAGTGCCGAAAAAATCACGTTTGTTGTATTTGGGCCCCCTTTAATTTTTTTTTTCATTTTTTGTTATAGCGGCAATAGAAGTACACACTCTGGGAAAATTTTAACTATGTATCTATTACGGTCCTTGAGATGTAGCCCGGTGACAGATAGAAAATAAAATAAATATCTATAAATATCACAATAATTAATGTTTTACTTAACACGTTTTCGCGCTTTTGACCTTTTTTTTTTACTAATATCGAGGAAATAATATTTAATTTTTTTGTTGTTCATCATTTCCGAAATAATTTCTTTCTTCACGTAAACAAAATAGGCCAATAGAATCTTTAAATATTGGGAAATAAACAATAATCAATGAAATTAACAATTTTTAATAATTTTTATAATGAACACTGAAACATCTGCTTATTATTAATCGAAAAGCTTACATTTATCTTCGGCATTCATTTTACTGTTCGGGGCACATTTGAAACTTTCTGCAAATTCTTCTGAAAGTCTTAATGTTGCAAGAATTCGAATTACCTCTGGGGGGTGAGGCTCATTTCTGTCAATGTTGTAATCTGCGATGTCTCCGTACGGATGTGGAATTGTTGAATTTTCATTTGTAATTCCGTTAAATGATTCTGTACACTTATGTTGGGCAAAGCTTAAAAAGAATAATTGAGAGCTAGTTAAATTTAATCCAGGAACAGTTTCCATGGGCTGCTCTTTCATCAGAAACATATAACCATCATAGGCCAATTTTAGGCCAATATTGTCTGCTAAAAGTTCATGAAGGACAACCTTTGCCTTCAGACCTGCTCTTCGGTATTCATTTTTATAACATTTTGTTATACGATTAAATCTCTTGGCCGTCTTATTAGTGTAGAGCGGAATTCCGTTCAGTTCATCTGTTGGTCTGAACTCACTTCCGATATTATCGAATCCGTGGAATATTTCATGACCTATGGTATAGCCCAGAACGGCATATTTATAAAACTCCGGATATCTGCTCTCAAAGAATGGTGGCTTTAGATATCCTACACTTATAGTAATTTTATTTTGAATAATATTATTTTCGCCATTTAGTTCCAAAGCTCCGCCATCTAAGTCAGCCGCACGAACTGGTGTACCAATTTGATGCAAATATTTTTGGACGTCAAACTTTATGAGATTTAGAGTGTTCGTAAAATAGTCGCCTCTGCTTATTTTAACTCCTCGGAAAATTTCTTGACTTTTGTTATGGCCAAAGTAATATTTTGGAATACCAAAAGATCTCATGTCCATTTTCGTGAGTTTTTCTATTAAGTCCTTCCTATTCGCTTTCTCTACCCACTCAGCTTGCTTTATTTTTTCCTCAAAGGTACCTCGTAAATGCTCTGCAATTTTTATTGCTTCTGACTTATGAAGATCATTCAAATATTCCTTATAGAAAAGTTCCGATAGCGGTTCATCCATGTACTTCGATGCAGTTTTCACACAGGTCTCCCACCAACTTGTATCGTCGAATTGAGAATCCATACCAGCGTATAGCATGAATTCATTTGCAAAATTTATCATAATTCGATTAACAACCGTTTCAATTTCTTGGTTCTCTAAAAATACTGCCAATTTTTCAAAGTAGCTTCTATCAAAGAGAATAATGTCTTCCGATAAGTCTAGCTCTGTATCTCGTAAAGCTGATAGGAAACCAACCCAGTCAATACCAGGAATTTGTACCACTAGTTCGTTAATATTTAATTTCTGAAAATTTTTCCACGAACGTGTCCTAACCTCGTGTCTTGTGGTAATTTTTCTATAGGCTGCTTCAAATTTCACTATTTCGTTCTTAATTTTCCTTAGTTTTGGGTTTGAGCGCAAAAATGAGCGAACGACATATGCAACCTTTTCGATGATATCACTTCTGATCCCGTAGAAGTCATTGAAATGACCACGAAGAAAACTAGTCCATGGTTCAGAAAATGAAAGAATGTTCTGCGTTAGATTTGTGTAATCTGGTGCCACTTCAATTGAAATAAGATCTTCAAAACCAATCCTTCTTAGTTTCCCCAGCAGAACAAGTGCTGATGCATCAGTTTTATTCCATTTGGGATTGAATGCGGTTCCAGTTTCAAGGCTTTCAATCAATTTCAGAAGTTCTCTTTTCCCAGTGTTTTGTACTTTCTTAATGTTCATACAAGAATCATAATACTTCGATAGTTTTAAGAAATCGTTATTTTTATCGGACGGATTCTTATCCATGATCTCCGTAATTTTGCTGAGAGTTCTATTTTGTGCAGTTTTTAAGTGATACGCAGCGATATCTAACATTCGCAACAACCTAGCATTCTCGTACACATGGTTATACTTGCCGAAATTTCCACAAGCATATTTGTAAAAATCTTGGCATGGATTCTCGTCACGGTCCATAAAATGCGTTATGCTTTCAAAGAGGGTTTTTCTAAGATTTTCATCGTTACCTTTTATCGTAGATTCAATTTCATCTGTGAAATTGTTGAAAGCCAAGGACTGGCCTACAAATGTCCAGAGCAGGTACAACACTAACACCAACATAATTTTTCACTTTTTATATTGGATAAAATATTTTCTTTAACATTTATCTCATTTAAATTTAAATAAACTATTCGCATATGACAAGGTTCGCACTTGGATGCTATCGTGAATAAAATAATTTTCTTTTTATATTGGTTGCGATCATAAGAAACTGCGTAAATTTGATACATTTTTAGAGGCAGCTAATCAAATAACGACTGAAAATTGCTTCATAGCTTCGTAGGTAAATGGAATACCTATGCTTGTATTCAGTTTTTCGTTATTATTCATGACATATGTTCCAATAAGCGTAATCGGTGTACCCAAAAACAAAGAAACACGTGCTAAGCTTTTCAACTGGTACAGTACCCAGTTATATTTTCTTGAAATGTCTGGAAACAGAAATGACTTAACTAATCTATAGTCTGTACCCCAGCAAATTTTCTAGACACGGGAGCAACTAAGATTTGTTTTCCAAGGAAATTATTAGAATAGTGAATAATACGACGTATGAATGATAGTCGTTAACTGTAGGGTGTGAGATTAAGAAAGAGTTTATCTAGATTAGCGGTTCAAATTTATTATCTTCTCAATTTATAACCTTCGTGCTTGTGGGATGCAGATGCATCAGACTTGTTAAAAATGCCTCGCGAGAATTTAAATGAGGTGTTGCGGCTTTTACATTCCAGATAAGCTATGTATACTGCCTATTGCATATTAATACTGCTTAATTTTCTTGGCGGGAAATTACTTTTGGCCTAAGTATACTACCAATTTCTTAAGTTGAGATAATTTGTATGTTATAGATTTTAATGATTAGAACACTTGAGTTCATTTTTAGAAAATTTATTAATTTTAAAATATTGCTGGCTTGCTAGATTAACCGACTCAATGGCTTTCTGCTTACTGAAAACTCACAAGCTGAGTGAATTTATTTATTCACGAAATTGGACTGTACAACAATGCTAACAATCTCTTAGATTATGAACAGGCATATCCATAATTGTAGACTATACACAAAATAAAAATTAAATTAAATGAAGATTCAAATTCAAATAGTTTGTTAGCAACAGACTATTTCCGTACATTCTACATTTAATCGATAAAAGCCATCATCCGACATACCAGTGGGGCAACTCAGAAAAACCTTCATATCATCGGGGTACAAATGTATTTTTGCAACATATACAATATTAAGTATGCCATTTATGTGCAAACTAAATAATAACAGGCCTAAACTTGATCCTTGTGGTACACCGCATTTAAGCTGTATCGGTTCAGTGACTCGATTTACAAGTAGGTATAAGTTCCGTTGAAACTATTTATAGTGTTGATAGCATAGGTTAAAAAACCAAATTCATTGGCTAACTTGCATTTTAGATTGTTTTAACTGACACTATCAAATGCTTTGGAGAACACTAGTAGAACAAGGATAATCATATCATCTCTATAGATTGCCATACGTATATCTGAGCTCACTTTTAATAAAGCAGGTACACAATTTTAATATCCTCGAAAACGAGATTATAAAGGGGATAGTAATGAAAGTTCTTCAATATAGCTAAGCATTTGAGAAGCCATACGATATTCAATTGCTTTGGCAAGAAAACACATCAAGCTGATAAGACCGTAATCCACTTTATCTCAGTGTTATTTTTTGGAATAGCAATAATGAAAGTTTTACCCTAATTAATTGGGAAATTAGAAGATGTTAAGTGGGTATCATACCAAGAGCAGCACGGCGTGGTGCGGTTATCGCTGTGCGATTTATCCTGCAAAAATAAATCAGTAGTCCACACCAGACGCGGTGAGGTGCGACAAATTAATTGGCGCGCGATGATTTTGAAGATTACTCATAATACAATTTTGCCGCTGCCGCTGGCGGCAGGGCTTATTATTCATCCGAATTTGCGCGGACAATTCATCAAATGCGGCTTTTGGAATTCTTCAGTATTCGTACAATCGATCGTCATCACTTTTCTTTATTTTTCTTCAACGAAAGCTACTAATAACAGAAGTTCTTCATTGGAAGTGGAATACATTTGTATAAAATCCGCCGTTCCCCGTGTGAAAACTCTATTTTATCGCTTAACCGCCGTATTGTACTACGCGAGGAGGATTTTCGTCTGGATCGATGGCACTGTATAATGGAAGTTACGGAACTCCCAAATTCAAGGGCATTCTACCAGATTTAACATATTAGGGGGAAAGCCAATGGCAAACGACTTTAGAATATCTCTGAACTCTGACGTATATTCAAGCTCTTCTGCAAATTAGAACATGCCCCTCATTACGATGTAGCTTAGATCCTTGAATATCAATCAATTTTGTTCGAATATGGTTATGAAGCCAGCTTTCTGACACTACTATAGCGTGTATTTCGGAGTCCGTTTTCTAAAATGTTCTATATTGATACTTATGGAAAAGTGCTAAACATTGGCTTTATATATACCAAAGTGCCTAAACTAAAATCCATACAGGAAAATAGTCTTCTAGTAATTTACAGCTTCAGTCCTTATCTTCCCAAAGGCTGCACTTACACCTTACTTTACAAAATAATAAAATAGTTTTGATTACAAAGTAAACTTACCATTTTACGCTCCTTAATTTTCAGTTGAGTAATAATTGCAGCCGGAGTCCGAATCTGTAGGCAGCATACACTCGATATCATCAGCCAACGGCATGCCATGATGGCACAGCATCATATGCAATGATTACTCAGCTGAGAGTTTTTGTTTGAGGAATCGTAGTCATTCGGCTCAAATAAATTTGTTTAAATAATTTTGTTAGGAAAGATATAAAAATTTTAATTCGATTCGAAGGATAATAAAGCAAGCCTAAGATTGTCAGATCGTCATTTTTCTGTATGAATAATAATTTAGGACGGAGGAGCTATTCAAATGAAACTTTTGTCAGTTTTCCATAGGAACACTGGAAATATTTTAGGATGTTAGTACTCCGTTGGGGCTGCCATGTGGTAGTGAGGGAGTCTGTTTTATGACTTGTGAGATTTCCGATTAGTGCTTCACGTGTTCCAATAAAACTAAATATTTAGTGAATTCAGTGTTAGAAAATAATGTTATTTTTCACTAAATTTGTATGTAATAACACTATAAAATATAACTTTCTATTAGAGCTACTGAATTGTTACTTATTTTTTAATAATAGCACCTTTTATTGTGTGGTCGAAGAAGGGAAACCAACATTTTCTTCGACTACATATGGAAGACCATGGGAAACAAACATTTTTTTTACCGTTAAAGTAATCAAACTTGCTAATGAAATGCATGAAGTGCCATTTTCTACAAAGAAATCCTAAATACGTTCTATTTCCAGTAGTCGGTCACCGTTTTATAAAGTGATCGGCAATGGGAAATTTTTAATTCAATTTATTTATTTCATAATATATAAATCATTGTTATTTCTAAAACCGTTTTTTATTTGTAGTCTTAATTTCTAGTCATTTATATCCTTTAGGTTTGTTCAGTAATTCAACTGATTCAGCCTAAAGTTTATTGGTCGAACACTGGAGAAATCCTGGACGTATTTATTATGAGCCTGGTCTAATACCGGCAGAAGTGGATTTGTTACGTTTTTCCAAATTCTACTATTATACTATTTTTATAGGAAAAATGGTATTACTTCATAAATACCAAACACTGGCCTTTCTAGTTTAGTTAGTTAATTTAAAATTATTTAGAGGGCACCAATATATAAACAAACATTTTTTGTTAAGTTAGCTGATGAGGATCCGCCAACACTCTTCATCTTCACCCGGAAGGTATCAATATAGGGCGTAACAGAGTAACTGACCGCAGCGGCCAGCTTACTAAAAATATTGTAATAGTTCTCCTTGCCCAGCATGGGAATTCCTTTTATTTCAATATCATTCAAATTGTTAGTTCGATGCATATCATTAATCTCTCTTTCCAGAAATGGAACACGGCATGACAAACGCTCCTTAATATGTCTGATGCAATCAATTTCTTTTCTACAATGCCTTTCACTAGTCGTACTTCGAGTCTGAGGCTGCAAACTTGGGGTATTGTTTAAAGATTTCTCCCGCCTAGCGCCGATCCCTGATGCTTTATATTGTTACCTTTAGCGATTTTTAACAATAAAATGGATACCGTTGAAACTGTCAGCATCAAGAATTATTAAAAATTGTAAAATAAACTCCGATATCCGGTAAATGGTGGGATAAAAAAATATAGCAACACTTTAGTATGGAGTTTTATAGCAAAAAGAGAAAAAAACTGGTCACTTAACCCACATTGTAACGCGGAAAACCCAGGAGATCAATTCTTAGCGTCTACTTAGTAATATATGTACATCTGATGATATCCGCATGAAAAAAATATAAATTCGAAAAAAAAATCTAGGATATGTATATTTTATTATTAACCTCACATATTTAGCAATACATAAACGTTTGTACAACCAATAATTAATAAAAAAGACTCTAATTGTAGTCCGTGGAAAAAAGATCGAGGTTTATTTTGATGTTCAAAGTGGTGCGGATTTTTGATAGTAACTCATCAAAAACATCCAAACGACATCGATTTTTCAAAATGAAATTTTTCTCATATACATATTTATATACTCATGAATATCGCGGTAGCCATGCATTTGTTTGCCTACCATGAACAGACAGGTACACAAATGGCCACCATTTCATTAGACTAGCAAAAGGCTTTTGATAGTGTCTCGCACGAGTATCTCTTGACTGCTCTCGAGGCATTTGGGTTTCCGCCCAGGTGGCTCGATATCGTCGGGAACCTGTATAGAGATTCAGCGATTTTGATTAAGTATCAAGGACAAGTTCTGGCTCCTATCTCGTTTCATCGAGGTATCAGACAGGGCTGTCCATTGTCAAGTATGCTTTATGATCTTTCGTTGGAGCCGCTACTGGTGAATCTTCGTCAAATGCTCGGACAGTATGCGGTTCGTCTACCATATAACAATCTGAGGCCTCTTATGTTGGCGTATGCGGATGTTCTGTCTATTCGTGACAGGAGATGAAGCTTTTCCGGTCGCTCGTGCTTAGTAAGAGTCAAGGCTTTTGGTGTGGAAGGTGGAGAGATCGTACAGATACTCCACTCAACATCCAGTGGACTAATACTTGAATGAAGTATTTAGGTGTGTATATCTAACGCGAGAGTAAATCAAATAATAGCCGCATCGCTCTTGAGAAACTCTCTAGAGCTGTAAACGCATGGCGTAGTCGACTGTTTCCATTATCCTTAATGGGTCGGGCAGTCGTGATAAACTATTTGATCACCTCGTCCATCGTTCATCTGCTAAAGTCTGACGTTTGATGAAGGCTTCGTAGGTCTTCTTCAAGCAAAAGCGATAGACGCCTTTTGGTGCGAAATACGACGGGTTGCTGAAAGCACGCTCTGTCTGCCAGTCAAGATAGGTGGATTAGGTCTCACTAACTTGGTTGTGAAATCAAGGTGTCTCCAAGTGCGTGCATTCCAAAGAGTGTTTTGCCAGAGAGACGGCTTGATTTCTCAACTGTGGGTGAATGTACTGGGAGGGATCGGCAATGGGGAGTATTACTACCTACTCTCTGTTCGACCACCCTATCCTCGTGACTGGCCACAGGATCTAATCTCAACGATTCAGACCTGGGGAAGAATCAGGCCAGCATTTCACCTTAAGTGGAATGCTCTGGGGTACACGCACTTCTCGTCGATTCCTATCAGGTTTAATCCAGAATTAATAGATTCAGTGCTCAGTAATGCTCGAGGTTTTGAAGCTGACACGCATACACTGACGGTTCTCGGAGATATTATTGATATCTCTGGAAACTGTCGAATAAACACTAACACTTCAAAACTACACGACCTGGCTGCTTCTGCGCGGGAGAGATTTCGCCAACTTGGGACCAGTGACCAAAGGTCTGTAGTCGAGTGAATTGTTTGAATAGCTTTGTGTTGACACTGGCCAAATCTACAATTCAGCTGTACTACATGAGAGTCGAAGATGGGAATCAGAACACTGACCCACAACACCAGGCACACGCACTTAAGCGCCACTTCGTTGACGGGTTGAAAAGACGTTTATGTCTCGAATATCTGGCAACGAACGCAGACACATTCAACTGCACATGGCAACGTCTATTGTCGGTGCAGGATGGAGCTCTTGTCTTTCGCTGGTGAGAACAGGCCACAGAATTAGGAATCGTTGCAAGTGCTGCGGGAAGGACAAGCACTCTGTTAGAGATGCTAAGCTGGAGGGATGATGAGGGCAGTTTGTAGAGGCCTACGATACAACAGGCTGCCCTCGCGGGACTCTTTAACGGTATCGGCTAAATTTTTTTGTTCGTTCGGTGATTTATTTTTAATTCGGTTTCGGTTTCGGTTCTAAATTGCAAAAATTTTTATTGAAATTCACTCGTTGAGGGACATTTTTATTAGTTTATTTTGAAAATTTGGAACTTGTTTGAACTGCCAATTGTCAAAATTGGGACTATTAAATGTTTTTTACATATTTTAGATCCTTTTCAAAATTCTTGTGTCCGTTTTTTTAGTCTCTTTTGAGAATTTTCTGTCATTTGTTTTACATTTTTGTGTCTTTTTTGGTGTTTGTGAGTTGTTATAATTGTTTTAAATGTTATTTTTTGTCCCTATTGACTTTTTATTTTAGTTTAGTTAGCGTCTTCTTTTTACACTCTGTAGAGCCTTTTGCCACGTATTTTTAAGAAATTTTTAAAAGAGCCAAAGAGCCAATAATATATATATATATATACATAAAAAATAAAATTATTATTATTATTATTTCTAAAGCGAGCGGACGCGTCACCTAAGAGCACCAATAATAATAAAAAATTATAGCTGAAAAAAGCTGAGAAAACCCGTATAATTGCTCAAAAATTGTATTAAAGTTAGTGTGTATAGTATATTGTGCCTAGTGAAAGCATAACTGTAAAAAAGTATTAAAAAAAAATAAAAAAAAAATTGTGAAAAAAGTGCAAAAGTTTACTGAGAAATTAATTTAAATAGAAAACATTTATAAAAAATATAAAATTAAGTGATTCTAAATTATAAAAAATTATATAATTCAAAAAATAAAACAAAGAAAATAATAATAGGTTATAAACATTTCTGCGGTACTCAAAATGAGTACGAGCAGCAGCGATTCTGGGGGGACTGATGATCCCCTCAAATTGACTGGAAGGAGAAAGAAGAACAAAAATCGTTCTTCTTCTTCTCAGAGAAAACCCCAAGGGCCCACAGAAAAGGTCATTAAGGGCCCAAGTGTGCCAGTAGGGGCACAATTGAAAAAACTCGAAGTGTTGCATACTCCTCAGGAGAAGTTTGCAATCAAGGCAGTAGTTGTTGGAGCATCAGTTGCAAAAGTGACCACCACAGCAGCAACAGCAGCCACAGCAGCAATAGCTGCATCTTCAACAGCAACAATAGCTGAATCTTCAACAGCAGCATCAAAATCGCCGACGACCACCTCAAAACAAGGAGAACGTACAAGCTTGGTGGAAGTCGTAAAAACGGCTTCGTCTTCTGCGCCAAAGCCCAGTGGAGTCATTATGAGGCCACCACTGTCTTCAGCGAAGCCAACTGGCCAGAGCAAGAAGCCAGTAGCACCAACAGGACCAGCAGTAGCAACACGATCCCCAGCAGTAGTTGCAGGGATCTTGTTTGCGCAGGTAAGTGGCAGTTCCAATAAGAATTCCACAATCGAAATTCAGAGCAGGGGCATCACTCCGCATCCAGCCCCATTGGACCCAGGTAAGCCTCGGCCCAAGACCAGTGCGGGTCTCCAGGGCGTTTTCGACGGGTGGTGGCACTATGAGAGCTACGGGATGCAGCTTGAACATATCAGAGGATGTCCTCAGACATCATACCTGAAGGCGATCTTATGCGTCATCTCCTGTGAGCAGCTATCTTCTATGGGGTTTATAGCTGGAGGAAGTGGTGTACACCACGACCCTCGAAAGCGCTACCAAGCTCATGCTTGAGGGCATCGAGGGAAGAAGGCTGAAACGAGGGTTCCCTCGAAGGAAGCCACTACTATATTAGTGGATCTGGAGAAGGAGCCTTCGGCCGGCACTCAACCTACTGTTTCGGAGCAGCCAGTGGTTAAGGTGCCTGAAGTTGTCCTAGAGGCAAAAATATTTATGGCTGTAAACGGCGCCACGTCGGCACGTGAAAACACGGCTACGTCCGACGAGGATTCGAGTAGCCATTGAGGGAAAAAAAAGGACGATGAGGAAGACGAAGGTGGACCGGGCGATGCTACCTCTTCCAGTGCCAGCAAAACCAGTCGCTCCAAAGCGGCCCCACTCGGAGGAGGACGATAGTGGAGCTGGCATTCCGAAGGTTGTTGTGAGGGTGGCGGAAGCATCTCTCGAGCAGCATTCGGACTGCAACATGACCGGTTTTGATGAGACTGCTCTTTCGAGCTTCGGTAGCTACGGGTCGTGTGAGAGCCTCATTTCGACTGGTACCCAATTTGAAGTCTCGAGGGGAAGGGAAGATCTCCGAAATTCTTGCCCAGCTCCAGTACAAGAAGAATTCAGATAAAATCTGGAGTATTCTTGTAAAGGAGCTGGAGAGGCCAGAGTTGTTACTTCCTCAGCTTCAACTTCTACAACACGAGTCCTGCAAGAGGAGGAAGTACAACGATGTTGCTCGGTTAGAACAACTTCCTAGGAAGGTGGAGGAGTTGATGCAGGAGCATTGCTTGGCCGACTCTCCTCGTGTGTAGACGTCGTGCCATCATCGTTTGAGCTTTACATCTCTTTGAATGTGCAAGATAGCTGCTATCAACACCGGGGGTTTAAGTGACCATACAAGATTACACAGTACTATCGAACATGTCAAAATGTTCAATATAGATATTACACTTCTGCAGGAGAAGAATTTCACTCAAGACACATATATACAACTTGAGCGCTATGCTTATCTACACACTGGCTATGCAATGTTTGCGACACCTGCACCTCGCCGAGGCTCAGGGGTGGCAATCATTGCATCCAACAAATTTACACTATCGTCTCCTGTCTATACAGATATCTTCCCAGGCTTCGCATCTTCCTTGGACTTTGTCGTTCAAGACAAACATATCAAGGTAGTAAACGTGTACCTTCCTCATGACCAAGACATTACAAGACAAGTTCTCGATAGTGTTCAGTCCTGTCTGGAGAATTTTAGCGGCGAAACTGTACTCGGAGGTGATTTCAACTGCACTCTGAATCCCTCAATGGATCGGCACTATGGAGTTGAGTTCAACTCTGTCAATGCTACTCGATTGAGGAATTTTGTCGGTATTTTCAGACTCGTGCACGTCTATCGTTGGATGCATCCTACGACTAGATTATACACGAGGGTCTCGCGAAATATCCATGGAAGTCTCGCAGGCTCCAGAATAGATAGACTTTACGTCTCACCTGGAATACTAGAACATTTCGTTGGTGTCACTCATGAAGTGTGTTCGATTAGTGATCATCTTCTTGTAGTGGCGACCAGCACTCTAGTTGAAAGACGAACTGCATACTGGATATTCAACAACTATTTGTTGAATTCCGAGCAGTTCATAAATGAGTTCATTGATTTCTGGCACGATTGGCAACAAGGAAAGCTGACTTTCATTTTCTTAGTCAGTGGTGGGATGTTGGAAAGCTCCAGATTCGGTCTTTTATCGAGACGAGTTTCAATCGAAGTAGCTATCAAGCTTCTAGCTTGTCGGCTGAGGTCTCTCGGGTGGCAGCTCTTCTCCCAACTCAGTCGGGGTTGATTCTTTATTTCAGTGGAATAAAGGAACGCTTGGCGACACAGACTTACAAGCACAGCTTGGAGTTTGTGCTGCGCGGCCAATCGCGCTGGCTGAGAGAAGGCGATTCTCCAACCGAGTACTTCTTTCAGGCGACTAGACGTCGTACTGCTTCTTGTGAGGTCTAATCGATAATTGATGAATCTGGACAATTCCTCAACGGACAACAGATATCAGAATATATTCGAGACTACTACAGTAGTCTCTACTCTGAATCGACGTCGACAACTTCCTCGACCACTCATGAATTTCTTGAGAATATTCCCACTTTCCCTGAAGAGAGTAAGGAGCTCCTGGATACAGTAATCACATTGGAGGATATGGTTGCTGCGACAGAGGATCTAAGGCGACACACTTCACCTGGTTATGACAGCTTGACTTCAAAATTCTTCATACGTTTCAGGGATTTATTAATTCCTGACCTTTTGGAAGTCTTCAATTCGCCGGTTGAGACACATTCAGACTTTCCGTCTAGCTGGAGGAGATCTGTTATGCGCTTGATTCCAAAGAAGGGAGATTTGCAGTGGATGGGGAACTGGAGGCCAGTAACCCTATGCAATGTAGACTACAAAATCGTTTGCAATGCATTAGGGGCGATACTCCGATCAGTGATTGCTTCGGTAATACAACCGGAACAGTTCTATTGTGTACCTGGTTGTAGTATCTACGACAACATCGCGGTAGCCAAGCATTTGTTTGCCTCCCATGTGAAAAAAAATAACTATTTATCTTAGTTAAATAAAAACTCCCGAGTTCAAGGAATTCAATGTTATTAAAAAGTGTGAACAGTTCAATATAAGAGTTGGCTTAATACTAATCGAAATGATCTCTGCAAGTATTCAAATAGCAACTGTATTTCATATCATTGGAACAAATGTGATGATATATAATGAAACGTGTTGGTATGTAATTAAATGCATGTACATACACTACATATACTAAGAATGAGTTAGACTGACTTTTATACTAGATCATTTTAGTAATAGATTAATTTTTAACATCCCCCGGGCCGGGATATTCACTTATAATTGATAGCTCCAAAGGATAGGGCAGCTGGATAGGACGACGAAGAACTGTACGATTTGGAAGCCGCACTTCACAAGCCCTTAATTTGCCATCTCCTCCGGTATACTCTCTTTTTCCACAACTCGCATATTCCCAGTGTAGGCGCGAAACTGCTGAATCATAGACTAAAACCACGGACCCTTTTCTGATATGAGTAGAAATAGATCTCGGAATGTAATTGCTGATCTTAGCTGTAGAAAGTACTCAGTTCGCCAACGTCTCCAAAACATGTCGATTGCCTTTTACCTCTGCTTCCACTGCTGCACAATTACTTGACTTGTTATCCCCTCAGCTATTTCACTTGGCGCAAAACATCGGCTGTATGTACCTGTTAAGAAATGAGAAGGGGTGAGTGGTTGAGGATCAAGGGAATCATTCGTTATATAGGTTAAAAGGCTAGAATTAAGAACGCCCTCTACTTCCGCTAAAAGTGTTGTCAATTGCTCATAATTTAAAGTTGATCGCCCAATAGTCGTCTTTAAGGCATTTTTAATTATTCGGACCATTCTTTCCCAAAAACCGGCCCACCATGGAGCTCGCTCGGGGTTGAATTTCCATACTATTCGCTGTTCGGCTGCGTATTGCTGCACTATTGGTGCCTTCAAGGAGTTAACTGATTTCTCCAGAATTTGTAGCTCCAAGGAAGCACGTTTAAAATTCTTCGCGTTGTCTGAATAAATCACAGAAGGACGTCCTCTTCTTGCGACGAACCGTTGTAATTCTGCTACAGAGCTACTTGCTGTCAAATCCGGGCAAAGTTCCAAATGTAATTCTCTTGTAATAGCGCAGGTAACCAGCATTACATAAGCCTTTAAAGCCATAAAGTACAATGGACCAGCGTGGTCCATTCCAATAATATCAAATGGACGAGAGGAGTATAAACGATCTCGTGGCAGTGGCGCTGTCTTTTCTGTAGCCGGTTTTCCCTTTAATTTTACACATACAACACTTTTCCTTATAAGAGATTTAATAAGTTGTCCTGCTTTGATAATCCAAAACCTTCTTCTTACATTAGCTAAAACTATTGCAGTGCCACCATGATTTGTCGCTTTATGTGCACTCAACACAAGAAGCCTACTAAGATGCGATGATTTTGACAATATTATGGCATGGATTTCATCGAAATCATATTCTGCCTCTTGCATTCTACCAGTTACTCTTAAAATTCCGTTTTCGTCTTCAAAGGGGTCCAATTCAATAAGACTGGAGTGGAAATTTATAGCTTGTCCGTCCTTTATGCAATTTATTTCATTCAGGTGATCCGTGAACTGTGACATCTTCACCCAATATAATAGGGCGAAATCAATTTCTTCTGACGCTATCTCTCCAGAAATTTGTCGTTTCTCTTTAAAGATCTTAACTGCTCTAGAGACATACGCCGTGATTCTCAATAGCTGTGAAAGTCCATCAAATTTTTTCCAATCAAATAATGCTGAGAAATTCTTCTCTACTTGTGTAGGCTCAAATAATGTTAGGTGAAGGACTTGAGCATCTTAACCAAAATCAGATACTTAATCAGGCCACGACATCATTTCATTCATAAGCCATATGGGACCATGTTTCCACAATTGTGAATTTTCAAGTTCCTTTGCTGGTATTCCTCTAGTTAATGTATCGGCCGGATTAGATTTACCAGGACAAAATCTCCAATTATAAATGTTTGTTAGATTATTAATCTGTTTCACTCGATTTGCTACATAGGGTTGACCTTGCTTATGTTCACCCTTTATCCAGCACAACACTATCTTCGAATAGGTCCAAAGGAAGGAATCATCAAATCTTACATTCAAATTCCTTATAATGTATGCATGAAGTCGAGCTGCCATTTAGGCAGCTGTGAGCTCCAATTTGGGCAGTGTTAACGTGTTGACCTTAGTCTTACTAAGTGGTGCAACTCGATTTTTTGCACAAAGCATTGATGTTGACACTGCTCCTTCATTATTTACTTCTCTTATAAAAACAATTACACCGTATGCTAGGGGACTAGCGTCGCCGAAAACATGAAGCTGTAAACCGTTAATATTGATGCGCTCATTGTGGAAAATACACCGTGGAAAGCTTAATTCAGAAATATGATCAATTTCCTTACAATAAGTGATCCATTTTACCAACAAATCCTTGGGTAGGGTTTCGTCCCAATCCAGATGCTCCTTCCAAACTTATTGGAACAATAGTTTTAGTTTTACGGTAAAAGGTCCGCAAATACCTAAAGGGTCATAGATCCTTGCTAGGGTATGCAGAATTGTACGCTTAGTTGGAGGTGATTCTTGTGCAAAATCTTTCGCTGATTTTATGCCAACGCTGAGCTCGTCGGTTAACTTGTACCAATTTAATCCCAAAACCTTTTGGTGATTTCTTCCAGTATTTACTAGCACTTCGTCATTTATAAACAATGTACACAGTTCTTTGTTGTTCGAGCTCCACTTGCGTAAGTTCATCGAGGCATTACGCATCACTTCAATTGCTTCCTTGTGGATCCTATGCGCGGACTCGACATCATCTATTGCAAGAACTAAATCCTCAACGTAAAAATTATACTTCAGAATAGCACAAGTTTCGCGGTACTGTCTAGCTGATGCCGCCAAATGTTTTTGTAATGTTGCTGCTAATAGGAAAGGACTACTGGTGACGCCAAAGGTAACCCTGGTCATACGGAACTCTTGAACTACAATATTGTTACAATTCGGCCTTCTCTTATACCACAGAAACCTATGCGAGTCACGATCCTTTTCCGCTAAAGAAATTTGTAAAAAAGCCTTCTTTATATCTGCTGTTATTCCTATTTAACCAACTCGAAAATTCATTAAAACAGTAAACAGTTCAGGATTTAGATTGTCACCAGATAATAAGTTATCGTTAAGTGAGGATGCTCCTTGTGCATGAGTGGACGCGTCAAATACTATACGAAGCTTCGTGGTTAGCTTATCTTCACGATATACTGGCCTATGGGGCACGTAGTAAACACGATTATTTAGCTCTGAATCACAAGTCATATTTTCCGCGAAACCGTTTTCAATTAATTCGTTTACGGCACAGACATATTCGTATAATTCTTCTGGATCTTTTGAAAACCGATTAATTAAGCCTTTCATTCATACTAACGCAACTGATCGATTATCTTCAAGTGTAACATCAGGTACGCGCCAAGGGAGCATCACTTCATATCGATTATCGCGGCTTTTAATAAAATGTTCACAATAATTATTCAAGCCTAAACCTGCTCCACTTTTTTCCTTAATACCTAAGGATTATAAGTCTTGATATCAAATTCACTAACATTTTGCACAGTTGCTGCGAATAGCGTAGATACAGTATCAAAAAAAGCATTAGAATTATCGCTAGGGTTGGGTCCCTGTATAGACCAACCGAAAGTAGTATTCGCAGCTACTAACCTATCAGCGAGAGCTTGTGTTTCTCCCGTAACAACCGCCCAATAATAGTCCGCACCTAACAACACAGATATACCATTTACCTTTGTACCATTAGCAACACACATATTTGCCAAATTCATCCTCCTATTTCCGAATAAGCCCCTTGACGGTGCTGACAAAACATCCAAACATATTTCTGGAACCTCTACTGCTTTTACTATTACATAATCCTGGCTATATTCACTACGTAATTTGAGTTCCACTCGATTACATAATTGGGATTCTTTGGGCTTACTGTTTCCGAAAGGAATTATGCTCAACTTCTGTTTACCTAAAATTTTAAGATTTAAATAACGAGATACAGATCCTTTTATAAAAGAAATTTGACTTCCTCCGTCCAGAACCAATCTCAATAACAGACCTTCTTGTTGTTCAGCTGACGACGCAATTGACCACGCCGTTTGGAGTAATATATCGGCCTTAAAGGAATCACTTGAGTACAAATTAAGCACTTCATGGGATGGGTGTGCCATTCTGCCTTGCATTTTATCTTTATTATCAGCATTCGTGGTCGCTTGTCTAGAAATATTTTTGAGATTAGGATCGCACATTGTGGTTGCATGCTTTCCGGCACATTTATTGCATTTGATCCACTTTACTTTGCAGAACTTTGGGGAGTGATTTTTGTTTGTACACTTAAAACAGCGTCGTTCCCTTTTTAAGATGTCCTTTTTTTGGTCGATATTTAAGGAACAATCACAATTTTGCGTTTGATGTTGTTTTGACTTACAAAAACTACAGTTCTCTGACATCTGTGAAGTAAAGAGGCCGGCATCAGTTGTTGGCCCTGATCTAACATTTTCTCTTCGTTCCTTATTCGATGTCATTCGTTGTATACCCTCTTCATGTACTCTTTCAAGAGCTTCAACCTCTCTTTTAACGAAACGCAGCAACTCTTGAACTTGGTCGTCAATTATTTGAGAATGAGATTGATGTTGTGTTCCATGTTTACCGGCAGCAGCGCTTGCAGAATCGGATGAAATATGAGTAGGAGTCTCATTCCGATAAAACTGGACTCTGAGCGCATTCGGTATTGCTTGCAGGAGGGTTGTTCTTAACACCATGTAAACTGATCTGACGGCACGTTCATAGCTATCTAAGAGCGAATTATTGAGTTCACAGTATTATACAAAGATCGAAGTGCTTGCACATTCTCCTTAGAGTGTACATGTGGTAGTGACATTAGCTGTCTCATAAGCTTCTGCACAATTTTTTCGTTGTTTCCAAATTCTGCCAAAAGAAGAGAGATAGCATCTTGATAACATTTTTCTGTAGGGGTTAGACCATTTATCGCAGCGGCAGCACTTCCCGTAAGGACAGACTGCAAGTAATTAAATTTAGATGCTGGCTCCAGGTCAGAATTTTCATGAACGGCGGTCCGAAATTGTTCCCAAAATGGTAGCCAGTCGTGAATGTTGCCGCTAAATTTTCTCAGCTCGAGTTTAGGTAACCTAATAGAGAAACGAGAATTTTCCCGTCTGTTTGGTGGAGTGACGTCATTGCCTTCTCCAATATTTTCTTGGCATATGATGCTGCTCGCTAGATGCTGAAATTGTTGACGTTGCAGTTGTTCTGCACTTGTTCCACGTTTTTTTTGCTGGATTTTGAATTCGAGCCTGGCTATCATTGCGGTAGCTTTGTCGTCGTATTCGGCCGATACTTCTGAATCTATTTGCAATTGATCAGCTGCAACATGAGACAGTCCTGCTGTATTAGCACTACCCAATTTTTCATTCGCAGTCTTGAGACGAGCTAAATAAATTAATAATTATTCTTCTACCGATGCTCCGCCCTGCTCGTATTCTGGACTTCGGAGATAATCGTTCGCGGCATTTACTGTTTTTATGATTTGCCCGCGAAAAGATGCCCGTAAAGCCAACTCATCATTGTATGTATTGAGGCATCGGCTTAGTTTTAAGTGCTGTGTAAAAGCAAGCAATGATCAATATATAAATAAATAAATAAATTAAAATCTTGAAGCTTTGGTCTATTTTACTATACATTTTTTTTTATTTATTTACAGTTATATGTAGAACGCTACATTTACCATGCGACGTGTAAAAGAACAACTCTCCATGGTTTGGGCTCGCTGCCCTCAGGTTCTCATTATAATTCAAAAACTTTTTTTTTAGATTTTTTGTTACTTGAAAATTACGCTATAAAATACCGAAAAAAGATTTTGATGCAGGACGATTTGCATGAAGAAATTGAAATTTGGTTATGCTTGTTGTTGTCGTCTTAAAATATAAATTTTAAAACGACAAGAATAAATAATTCAATGTAAGTTGACGCAACTAGAGTGCATGAATTATAAATTGTAAGTATGTACTTTATATATACGAAGAAGAAGGCGCTCTATGTAGGTAAGTAACCATTCCCTGAGAAAAAATTTAGTTTCGTGATAAGAAAATACAATTTACGGTTAATTAGCTTTTTTATTATTATGTTAAGTAAGGTATATGTATAGTAAGTGTAGCATTTGTGAAGGTCAGAAGCTAAGCTTAATATTACTGGAAGTTAGTAGTCGCATATACATAAAGTCAATATCTAGACGCTTTTCAATTAGTATCAATATAGAGCATTTTAGAGAATCGGACCAGCACGCACACCTATGATCTTTTTTTTCATGGTTTGGGAAGTATTTCTCAATAGTTTTGGCAAAGCGATAATAGGGTTACTTATCCTCCTATCGCTGGATTTACGATGAAAATTGCTAAATGTTGTACTGTAACCCAAACCTTTCCACCTACATAAAACTGGTTTGCAGTTACTTAAAGCCTGGATTGCTAATGGGTTAAAAATAAATGTAGCACACCTAATAAATTTATAGAAATTTCTACGTTTAATAAGCAGACGGAACGGATTTTGAATCAGAAAGCTGCGGCAAATCATTTGCTGAAATGAATGTTCTGCTATTTTGTTGGCCTTAGCTATAATTTAGTTATAACAACTTAAGCGAACCATAGATATCTCGCGTGCTAGCAAGGCGTAATGGTAAAATTTCGCGGACTTTTTCCAATTTATCATACAAACCATGCCGATGAAAGGTTGGTTTAAGACCAAAATACCGGATTTTTGTGTGCATTAGCAAACTCTCTTCATGGTTTGTCGACTATAACATTCCCAGTGTAGTATACAAAGTGATGAAGGACAGGTACGACAGGTATCTTAAGAATTTTTCTTTGTTTAACGTTGTGGCAAATATATGTCTCCAATGCTCACCGCCGACTAGCCCTTTTTCTATGCTCCGCCATCCTATAACATGGCTTAGGATAGCCATGTTCCAAACAATATTCATCATGTCATGATATCGAAGTAAACCCCGCAGAAATTTTCGAAAGATTTGCAAAGCCTGGAACGCACCGAATTGTTTTTACAATAAACTTAACGTTACATATTGGGTACATTCTTGTAATTCCTGTTTAATACACGGGAGTTTTTTAATTAGTGAAAAATAATATTGCCATAGGGATTGCCACAAATATATAGCTTTTGAGTCTATATTAAATGGAATAATTTTTGAAAGTCATACCTCCCTCCCGCCAGTGTTGGATACAGGATTTTGGTGGGGGGAGGGCTCTATGGTTTAAAAATGGTATATGCTGAGCACTGAACAGCAGTTTGAAGACGCTTGCCACCACTCGCAAATGTTAAAAGCACAAGATTTTTCACTTAAAAGATACCAGTCGAACAGATCAGCAAGTGTCTACCACTCGCAACGTTAGAAGTTGCTCAACGTTCTTTGCCAGTCCCGAAAGTTGTTGGAAGATGTTAGATTATTAATTTTGTTTTTGCTTGTAAATAGTGGAAGTCTAAATCTTTTCAATCATCCATTTTAGTTAGTAAAACTGGAGAAATGAGTTTTATTCAAATTCACGAATTATCATAAATTTTAACTTTGTACAATACAGGAATTAAAAATTTACATTTATTTAAAATAGCCACATACAGATGTAATACTTAACTTGTACGTATATAACTTCGTCGGCAAGCTAAAAAAGTGTGACTTCTTTTGCTTTGTATATTATTAAGCCAAGCTCAAGAGATATCCTATGAACTATGAAGCAAAGAACAGCATGGCAAGAAAGTGATAAAGAAAGCAATTCGGGAATATGATGAGGGTGGCGAAGGTGCTGATGCATGTCACCCTTAAACTTTCGCAGATTGCATGCCGGAGAAAATACGGAAGATTGGAGACTGTTCCACGTTCGAACACGACCGAAAGTATTTTGAAGGGTAAAAGGATGTGCGCGGCTTGCAGTGTGAGTATTACATACAGGAATCAGGGATCAGACTAGATATTTAATCAGAACATTGACCATGCATGTATAAATATAGGAACGAAGGGAAACCAACATTGCGGCGGTGCTCGAGTGCGTCCATATGACAAGTTTTTGCCACATCACCAATGATCTGAATGCTCTCTTTACGACAATATCCAATGAAGCTACTGCTTCTTTTCCATTCTAGATCAGATGTAGGACTTGTAGAGGAGCGCTAGAATCGATGTGCCGAAATATTTCTTACACCTTTTCAGAAATCCAAGATATGTCGATGTTATCTGTTCAGCTTAGAATACTACAAATATTAATATCAAGAATGCATAAAGACGGTGTATCGTCAAGAAGTGCTCTATCAAAAGAAACGGGAGTGGCAAAATTATGATCTTGTTTTAAAGAGATGGGACAGCTTTGGAACTTAGATGTATTGAATTCGATGCGATTCGGTTTCCTCCAAGCGAGGATATTATCAAGATGGTTATTCAAGGACCTAATCATGTAATCTAGTTTGACAGATGTGAATTTCCTCTGTAGTACCCAAGGGTGTCAAGGGAGTAAGCGAAACCAAAGGTAATGACATCGGCAAAACAATGAATGGGATTGATACTAAGGGAAAGCATATCATTAATGAAAATTGAGAAGAGAGATGGAGAGATAGCAGATCCCTGAGGCACCCCGGCATTTATTTATTATTTATTATTTATGTAACGCCATCTAATATAATCCGTATTAATAAACCAGATAAATCACTTTACTTTGATAATAGAAGAAGACGAGAGAGGCCAAGTGCTTTAAGTTTGGCTAAAAGGGCTGAACTTCAGACAATATGATAGCCCTTTGAAATATCTAGGGCAACGATTTTGAGCTCACCAAAATTGAGAAGACTAAGGGTTCAACGTTCCATAAGAAAAGTCAGAAAAATAAAAGCCATATTGGCGATCGTTGTGGGTAGTTTCTAGATAATTCATTAATTTTGAGTTAATGATAGATTCAAAAACAATGGAGATGTTAAGTGGGTGAAAAAGGAGAATTTCAGGTGAATCTAACAGTCTACAAATTAGTTTTTTTAAGGGAGTCAACAATCACTTCATTGTAAGGTAGTGAAGGAATAGAGGAACTGCTGAAATTGATCCTGGTAGTTTTGACCTGGGACGAGAAATCTTTGCTGCCTTTACGTCTTGGCAATATTCTAACGTCCTGGTCAAAAAGAAATTTTTCTCTTTGGATAGTGTAGTTCTGGACATGGATGCAATTGATAGGTGCGAAAAGCAGAGTAGAGTATTTCGCTTTTATTGCTTGGTTGTACTTATCGTTAAACCAAAAGAGATTTTGCTGTTGTTAAAGTCTGATGTGTAAATCCTGTATCTATTCACGCATGCCTAAGACTGAGAATTGTACTAAATTCAAATGTGCATTTATCTACATCCCTTAACGCAAAACAGACCGACCAATCAAATTCTCTACAATACTCATTGAGACTTTCCCAATATGTAGGTTTATTTTGTTTTTATTTAACGTTTGGGCTAAGTATTCTATAAAACTATGACATTTTACGAAATAATAAAAAGAATTATTGCTTTAAATGTAAAACAGTCACTACATCAATGCACAATGACTTCTTTGCCGTTTTGTAGTTTCGCTGAATTTCTCCAATTACGAGTTATAATTGTTTCTTTAAATATTTGTTTATCCACGCCACGTCGATAAAATGACAGCGATTGACACTTACACAGGCTCGTGTAAACCCCTACTGACTACTCTTTTTTACTGACCAGTCTGTACTGATAAGATTTCTGACGAGTCAGTACGGAATAGTCAATAAACTGTCAAACGTACAATTAAGATGGCGGCAATTGAAAATAAAAGGTAGATGCTAGTGGATATTTGTGTTTATATTCCTAATCTTTTCTATTTTGAGTGGGAAATGACTGAAAAGTGTTTAACATACATTTTATTGTTTATTTTGTAGAGAATAAAGACGGATTAATGAAGAAATTGTTTGATATGCATATAGAAGAGGAATGTCCGTACCGCTTGACGACATTTTATTATTGACAGACTGGTCAATTGATAGAACGCAAAACGTTTTTTGTCAGTAAATTTGACAGATGAAATCAGGACTGTCCGTCAGTTCAATTGACTTGTGTAATCGTTGCGAAAGGTCCGCTCTGCTTCTCGCGCGCACTCTGACTGCAGCCATACTCTTACTTGAAAACTTGTCATTTCATACACTTTTCACGTCTTTAGTCTTCCACGTAAAAGCCTAAGCTAGAACACATACGAAAACTACGAAATAGAATGTTAACATATGTTTTTCGTTTACATAAATACTCGTAACCAGTAGCCAATTACGAAATAAAACTCATCTAATATCTTTTCTTTTTATCGTTTTTAGTTTAGTTTAGCAAAAGTGTTTACGTAAATGTTATACGTATATAAGTACCAGAACTTATCTTTAATGACAATAGTCTTGCGTAAATTACTCAGCAATTGAGTAAATTGTGTGCTTTTTCATCCAGTGAACATAATATTTGCCAAAAGAAGTAGATGGCAAACAAGTATAAAACAAATGGCTTCAGTATAAGATTGATAGAGCTAAAAGAGGCATTGAGCATGTCAAAATCAGTCGGTCTTATATTATTTTTCCTTATAATTATAGAAATTGGCTTGAACGTTATAGCTTCTCACCATGATATCATTTCTGACATAATCAAAGGCGAGATTGTTGGGCGTGTAGAAAAAAACGCAGGAAGGAGGAATGTTATAAATAAAGCCGAATTTCCTTATATGGCAGCACTTGAAAATAAAGAAAATTCAGCACAAATTTGCGGAGCAGTAATTATACGAGATGATGTAGCACTTACAGCAGCTCATTGCACTGAAAATTATTGGCCTTCAAACTTGCAAGTTTGTGCAGGATCTCTTCGGCGGTCTGATGACAAGTCTTATAATGTCCAAAAACAGAGTGTATTAAGAATTCTGATACACCCCGATCACCGTAAAGGCGCGACGCACAACTTTGATATTTGCATTATCTGGCTCAGCGGAAAATTTATCTTGAATAAATATGTCAACACTGTGAAACTCTCGGCTGACTCTCATGTTGGGGAGACTGTTACAATTTTGGGCTGGGGAAAAGACGAAAATCTGGATCCCCAAAAGTATCTTCAAAAAGCAGAATTATCAGTGATATCCAAGAGTAGATGCACGCCATATTTTAATAGCTATGACAATTTTAAAATAACACACTCCATGTTGTGCGCAATTAGTACATCCAAGGACCGTGGACCCTGCAAGGGCGATTCCGGTGGTCCGCTTGTTATTCCTGACTGGAGGAATCCAGCACATAGCTTACTGGTGGGCATTACCTCTTGGATGCTTACAGAAACCGTTAAAACGAAAGTTCGCGCAACCACTGTCACTTATGTAACCTGCAGCACTAAAACTCCATCAGTCTTTACAGATATTGCAGCTTTACGAAAGTGGATTTTATCTAAAATTAATTGATTTTGAATTTTATTTTAAATGATGCAATTGTATTATACATAAATATAAATAAAAAAAAATCATATGTTATATCGCCTCCAATCCATCCCACGCCTCCTGTTCAACGAAATGTTGTAGCACTTTTTTATTTTTCTTTTCATTTTGTGTCAGTTTCTTCCTATAATCTTGGAATTAAAAACAAACTTGACACTTGCACTTGGCAGATATCAACAATTGAGAATTGTGAAATGTCAACAACCGATAATTAGGTAACTGAAACTTAAGCTCCCCAAGATGAAGGGCTTAACTTAAGCTTGGCTTAAGACACTAATGTAAGTTAAATCTTGACTGTGAAATTGTAGAAAAATTTAAACCTTGTGTTAAGTCTGGACTGTGAAACCGGTCCAAGTGTTTTACATAAAATAGTCTCAATATGCTAATGGCTTCCTTTACTATGTTTATATACAGCGTTGACACATGGTTCACGCGGCTCAAGTTGAAATTGGGTCAACTCGACTCGGCGCTCTTTGTTGGCGTAGTCGAGCAGAAATGGTGTCCTATAAACTCGGATTGATTTTATTTGCTCCTTACTCGAAAGCTTTGTTAGTTTGTATATTTATTGTGAGTTTATTTTGTTTATTTAAAGCCAATTTATAACTATTATAACTCTGTCACAAAAATACCATAAATAAGATGTCAATTCAACTGTCACTTCAACTATATTTGAACCCGTTGTCAACTCAAACTCGCAACCCTTTGCGCGCAAAAACGCGAGTCAAAAACCCAACTTAACCTCGACTGAATCTTTTAAGACCGCGTCTAGCACTGCACGTCGTATCGCTCTAAGCTTGTTGTGCAATGAGAAAATTTAACCAATATTTTAAATAGAAATGGTCACAGTGAAGCGCTGCACCTTGCATCGCCCACGCACAACCATTGCACAGAGAATAGCACTGCACATAGGAAATTAGTAGTTATTTTTTTTTGTGCAGTGCAGTAACATATCTAGCGGCTGGAGTGCATTTAGTAGTTTCAGCGGACTTTTTTAGTGGAAATGGAAATTTCATTGATTCAGTAGAAACAAAATCAGCTATTTGGAATAAATTTGACAAAAGAATCACAGCTACTATGCTACGCAAATTATGGGAGTAAGTTTCAAAAGATAGCGGCTTACCACGTAAGTATTTTATTTTTACACCAAAGTACCCACCCCAAAGTTTTCTATGTAGGAAAAGTATTTTTTCAGCCAATCACATAATACCTCACGCATATTTTAAATTTTTATGATAGGATGGGTAAATACTAGGAATATTTTAAAGTCTTCTCGGAGGATAAATTAAACTGTAGGTTATTTTTATACACTCAACCAACACCGATTATTCCATTCGAAATAATGCGAACGTTAGTCGAATTAGATTTTTCCAGAATTTGCCACTTTTTATATAAAAATGTTTTGTCTGATAGGCTTCAAAAAGTGAAACTAACGAATTTTTGTTCTAAGCTTTTACCGTTGATCAGTGGAGTCCGACAAGGCTCAATTCTGGGACTTAGTTGATATACAAATGATCTCCCTACTGTTCCATTAAAACTTATTGCAAATATAGGAGCATAATTTTCATTTATAAAATTATACATACGAAAGAATCTAGGTATCTTTATGAATATTTAAATTACCTTCGCTCTGAAAGACACCTACAGATTCTAATTCCTAGCTTTCTCTCTGTACTTGAGTAGCGTTCTTACTTTGTACATGCAAAAAATATCTGGAACTCTCTACCTGCGGACATTCAACGGACGACCTCAGCCAGCCGATTCAGAAATAGTTTAAAAACATTTTTACATATAGGGGAAGATGCTGTACCTTAGACACGTGTGTACCTTGGTCATTTTATTTTCCACACGGATTGTAGCTACCACCTAAATAAACGCATTTTTATCCGATTTAACTAATCAACAGGTGACACTTAAGCTATGCTGGGGATTAGTTTGTCGGACAAATGAGAAGTTAATGCGTTTTATAGAAAAGTCGTTTAAAAAGTAAATATTTTCCAGTGATAAACAATTGAAAGTGTTGGAGTTCTATTCTTTCTATATCTTTTTACTCATGTGGTGCATTGCGCGTCTTAAAATATTTCACAAGCACGCACATGTAAATAAGGCCATAGATCGGCCTTTAGTTAAAAAATAGATTAAAATGTATATCTACAGCAATTTTTTGTTTAGTAAGCTGCTTTGCGATATTGTAATTCTTGGTTGAATAAAGAGTGTTATTTAATTTAACTCTGTTGATATACCATCATTTCTCCTTAGTAAATTGCAAATGTCCAAGGTACAATACCCCACTGTCCATGGTAGAGCTGCATGTTGTACCTTGGACCAAAAGGAGGACCTTCATATTTCCTTTCAGATATCCTGAAATATAAATGTTTAACTGCATATTCGACTATTATTGGAAAGGTTATGGGTTAGACAATCTATTATCGATTGCTTAAGATATGTCCAATTAGTTTTGTCAAAAAAAGACTATTTCAAGAAAGATACCAAGGTACAGCACCTTGCCCTATCCAAATGATTATAGTTTTCTTGTGTGCTGCTAGTAGATTTGACCACATCTCTCCCTACAGTTCCCAACTGTTGGGTTGTTCACTTAAAGTATACTTGGAAATGAATTTGTTGTTTTTTTATACAACCTGATCAAAACGAGAATACCAAGCTATTTGATCGAATGCCATTTGCAGAACTTACGTTCAACTACATAGAAATGTCAGTCTCCTGCTTCCTCGTTTTCGCACAGTTGTATATGAAGGTTGTTATTTTGTCCAGTCAATCCGTTTATGGAATAATTTACCTACTAACATACAAGGCGCTGGCTCCCAGGGTATGTTAAAGAGCTTACTCAAGGAGCATTTCTCAGTTTCACCCTCTTTACAATGATGTATGAGTGTATGAGACGGTTTATTGGCAAACAATTTTGCATATTAATTTAGATTTTTAGAGTTTTTCTCTTTTTTTTTTCTTTTTTTTACACTTTCATCCTTTTCTTTTGTAGATCTTTAGTTTTTATTTTTGGTTTTTTTTTACGCTTTCATCCTTTTGTTTTACTTTTCTTTTTAGTTGTATTTATACTTGGTACTCATTCCATCATGTATCTACTTTATAATTCTATATTTTTTTGTTTTATACTCTTTTATTTTCCCCTTCTAAATACTCATTCATTCATTAATTAATAGATACTGTAACTAGTTCCGTTATTTTGAAGTACTATTATAAGATTGTAGATCTTGTGTACTCTTTACATGAAATATATATATTATTATTATTATATTATTATTACTCCTATTCTTCACTTCCGGCTCTCGTTATCTACCCGTGAATTGTTATATTTTGCCTATTAGTTCGTAACGTAGTCACTTAGCTTTAATTATATTTTGGTTACATTGATATTCAATTAAAATTATTATTTTGTTGGTTAGTTATTAAAATTAATTGTCCAAACAAACAAAGCTGTAAGTCTTGTTGTAAAGTCAACCGGTATAAATAAATTGTTTTGAATTGAACTGAATTCGGCACTGCACTGCCGGTGAAATCAGATAACACCCCTGTTTTATCGGAGTGTTATCTTTCGTTTCGATCTTGTGAGTAACCAACGACGTCTTTCCTAAGCCAGAAGAGGCGAAGGAAGGAAACAGGTGTTTAGTGACTTCAAGACGTTGCTTTTCCTGGCCACAAAGAACAGAGGTAGCTAGCATACTCGGTTTCACTTCCGCAATTGCACCTAGCACATCTGGAGCCAACATAAATAGACGCTAGAAGTCTACTCCAAGATTCAATGCCTGAGTGAGCCAGTGAACGACGTAAAAGCGCACGTTCTCACTTCGAGTGCGATACCTCCTCCATTCGACGTCTGCTTTTACTATCTTCTCTAGAGCTCCCTTTCCTAGGATGCTGACAGTGGCACCAGTCTGGTAACCCAGTCTCAGTTACGATCCGTAAAAATCATGTAGGCCTCTCGAGCATTGTTGGAGTTCCATAATGTCACATATGAATGTATGATACCTGAAAATAACTCCAGCCGGCTACCAAAGTGAATTAAACATTTTTTTTTAACTCATTCTCGGCTTAGCCGGAAATTGTTTAAATACCTGACCGAAAAGTTCTGAGAAAACGATGTATTCAATAAGTTACGTGAGAAGAAACGACTTAGTGTTTAAAGCACATTGCAGTATTTCTGTGGTCTGCAGGCACATAGCTGATCTAACAATTATAGTAAGAGTCGCAGTCTTCGTAAGTAATCTTTTAATAAGGTATTTGTATGGCTCCGTGAAATTAGAAAAGCTGAAACTAGTACTTTTTTTTACATCAAATATTGTTTTCCGAGTGAATGATAGGTTAATAATGATACTCAAAATCTTGTACACCTTATGGTGCAATTGATCTGTCTCATATTATAATCGGCCCGCCCCTACCAAGGCACAGGAAGGATGACTATGTTGATTTGATAGAATGGGAGACATAAGTATTTGCTTTCAAACGATATGTAATGGTATTGCTAAAGATTTGAACATATTTGTCGATTATCCAGGTCAATTCATGACAGTCGCGTTCTGCAGAACTCTTTGATATATCATAAGCTTCCTATTCTGTGTGAGGGTAATCAGTTGAATGCATTTACTATAAGTAAATTGACAATGCTTAACTTTCCAGATTTCTATATTCTAGGCGACTCAGCGTACCCCTGATTTGATTTTTTATTAACGCCACTTGGGAACAATGGCCATTTAAATATAGAACAAAAAATCTGCTACAAAACACTAAACTCATTCAAAGTAGTTATTGAACACGCATTTGGTACGCTCAAGCAATTGTTTAGACAGGCTTATTACCATAAACTAAAAGTCGTGAAGAAGTTGTGTCAATTTGTGGAAGCGTCTTGTGCTCTTTATAAATTGGCATTTGATGTGGAGAAGGATCTTTTTAAAAAAAATTGAGAATGTGGAGGAAAATATGCTGAACGAAGTTGATGACGACGTATTACCATTAAATGCGCCTGATAATAAAACGAGAAAAATTGATCAGGAAAGACGTTGTCAACAAATAAATGCGAGTTAAAATTTATGAAAGTTACAAATCATTTAAAACGCGCATACCTATATATATATATATTAATAAATTATAAAATTAAACTAAATTCAATTCAATTAACAAAAATTAAATTAAATTAAACTAAATTAAATTAACATAAACTGAGTTAACCTAAATTAAACTAGATCTAATTTGTTCTCATTACATAGCATAGAGATAATACAAGTCATATTAGATTTTAGGTTAAATTATAACTAAATACCTGTTTACTTTTTCCATATGTCTCTCAACTCTTTCGAAATTTAATTTTTTTTTCTATTCAATTCTTCATCGCCTTCAAGAGTCTTGTTATTGTTCGCGTATAGCTTCACCGTCTCTCTGTGGTATTCACCCTTTTCTTCCCTCAACAGTCCCTGATCTTCCAAGATTTCGACCTTATAGATGTTCGTTCTCCTGCAAAAAACATTGTTTTCGGTCAGTGATTCTCTTGCTAAAAATATTCTGAATTAAAACTAATTTAATTTTTGAAAGGAATTTAGTTACCAGGCTCTGAAAAATCACGAGAGAGTGGAGCCTCCGGAAAAGAAGTTCGTAGCTATTGCGGGGAATTCTTTGATCCTAGCAGTTGCAATGAATCTCTGGAGGTGAATAGCTCCGAAGAAACTGCCCTAACAAGTAACTGCTTCTTAATGAAAACTTCACCAGTGCCCTTTTCTCCATCATATGTATGGTCCGGAATTATGGCCGCACTATCTCCAGAAGGCCCCGCAATGCACTGTAAATTAATTGCAATATAGATATTTTTCTAAAAGCAATTCCTATAGCAATTTGAATGCGACTGGTTTTTCTGTTGCGATTAATGACATTCTTAGATTGCCTTTCTAGGGAAGGGTACCTGCTCTCAATTTGGGTTAAAGAAAATTCGTGCCCTTTCTCTAGCAATCACCTGGGGATGTGGATTCATATTTTTCTCTTACTTTTGAATTTTAGAGTCTTCGCACCTTCTGCTGAGCTTGTTTCATCAGATACAGCAATAATTTCGTAGGAGCATCACACCATACTTTTTTTCCAAAGCTAAGAGATGTTTCATCGTCTGCACCTTGTTCCAATATTTCTGTATTACGATTTAAGCTGTTATCACCAACAAGGGAAATAACCTCATCACTCATGTCGTCATCAATGAAGATCGGTCTCTTGGTGAGGATGTATTGCCTTACTTCCTCAAAGTACGCAGAATCATAACCCATTCCTGCCTGATGGGGTGAAATTTTGTTGTGACTCAGGTGCCCAATGCCCCGAATCACAACCATAATACCGATACATCAATATATCGTCCAATACGATATATTGATGTACCACTAATTGACCCTGAAAAATTATTTCATTTTTAAATTTCAATAAAAAATTCAAAATGCATTCAGAAATGCATTCCCACATTATAACAAAATGCAATTTAGCATAAATTGCATTTTGTTATCAGACACACATTCCACTCACACGGTATGCACACTTACCTACATACAGTGTCTTCTTAATTTTTTTCCGTATGTTCTATGTACATACGTACATTACCTACTTAATCCAATCTAATTGTATGTACATACATACATAAAATTATCAAAAATTATTCGCGCCCTCTTAAAATGATATTTCAAGACGGGCGCACAAGTGCATATCGGATTTCAGTTTTGCATAGATGCATATAGCTTGCATCAAAACTTTTGTGCATTTTCTCACGTACGATTTTTCAACGTCGTGAGAAAGCAAAAAGATAATTAAAAAAGCTTTTAAAGATATCGTGGGTACCTGGGCGCAATTTGCCGAAACCTCGGGGAGTTGTTTTTCAAAACGTCGAGCGGAGCGGGCACTTAGAAAATTATCCAAAAAGTGTTTAACGATCAATACCAAATTATTTCATACAAATGTTACAAAATTATAGAAAAAGTGTTTAACTATCGATACCACATTATTTCATACAAATGTTACAAAATTAAAGAGAAAGTGTTTAACTATTAATACCCAATTACTTCATACAAGTGTTATAAAATCATAGAAAAAGTGTTTAACCATTAATACTAGATTATTTCATATTTCATATAAATGACATAAAATTATCAGAAAAAGTGTTTAACTATTAATACTAGATTATATCATATTTCATATAAATGACATTAAATTATCAAAAAAAGTGTTTATCTATTAATATCAGGTTAAGTGCTCTCCGATCCGAGCACGGCACTTAAACCACAACATTTTGGTGGCAGCGAAACTCAACCCAAGTCAGTGTAATAAAAAATATATAAATAAATAAAAATAATTCCTTTTCTTAAAATAAAAAAAAAAAATAATAAAATAATACCAAAAAAAAAATAATATCCCGGGTACCCAGGAGGTACTTAGAGGCGTGAAAAGTTTAAGCGCCTAAGCGCTTACCGTGGGACCCAAGGAGGCTTCATCCCTGCCTCCCAGAAAGAAGACTACAAGAAATCGTCGTCCCGGACGCGCGACGTATCTTCACTATCATCATCATTATTATCTTCATTCCTCAGCAACATTATTAAAAACGAAAACGCCTGAGAAAGGACTCCAAATATCACATCTCTAGCAACATCATCTACAGCTATCGGAACTAAAAGCCAATACTTGGATAAATACTAAGGTAGAAAAAGGAAACAATTTTCCTTTTTTTTTCTCTTACAAAATTTTTCCTGATTTGTGTAAACATTTTTTTTATTTTTTGCGAGTGTACGCAAAATACGCTACTCCACGAAGCGACCTCTGCGGTAAGGCTTCGTGAACTTGCTGGCCAGAGGACTTCGATAAACCAATAATCAATCCCCTGCAATAGCAATTCTTAAGTCTATTGATCAGGAGAAAGATTTTGGTTGGAGATAGAAATTTTGATGCAACTGCTCATTTTATTTAATTACAAAAGATTAAGACAACATTTTTAAGAAAAAAGAATTTTTCTTTTCATATTGCACAACAAATTTAGAATTTATATTTTTTAATTGCAAAATTTGTGCACGTACAAATGAGGATTTTTTGTTTTCATAAATTGACCAATTTGTGCATGTACTTTTACCACATCTTCTATACTATAATCACACATATATATTAGATATATATTTAATTATAATTAAAACCAAATTTTTTCCTTACTTCTTTTACAAAAATTTTAATAAATATTATCCTAAATTTCAACCCAATTCTCCGACTTTTACCAAAAAAATAAGATTCGATTTGATTTAGTTATTTGACAAGTTATTAGAGCACTACAGTCTCTTATATTAATATAGATACAATACATTTTTGAACAAAATCCATCCTATACGACTTTTCAGAATTAAATTTCTTTCAACCTGCTGTTTAGCAGTTGCAATACATACAACTGAGTACAATTAAATTTGACAATTACGTGTTTTTGTCTTCATCTTAGCGTATACTCCTTAGATTTTGCTGACATATTTTTTCCCCTTTTTCCTAATTTTTACATCCTATATAACTGACAACATGACTAACGACACCAATTCTTTCGACGAGCTTTGTTTGTCACAAGTCCCAAAAATGGCAGAAATTAGACAAATTCTGGCCGATTATCACAGAGCGAATAAAAGTAAAAGGACTTCAGATTTTACTTCTGAAAAACTCCAAAATTTGGAAGACGTATGGGCTTCATTTGAAAAAACGGAAACCCTGATTCAAGATCATGAAAATATTACTGAAACTCATGATTATTTTAAGCAGTCATGCTATGACAAAACGGAGGACTGGTACAATCTTACAAAGGCAACTCTGTCTGATAGGTTGAAATCCATATCAGTCCACACAGAGCGCAAAAATAACCCGTTTTACGTCCCACCTCCAAAAACTTCGCAAAAAACGACTGCAGCTGATAACCAAGACAGCACAGACAAAGATCAATCAAATACAGTACGGCTTCGATTACAAGAAGATAGACAAAAAACATTATCCCATATTATCCAGTCTATAGATAATAATTCACTTGCAACTGCAACCCAGACATATCTAAACCAGAAATTAAACTAGCTACACAAATATTGGGATGATTTTGAAGAAACACACAACGAAATAATCTTGAATGTTGGCCCAAACGACAAAGACAGCGAATACTTCGTGAATGATGTTTACATAAACATGGAAACATCATTCTCAGATACTGTAATTGCGCTGCAAGAACAATTGGACTCTCGATTCCAAAATGTAACGAATACTACAAATAATTCCACAGAGCATCACCACAATGTCTCTTTCAGAGATCAATCAAATTTTTTCCTATCTGACGCGAGAACATTAATTCCCAATTTCAATGGAAATCCGAAAGATCTCCACAAATTCATTTCAAGCTGTGATGATTCATACACAACAGCAACGACGACAAGCGAAAACTACTCCCTCCTTAGCTTAATAAGGAGTAAATTATCTGCGGATGCATATGATATTTTCAGGTACAATCAAGTTGAAGATTGGCACACATTAAAATCAATTTTAACTCAAACTTTTGAGGTAAAAATTCCCAGAACTACGCTACAGCCTCAATTAAATAATTCTAAACACAGAATAGGGGAAAGCGTGAAAGATTTCCTTCAGAGACTTAGCACAACTCTATCCAAACTAAATGAAGCAACACACTCATATACAAGCGATAGAGTTCTTTTAAAGTCCCTTTTAAAAGATAACGAGACCCAGGCCGTAAGAGCAATAGAGGACGGATTATCCAATCAACAACTCCAAACTTTAGCCAAAGTGCATTCCGAAAAATCCTTTTCTGTATTAAAATCACACATCTTGGAGCATGCATGACGCTTAGAGCAGAAACAACTTGTTTCCCAAGCACAAAATAAGATACATCAAACTCCATTTGCGCAAGCAAAAATTCAAGTCTTCGCTGCTTCAAATGCAATAGACTGGGGCATGCTGCATCAAGCTTCCCAGTGATACAACGCTCCACCCAAAATTTCAACGCAGCTCCGAAGCTAAACTCGCAATTACAACGTCCTCCAGATTTTAAGAATGCTACATTTCCATCACAGGTCCCTAGTTGTCGATATTGTCATAGGATGGGCCATTCTATTGCAGGAAGAGCTGCGAATAATAATCGCTTTAACGACAGCCCAGGAAATCAAAATAATTTCCAAAAGGTGAGCGATACTCCACCAACAAACACGGCTGACAGACAGCCTCAAAATAGGAACTGGCAGCAGCCAGTATTCCGAGAAAGTCGAACTTCACCGCCGAGATATAATAATGCCAATATCTCGGCTAGGTCACCTTCTCCAAATAGGAAGAATAATCGTACTGCATCGGCATCCTGGCAGGGAAACTGGATTCAGCGGGGGGTCAATTTCGGCAACCCCTCGCAAATAGAAACAACGGCACAAATTCATCGAAAGTCCGAGGCAATATCGACAGGAAACTAGACGAAAATAAATCAATACATATCCCCGTCCAAATAAATAAAAATTCACTAACGCTTTCCTTGCCTGTCGACATCTGTTCTGCTCCGAAACTAACCTTTTTGATTGATACAGGAGCAGAGATCAGCTTAATAAAACTCCATCCACTGGAATCAGACAGTATTTGCTACAGAGATGCTGTCTGCAATATAAATACTTTGTTTACAGAGTCAACTTCTACAGAAGGACTCATTTTCGCGAAATTATCTCTGGAATCTGCACAAAATAACTCCATCCTAGAACACCCATTTCAAATAGTGGGAAATAACTCCATCCTCTCATACGATGGCCTGCTTGGTCATGATTTTTTATCTAGATACAATGCGAGTATCGACTATAAAAATAAATTCATTTCTCTGGAAGTTAATGAATCTGATTCATCTTATCCATATGAACAATACTATTCAAATTACCCTTATGTTTATTTGAAAAGCGAAAACCCAGAAAAGAGGTCTCGAACTAAAAGTTTATTATATACGGAGATAACATTCTCCAATAAAAATATTAATACAATCCCATCTCCATCAACTGTTTTACAAAGCAATAACAATCGATCTCTATCTAATACTCCATCAGAAATGAAGACCAAAAATAATGAAAATCTATCTCCATCTATAGCCAGAAAAAAGGCTGAATTAAATAAAATTCTATCTCCATCCAAGTCTTCACAAGATATGAAGCAACAACATAAAAGTATATCTCCATCTACAGCCGCACAAAAGGCTAAATATAATAAAATGCTATCTTCTTCATCAACAAATTCACAAAAAGTGAATTCCATAAATAGATCAAAAAAGAAGTCAAAGAACTTCAATAAAGTTTTATCTCCTCCAAATTCTATCGAGTCGGAGTCATCGAATAACTCCTGCCAAATTCCACAAAAGTTGGAATCACATCTCCTTCCAATTAAAAATCCGAAAGAATCGGATAAATTAAATAAAGTTAAAATTCCGGGTCGATCAGAATTCATCATTGAAATTCCAACTCCTTCTATTCAAAATCAATCGGTCTGTTTCAAGAAGGTTTATTTCTTGGAAATTCGATAGTCGAACCAGTCAACGGTATGGCAAAAGTCCTAATCCTCAATACAAATGAGGAGGACGCCGATCTGGCACCTTACGAGGTGAACCCAGTTTACCAAGACTTGGACGACTTTGTGGTAATCTCCACAGACTCTGACAGAGATCTAATTAAGGGCAGAATAAATAAACTGCAAAACCTTATCAAATTGGATCACTGTAATTCAGAGGAATCTGAGAGTATTCGCAATATCTGTAGGGAATTCAACGATCTCTTCTTCATAGAAGGGGATTTCCTATCTTATACAGATGCGATTACCCACAAAATCGAGACACTCCAAGACAAACCGCCCATCTGTACCAAGCCTTATCGACTTCCCGAAGCAAGCCGAACTGAGATAAACCGCCAAATACAAGAAATGCTTCAGTCAGACATCATCAGACCTTCACATATTCCCTGGAATTCTCACTTCTCCTGGTTCCTAAAAAACCAGATGAGAATGGAAACAAAAAGTGGCGAGTAGTGGTAGACTTTCGTCGTATTAACGACATTACTATTGGCGATGCTTACCCACTGCCTAATATCACAGATATGTTAGACCAGTTGAGGAAGTCGAAATATTTTACCACACTCGACTTAGCCAGTGGATTCCACCAGATAAAAATGGACTCGAAGGACAGGGAGAAAACTGCCTTTAGCACACCCTATGGCCACTACGAATACAATCGTATGCCATTTGGTTTAAAAGGAGCCCCTGCTACTTTTCAATGAGCCATGAATAATGTCTTATCTGGCCTTCAAGGCATCTATTGCTTCGTATACATGGACGATATTGTAGTCCATGGATACAATCTCAAACACCATAATACAAGACTCACAGCAGTATTTAGCCGTCTCCGCAATTTCAACCTCAAACTTCAACCCGACAAGTGCCAATTCCTAAGAAAGGAAATTATGTATTTAGGGCACATAATTACAGAAAATGGAGTCAAACCAGACCCAGCAAAAATCAAGTCAGTTCAGTCCTATCCTAGACCCAAGAAGGAGAAAGACATTAGAGCCTTCCTTGGTTTCGTCGGCTATTATCGCCGCTTTATACGTGAGCCGCGTTCTCAATGGTGCGGAAACTCGTTAATCAACAATTGAAAAGGAGCTCTTAGCTATCGTGTTCGCAGTTGAGCAATTCAGACCATACGTTTATGGCAGACAGTTTACAATTATAACTGACCATAAACCATTAGTATGGCTCATGAATCTAAAAGACCACTCCTCAAGACTGATGAGATGGAGAATACGCCTTGAGGAATATGACTACAAGATAGTCCACAAATCAGGTAAGCTTAACACAAATGCAGATGCTCTCAGTAGAGCAATTCTGGAAAAATCTGAACATTCTACAGAACCAACAACCTTCGTAAATGTGGTAACAAGGAATCAAGCTAAAGCTCAGGCGAATTCGAACACTCCCAACACGAGTGTCATTAATCAAAATCCAATTCCATCACAAGTGAGTAATTCCTCGGTCATTATAACTGACACAAATTTCCCATTACTATTGACTAAAAATGCGAATCCTAAATTCTTCATCTTGCCAATGCAAGATACAGAACTTGAAAGAGTGTTGGATTCGAAACTAAAATTTTCAGATAAATCCCCACTTTCAGACACTGAACTGAACTTCTTCAAAAGAAAAGACTCCATAATAATTATTTCCAAAACTAATTTACCATGTCGATCGCAAAGAGATAGATCAGACCTCGAAAAGATATTAACTGAAATCTGCTCATACACAGAAGTAAATCAGTTAAAACAAATAAATATCTCCTTCCCAATATTAGATCCACAGAATCTAATAATTATTAAAAACGCTTTTACCCAAATCTTCGCTACTAAACAAATAAACATAAAGCTCCATCAAGATTCGATTAAATATTTATCCGACATTAATGACATCGAACAAGTTTTAAAAGATTTTCATTCACTACCGACGGGTGGCCATCAAGGTATTTCCCGTACTATTAAAAGAATCAAAAAGCAATTCTACTGGCCTGGCATGTCAGTCGACGTGGTCAAATATGTAAGGAAATGTAAACTTTGTCAGGTGAACAAAGTGTCCAGAAAATTCCAATGAATATCTCGAGCATTAGCTCCAAACCTTTCGAAAGAGTGTACCTAGATGTTGTAGGACCTCTCCCAATTTCTCACTCTGGAAACAAATACATCCTTACATTTCAAGACGACCTTTCAAAATTTTCTGAGGCTATTCCCATAGTCGACACCGAGTCGAAGACATTAGCGGAAGCCTTCACGACAACAATAGTTTGTCGACATGGTATTCCAGAAAGTATCCTCACAGATCAAGGTTCTAACCTCATAAGTGGCATGTTCGCCGAGGTATCTAAACTGCTGAGAATTAAAAGGCTCAAAACTACTCCATATCACCCTCAAACGAATGGTGCATTGGATAGAAGCCACAGGACCTTAGCAGAATATCTCTGGATTCCTTATGCCATGTTTGTCTACAATACCACTCCTCATTCGAGTACTAATTATACTCCACGCGAACTCTTTTACGGATTCCCAGCTGAAATTCCAAACAATCTGAAATCTTCTCCAACCGTTTGCTACAATTACGACAATTATGCAAACGAGTTAAAAGCGCGTCTACAGCACAGCTTGAAAATTGCTAAAGACATAGCCATGGCCAATAAAGAAAAATCAAAACTACAATATGACAAAAATTCCATCCAGAAATCTTTTATGGTAGGCGACAAAGTCTTACTAAAAAGCAGAGTACGAGATGACAAGTTCTCACCACTATGGTCAGGTCCGTATGACATCATGGAGATTAATTCCCCTGAAAATTCCACTATTAAAATCAATAATAAAAACAAAAGAGTCCACAACAATGACTTAAATCTTTTCTCAGAGTAAAAATTTCATCATCTTCAAATATCATTCAGAGATATTAACATAGTGTCATCTTCCAGGTTCCCAAAATGATGCATATAGCGTTCATTCTAATTTTCATCCCCATAATCTACGGCTCAGGAATAGAGATAAAGCAGCTAAATGCTACTGCAGGCATTTACTTCGAAGAGATTGGCAGAGCCAACCTCTACACCAACGAATGGAAAATCGTCACCTATTACGACCTGGCGAATTTTAAATCCGAATTCAACAACATCCAGTTCATTGCCCAACAAATTACAGCGACTTGCCAGAAACTCAATAGCAATTCAGCGATGGCCCACACCTGCAATGGTACGTTGTTATAAATAAATCTTATATTAGCAAACATAGAATATAAGAATATGTTACTTGTGACCCAAAATAGGAAACAAAGAGCACTATTTAATGCAATAGGCTCAATCTCCAAAGCCCTTTTCGGCACATTAGACGAAGATGATGCCAAGCTATATGATGAACAAATCCGTAACCTCACCCTTAACCAAAACTCCCTTCTATCACTTATGAAAAGCCAAACTGCGATAGTCGAAGCAACCGCAAGTATTTTCAACAAAACTAAAACCGCAATTGAAAAGGAATTCCTACTCATGCATAAAAAATTGAATTCGATACAGATAGCCGCTTCATCATTAGAAAATAGAACACTTGATAACAAGCTATCGATCGAACTCGAATCACTTATTTCCCTAGTTTCGTTAATGGCATTCAGATACCAGAACACTCAGACAGAGTTAATAGACATCCTAACAGATTCAAGACACGGAAAATTTCATCCTACACTTATATCACCTAGACAAATTGAAGCACTTTTATTGAACATCAGGCAGGAATTACCAAATTCAATAATGTTTCCCATCAACTCCAGAGAAAATATTATTACGCAGATATACAAATTAAGTACAATAGCCGCAAATACCTTCAACAATAAAATAATTATAGAGCTCAGAATTCCCCTTCCTTTCAAGGAACCATATCAAATTTTTAAAGCAATGCCATTACCTACACCCCTCAACGCATCTTTCGTGTACATTAACCCATTAAAGGAATATATCCTTATAGACTACAATCGTGAACATTATATCAAATTAACACAACATGATATTCATAATTGCGCAACGTTGGACCAAATGCATTTTTATTGCGAAATTTCATCCCCCATCCTGAACTCAAATTCAAAAATAAACCAATGGGAGGTAAATCTGATAAAAAAGGAACCGATCCTACCAAAATGTAAAATCCTTGCATTAGAACAGAATTACTATTGGATGCAGTTGTCACGGCAGAACGCTTGGCTTTACTCCCTAAAAGATTCCATCCACATAGATATTATTTGTGAAAATTCCATTAGCTCACAAGTTCTGCAAGGAACAGGAGCAATGTATATCTATCAAGATTGCTATGTACGAAGCAAGGAATTCATCTTGCACGGACATAGCGTAAAAGTTTCAGAATTTAATTCTTATTTTATCCCAACAATAAACATTTCCAGTATAATGTCCTCCTCAATAGGATCGCATATAAAAATATATACTTTAAATATTACAAACTATATGGATCTAGATGAACTTCTAGAATCCATTCGTTTCCAAAAACATCAAGAACTAATTCCTCTCAATCCCATAAATAGTCAACATATTCATCATTACGCACTGTCATATTTAACAGTGTCCTTGATCGTATCTATTCTCTGCATATATCTATACATGAGTTATAAATCAAGGGCCGCAAAGCTAAAAATATTCCGCCGGAATCTAAATTAGAAGATATGCCTAGAGCTGCACCACGAAAACTTACGTTCAAGATAACCCCAGCACCTAAAAGGAATTCGGCTGAAAACGTTTAACCTACGAACGCTAACTAACGGACACAGTAATATCCTCTTCCTAATTTTTACCATCATAAAAATCCCCATCCTCATTGAGAAAAGAACAAAAATGGGTATATCTATTAACCGGGAGTTTAAGAAACAAAAACGAAGCAAATGTAGTTAATATTTAAAATAACGTAATTGAATAAATAAATAAAGAAAAAAACAAGGATTCATTATAAGAATCAGAGAGAAGAAAAAGTATAAAAAGAATTATTTGTGAATAATACTTATTATAGTACCCATTATTTTCTTGACAGGAATTAATAAATAAATTATAAAACAAAAAAAGAGAAAATAAATATCACCTGTTGGATAAGAAATAAATAAATAATAGTAATCATATATAAATATATATATATATCAGAAAAAAAAACAAATAAAAAAAAACCATCTAAACGAAATCAAAGAGAATATTACACTAACAATATAGCACAAAACTGCAAATTTGTACAAATCAAGTTGACAACGGCGAGAATCCTATAGGGGTATTACAAACACAAAAAAAAACAATCAACTTTACAACGCAAAATGTGGGCCAGGGAGACGAACAGGAAAAGTAATTTAGTAACAAGATCTTTTTATGATAAATCTTTTTTTTTATTAAACAATCCGTATTAAAAACATGAAGTCAATGAAAAATTCAAAAGAAAAAGAAAATTTTTTAAACACTAATTATGATGTCTGCCGGAATCACTCTGCCGCAGGAGCGGGGGCCACCAATGGAGAGTGGCCGTCCATAGCACCCGGGGTGGGGTAATAATACGACCTGCCAATAATCACCAGGTTGGCCCCCAAAAACAAACAAAATAGAAAATTATTAAACAAATCAAAACTAAATGGTCACAAAAACTTACCCAGCGCCGACAATGACATATCGTACTGAGGCCACAAAGAGAAACTCCAAGTGTGGTACTGTAGGGCACGGGGCTCGGCTCCCCAAACGGTCAGCGTATCCCGGCCGGGACAGGCGAAGTTGAGCCGGATTGGACCCTTCCATCGGGCCCAAACCGACTCAACATAAATTCCATCGATCACCACCACGTAGTCTTTAGGAGCCCTATAAGGCGCTCTCGAGATGGCCACGGCAAAAATCATGTTGGAACTAATTAAACTTACGGCACGCAAAATCTATCTATGCACTACAAAGTTGCACCCCAAGCAATTTTTATCATATCAAAACATTATAACCCCCGAATCTACCCACGCGATTTCGAAATTAAACAAACCACTCTTATCAGAACAATTAAACAACACCTTTCTTTTTCTCTTCTCTCCAATCTCGCATTCATATCGTATCAACATACAATCAATTGATGCTTAATGACTTTCTTCATTTTCTTTCTCTCCTTTCCGTTCCCAATTTAACGAATACTAATAAACATGAAACTGATCAACGGCATCTCCATCCTCGCCTTAAAATTATTTTTTGTTTATTTATATTTTCTGAGCCGCATACTCTAAATAAATGTGATTACAATAGACAGTAACAAGATAAAAATTTATAGGTGCGATTTGAAAAACAAGAGAAAAATAGATTTTTAGTGAAAGCAATGTGTTACTTTCTTAATAGAAATTAATATAAAATTAAGGAATAGCATAATTCAAAATTTTTTTTTGTGTGTGGAGAAGACTTTTCTTTCTAGAGACAAAAATTAACGTTTTTCGTTTCCGCTGGAAATAGTAATACATAAAAGTTTGTGTAAATAATAATGTAGTATAATAAAACTAAATTGTAATAATAGTAAAGATAATTTTAAAATTCTATAGACGCCTAAATAACATAAATATAGTAGTTATAGAAAAAGAAATTCCCTTTTTTTTGTATTGGTATTGTTGGTATTGCTATTCCCTTGTATTCTAGTATAATAACTAAGAATCCATATTTGTCCTGAATAGGCAACCTCTAAAGTTTTAGATAGTAAAATCTTACTTTCCCTTACCATAATATACCCGTTTAAATTGTAACTAGATATGTAAAATAACAGTAGTTTAATATAAATAATAATCAAACTTTTTTTTTATTGTAAAAAAAAACGTGTACTCCCACGTAACTTTAGGAGATTAGAATAAATAAGAATGTTTACATATTTCGAGGATATGTAATATACTAACCGATTCGACTAACGACATAAAATTTCATTTAAACGATATATACATTGAAAAAAGAAAGTTTTTCTTCTCGAGAGAATAAAAACTTTCTTTTCCCCAGGGGGGAGGGATGTTGTGACTCAGGTGCCCAATGCCCCGAATCACAACCATAATACCGATACATCAATATATCGATCGTCCAATACGATATATTGATGTACCACTAATTGACCCTGAAAAATTATTTCATTTTTAAATTTCAATAAAAAATTCAAAATCCATTCAGAAATGCATTCCCACATTATAACAAAATGCAATTTAGCATAAATTGCATTTTGTTATCAGACACACATTCCACTCACACGGTATGCACACTTACCTACATACAGTGTCTTCTTACTTTTTTTTCCATATGTACTATGTACATACGTACATTACCTACTTAATCCAATCTAATTGTATGTACATACATACATACAATTATCAAAAATTATTCGCGCCCTCTTAAAATGATATTTCAAGACGGGCGCACAAGTGCATATCGGATTTCAGTTTTGCATAGATGCATATAGCTTGCATCAAAACTTTTGTGCATTTTCTCACGTACGATTTTTCAACGTCGTGAGAAAGCAAAAAGATAATTAAAAAAGCTTTTAAAGATATCGTGGGTACCTGGGCGCAATTTGCCGAAACCTCGGGGAGTTGTTTTTCAAAACGTCGAGCGGAGCGGGCACTTAGAAAATTATCCAAAAAGTGTTTAACGATCAATACCAAATTATTTCATACAAATGTTACAAAATTATAGAAAAAGTGTTTAACTATCGATACCACATTATTTCATACAAATGTTACAAAATTAAAGAGAAAGTGTTTAACTATTAATACCCAATTACTTCATACAAGTGTTATAAAATCATAGAAAAAGTGTTTAACCATTAATACTAGATTATTTCATATTTCATATAAATGACATAAAATTATCAGAAAAAGTGTTTAACTATTAATACTAGATTATATCATATTTCATATAAATGACATAAAATTATCAGAAAAAGTGTTTAACTATTAATACCCAATTACTTCATACAAGTGTTATAAAATCATAGAAAAAGTGTTTAACCATTAATACTAGATTATTTCATATTTCATATAAATGACATAAAATTATCAGAAAAAGTGTTTAACTATTAATACTAGATTATATCATATTTCATATAAATGACCTAAAATTATCAAAAAAAGTGTGTATATATTAATATCAGGTTACGGCACTTAAACCACAACAATTTCACCCCATGCGGAAGTATTTTTAAAAAATTCTCTAGGCCAACTGCTTGTAGGTATTTGTCTGAAATTTGGCAAAGTGGTAGAGGATGGCTGAAGTGTTATACTGTTTTTGGACAGTCTCGCGGAATTCTCCCATTTACGTTCAAAATTCAGTATTTTTTTTTTGTGAAATTTTCTCATTTGGAAAATCCACAAAAATAGTAAGCATGTGAAATTTTGGTAGTTTTCTCCCGAATACATGGTTCTCAGGGTCCTATAACTTCTGTGTAAATTTGTTCTCGATCACAGTATTTACCTGTCGGGGGTGAAATTTCACCCGTTCGGCATCAGGTGTTCTCGAAATATTTGAAATTTGAAACAAGAAAAACGAGCGGCCTTTTTGGTTGGAACGTCACCATTATGATAGCTTTCGAAGCAATTTTTGGGATGGAGGCAAACACTACACTTGGTGCAAGCATAATATGTTTTGCCTCCGCATTGCTTACATCGGCGATAATTATCACCACGTTGCACAATATCACCAATTCCATCCTCCCGAAGGCGTTTTTGGTGCGGTGTCATGGTACTGAATGACCTGTTGGATCGTACTACCTGGCGGTTAATGGGTGCTAACCAGGCTTCAACGACGTCCCGTCGAAACTCAAACTAACCCATTGGCTTCCTGCTTTCAATTTTGCAAAACATCACGTGCAGTTTCCAGGCGTTAATCATTGCTGCATCTAACACGTTCGTTATCAGTGGCCAGTACAATTTCTTTCCACGCATACGAATCCTATAATTGGCAATGCCATTATCCAACAAGTCGACGCCGCCCATACGTTACTTGTATTTGTGAATGGGATCTGGTTGATCAATGAAAATCTGCTTCGATTGTCTACGGTCGTATCTTTTGGTGCGATGCAATGGGTCATGCCTGATATAGTTGGTGAGAAAGGTGACAACCTGAAATGAAAAGGAATTAGCTAAGTGGAATAGAGAACATTGGTGAATTTATACTAACGGAATTGTCGTTCCAACGAAGAGCCAAAATTTCGTTTCTTGCATCGAATACCCAATCAAACGTTCCGCGATTAAGTTTGCCAATAGTTTTGATGTCCTTCAATGGAGCGTGATTTGCCCGATTATCGCGAACAGTGCCTGTGGCAAAATATCCAAGCAATTTTAATCGACACAACAGTTTGTGCGATGTAAAAAAATTGTCGAACGTTACGGTGTGCTGCTGTGGATTTTCGAGGAAATCCAACAATTGCAGAACGGCGTTTGCACCCAGGCCATATCCTTGCTTATTCAGGTCGTTCGCCCCAGCATAAGGCATAAATTGGTATAAATACCCATCCGATGAAGCGAGGCACCACATTTTACAGCCGGAACGTATCGGTTTGCCTTTGATATACATTTTGCATGAATGGCGTCCAGAGAATGGAATCATTTGTTCGTGTATGCTTAAATGATGAGCGAAAACACCGAATTGCATGAAGTTTCTGTTCATCATTTCATTGAGCGTCGCAACTTTGGCGAATTTGTCGCGCTGATTCAATTTCTTATTATCGCACATATGGAAGTATGACTTCAACAATTTAAATCGGTCTCTGCTCATCGCATTTTTCACAAGAGTATTTCCGCACGAGGTGTTGCAGCTTCAATACGCATGAATATTGGGCAAAGAATTATAGCCCGTCAGAAAAATAATTGCGATAAACTTCTTGATTTCTTCAGCATTCGTATTGAATTTCGAATTATTATCAGCGGCATAAACATTTGTCATATTCGTGATGAACTCAATGTTTTTATCAACGGAGAGATAACCTGGTTGTTCATCAAATGTATAATTTCGGCGGCTCCATTTCGGGTCTGCAAATTTATCGATAATCTTAAGTTGACCACGGGAAGTAGGAAGCCCATGTGAAGTTGAACGTTGAGGCGAGCTCTGGACGCGTGTAGAGGTTGTTGTCGCTTTCTCTGACTTACGAATTGATATTTGATATTCATTTGATTTACCTTGTTCATTCTGAGGATTTGGTGACGTTGCCTCTGTCTTGTGGAGAATACGTTTCGAACGCAAAGTCATGATGGTCGGATTGTCATCATTATAAGTATACTCCACTTCCATTTGGCCGGCCACTTCGGTTGGTAAGTGTTAATTGGTGTTATTGATTACCTGTTCGTCGTCGTCCATTTCTTCATTGTCGGTCACATTGTCCACGCGATCCGGCGGCAATATCACTACATCGACGTTATCTGCTCTGCCTATCCCTACGCCGCAGTCCTCTTCACTATCACTCCATTCAGTCAATAATGTCGTACAATTCATGTGTACTCAAGACAGCGCGTCTCCGAATCACTTTTTGCAACAACAAAAATTGAAAATATTATAAATACACAAATCTGGAAAAAACCTCGGCCACTGCGTCAAAGTCAAAACGAAGACTGTCATTAACCAAAACTGTCGATAAAACTGTCGATAGGCTTTGGCGCCATTTTTACTTACACGTCTGTGTTTTCCCATACCTTGGAATGTGTCGGTCCGCTGATACAAGAGTGACAGACTTTATTCTATACACAGACAAAACCGGTTTCGTATCTAAAAAGAATTTCGTTATATGAATAGACGAAGAGACACGATTGAGGATAGAGACAGACGAAAACCGGTTTTGTATCTAAAAAGGATTTCGTTACATGATAAACGAATAAATTCGATTGAGGATAGAGACAGACGAAAACCGGTTTTTTATCCAGAAAGAATTTCGTTATATGATAGACGAATAGACAAGATTGAGGTTAGAGACAGACGAAAACCGGTTTTGTATCTAAAAAGGATTTCGTTACATGATAGACGAATAGATACGATTGAGGAGAGAGACAGACGAAAACCGCGTCCGGTTTGTAGTGTACCTCACCCCATGATAAACGTTGATCAGACACGTTCGAGAATTATATATAAACAAATTAGGGATTTAATTCCATCTGAGGCGAACACCCTTCACTACATACCTCACTTCATCTACGAGCAAAAATATTGGTCGCAGGTACACGGTTTTTACAGAAAAATTCTGTTTCATACTTATTCTAAATTTTTAGCCTTATAGACACAATTTTAGGTATTTGCAGAACATCTGGTGCCGGACGGGTGAAATTTTACCCCCTAATTATCTCAGATATTAGTACAGGTATACTCCTGGATCTTTTTTTATTTCTATTTTAGGCATTCAGTAACAATATTTATGAATTTCGGCGAATTCCGCCGGGGAGAAGTATATGCCGGCAGCAATGGGTTAATATGTTTTATAAATATTAGTGTATTTTATTTATTATTACAGATTTATTTGTTTAAAGAAAAAAAACAAACAAACAAAACATTGTTTATTGGTGCCTAATTACCGAAAATTTAATAAACTTTGGCATATATGGCATATCTTATCAGCACTTATTATTTCGGAAATTTTCATATGAGCTGGGGCCGGATACACTAAGTCGGAGAGTTGTGGAGTTGTGGAGATGACAGTTCTTTTAACACTTTACTCTTCATTCGGAATTCTGTAAATCGGAGAATTTGTATTGAGAATTACCAAACTCTCTATTCCACTCGACAAAACTCTCGGCTGTATTAGTTGTGGTCGTGGAGAAGTAAGAAGATCATTTGTCAATTGACACTAATGTCTGCTTTTGTTGTGTTTTGTGATGGTACCTAGGCACGTAGGAATTTCAAATTAAATTATGCACTGACCGCATATCATGGCTATGCTTACAAAACCAAATCATTGAAATCCTTGTAATACTAACAGAGAAATATGAAATTTGGTGTCTCAAGGTACCCGCTAAAAATTTTAAATCACGAGAAAATGGTCAATTTGGTCGCTTTCCACTACAGAAGAGATGTTATTAAAATTTTAAATATGCACGCTAAAGCTTGTTTATAGGATTAAATCTCATCTACATTATTTTTGCCTCCGGTTAATGGTTTTGGAGACGTCTGCAAAACAAGTGAATCAGTCCTTCTTAAGTTGAAAAATGACCGTTTTTTGGTACAAAAATGGACGTATTTTCAATTCATCATTATGAAGAACTGGTAAGTCGTGGAAACTCTCTTTCCATGAGAAAAATGTTCACAACAGAGTACTAATGTATGTGAAACAAAAAACGGAAGAAATAAATGCAAAATATAGGGACTGGGGCGTATATGACCCAAGTGCAAAAAACGGTCTTTCGGTGGTAAATAGTCAGCTATGAAGTCAAAATGATCAAAAACAAAACTACACCACCCGATTACCCGCTTTTCCTTCTTTAATTAATTATCAAACATGACGTATTTTGGACAACTCCCAATAACGGGTGGGATAACCCCCCATCCCCAAAAACCCCTACCCCAAAAATTGTTCATCCATATTTTTGTATTCTAGTCCTTAAATCCGTAAGAGAAAACCCCAATGCTTTGCGACCGTCCCACACAGAAGTAGCCGTCTTTCAATATTTCGATACCTCTCACGTTTTCCCTAACTCCCCAAGAAAGTTAAAGAATCGCAAATGGAGAGTTTGGGAATTTTGATCGGGGAAAACGAAAATTCTCATCTCCCAAACTCTCTGAGTTACAGAATCCGGCCCCTGGGCGGACATTACATACATCAATCTCAAACTCTGCCGCATTTTCCCTCTTTCGTTTGTCTCCTTCAAACTTTGAAAATTCTCAAATTTAAATTTGAACTTGTGTAACAGTTGTTACACAGTTACCCCGAGTTTTTCCTTGGTGGGTTTGGACTAACATTCTTTGAGTAAGTGAACAGAGTTTGTGTGCTTTTGGGTGAAAATGTTATACATAATACATTCACCCAATTCTAAGTACCTGAACTGACCTATTGCTACCCTTGGCTACGTCATCCAGTAGAGGTATTGTCAATTCTATATTCGACCGAGGCGTTGCTGGTGTTTGTTGCACAAGTCAAGTATTTGATTGCGATTACTTTGTCTTTACCTATAAATGAACGTGTAGCCACTAACCATGCATGGCTCTTGCACTTACACTCAGCTGGATGTGAAAACATATAAACACGTCCATACTTGCAAAATTATGAGAAGAGAAAACAATTCCAAACAGCTGTCAAAGCTGAGAATTACATATGTATGTGTGTTTATGCGTTGCAATCTTTCTAATTGAGGCACCTAGGTTCTATTAAGAAACCCCAAACATAAATTTGCTCGTTCAACTTTAGCACAGAAATAGCATGCGCCTTGCGATATTTTTATGTACTACTATCGCTTGTAATCCCAGTCCATCAAAAAAGGATTTCGTTATGTCTTCCTCTAATAATCCATACTTCGTTTCGAAAAAAAGACACCAAAATCACCTGCTACAATTCCTTGCCTTAATAATAATTACTGCGTACATTTCAAAACATGTAAAAATTATACGCATTTGACATGTTCACGAATTTCCCTTCGAGCAGTTTGCATTTGCATTAACAGCACAGATAAATCTCAGTCAGATGAAGACACCGAATAGGAATAATTTATCGATTTTGACATTTTGAGAAACTCAAAAAAGTTCAGTCTGGAGAAGCCATAATTTTATATAAGAAAATTCCTTTTTACAAAATTAAGAAAATATCTCTAACAAGCAGCATTTTGCAAAGTGTGAAGTTTTCAGAAAACTGAAAAATCAGCATTTTGTGACGACCATATTTTTGGGTGTGTTTTTAGTGCAGAAGAAACTTCGTAGTATTACTATTTATTTTAAGATTTCCCAAAGCAAGAAATTGTCTTAAAAGTAAAATATATAATTTTTCAATTTGCACTTTTCGAATTGCTCCTGGACCATTCACGATGCGTCGAGCACCTCCTGAACAACTTTCTGAAGCGACGTCACAAATTTGGGCCAAATTTTGTCAGCTTATTGCCTTATATAAATTAATATAATATAATAATATAATTTAGATATTTTGCCAAAATCCGGTTATTGAGGAAGTTACGGATCTTTGAAATTCGTAAAAATGCAATTTTTACTCTTTCGATCTAAATTCGCATCTCTATACTAAGCCGATTTTAATAATCTAAACCGTTTTGGGAAGGTTAAATTTCAGGCTTTGTAGGAAATATAAGTTAAATTTTTTAATTTAAGTAGTTTTGAATTGTACCACAAACAAATACTTAAAATTTCAAATCTTAAAATACATATATATATTTTTGATTCTGTTTATATGTTTGTTTCGTTTAGAAATCGTCTTTATAACTTTTGTTTGCTTTTAGATTTTTTATTTTTTTTTAATTAGATTTTTTTTCCGTCTTATCTGCTTTAAATTTTATTTATTTTTTAATTGAATACTGCGAGCACTGAGATTTTCCTTCACGATTTCCTTTTTACTATATTACTACAAAATTGTTTTCGTTATATTCTGGAGTCGAGTATGAGTCCTTTCAGTTTAAGGGGGCGTGCTGTCATTTGGCTCCGTGAAATTATTGCTGGAGGTCTGTTCCTGGTTCTCTAAACGCATTGTTTGATTTCCTTCGTTAGCAATGCATAGCTTTTGTCAGTTTTATTACAAAATAATTGTTTTTTTACTGAGTATTGTGATTTCGAGCCGGCACATTGTGCGGGGGTAGGTGTTGAATTGTGTAAAGTGTCGTAAGGTTTGCTGGATGTTATTCTATCTTGTCAAACACTTGCTATACAATTCTCTATACGCTAGCACGACAATGTATGAGATTTAATGCACCAATGGATGCAGAAGTTGAAGCAAGGATTGCAAGAAGAATCTGTATTAGTTAGATTGAAAGGTTGCAGTCCGTGCTGATAACTTAACTCCAGAGTGCCTTTATTGATTCTTCTTCAGTTATATTCATATAAAAGATCACCTTAAAGTTCAAAAGAATCACAGAGAAAGCTATTAAAAAAAAGTGTAACATTTCCCAAATCTATGGGTTATGACGATTTTCTGCTTATATTGTGTCAACGCGTTTTTAGCGGTGCCTGACCAAGCATTGTTTACTTTCTTCGATTATGGGTCATTTTACATGTGATGTTTTATTAAGGCCTTATATACGCCATTTCGCCGATTTTCGAAGCTACCTGTTCTAGACGAGGTTAAAAAAAATGATGCATTGACGGAATATTTTTTACAGATCATTTATGAAGATAGTTAAGTATATATACAAAAAAAATGAAATGAGAAATATTGTCAAATGGCGGAGATATAACATAATAAAACAATGATTTTTTTGCGCGCGCCGTTGATGGTGAAAGTTCGCGGCTTTGATGTGTGTTTCTGGCAAAAAAAACAATGAACATATTTATAATTGCATTATGAATGTATCTTCAGATCTAACAAATGTTACAAAAAAAAATTATTGTAATAAAAACTCGAAACTCTAAATTTTTTACTATATTTTCTGTCGATATTTTATTTTGTTATTTTTTTTTTGTGCCGTAGAAATTTTTTCGGTTTAGTGCAAACGATAGGTGATGATTCTCAGAAAATTTCAAAGCGATCTGAGTCGTCTTTCAAGAGTTAGAACTTTCATCAGTGATCAATTCATTCTGCATGTTTAAATACCAATATTGGTTCTTCTTAGTTGTTTAATTAGAGTAACTAACACTGTAGTAATCCCGCTGTAGATATGTAAGTTAGGTATCCGATATGCAAGCCTATGTATGTAAAGAGAGTTCAGTTGTAATCAGACACTCCGAGTGATTAAATCGAAATATTATAGTACTCAAGCACGCGTTGTTTAATTTTATAAAACACCTTTTCCACAATCAGCATCCTAGATCCTTCTTATCATAAACATTTTGGTCATCTTATGGAAATCAAGGTGTTCATCGATCGTACTGTACTACTTTATTACTTATTCGCGCTCGTATATAAATTACTCGCATGAATATCGAAACTTTATTATGTGAAAGTGCAAAAGTGCAATAGGCAATTTATAACTCGAAACTACATCTGCTTAATTAAATGCATCAAAATATTATTTTAATTCTTTCCAAAGAAATATTGGATTTTTAAAAAATGTCTTGCTGCAATTGTTAACATAAGGTGTCCGTTATAGTAAATGCTGCATTAAACAAGTTGTTGTGTGAGTGACTATCATTTGCCGGTGCAACGAATCTCGCCATAAGTAAAACAGTAATGTGTTATATACTGCTGGTTTAAATACACTTCGGATATTATAAGAATAAGATGGTGTGGTGATTACTAGCGGTAGAAAAGTATAGGAGTACTGGAACAATAGTGTGAGCGAAAAGCAATCATTGTCAATATAGTATGCGTTCCAATTTGGGAACTTTTAATTAGACAGTGTTAAATTGTGAATTCCTTCATAACAATATAGTGACCACTTCCTCGATATATTTGTGACTGTGACTAGTGACCTGTATTAGTGCAGTATATAATCCGATTCAGATAGCAATAATTTCCCAATTTAGTGATAACAGCAAACTAAAATATATTTGTGAGCGACATTGACATAGTGATGGAAGCCCTATTTAGTCAACAAAATACCAACATCAAAGCTATAGGGGAAGGTGGGATAAAACGGGACACTACGTTAAAACGGGATACCAGTATTATTCCAGAATTTACAAATGACATCATCTTCGCCGACGGCTCTATTAGTGACACGCGGCAATGTGATTACTCATGCGCAAGCTCAGTCTTCTGTGAGTCGTCAAAGTGTAAATACGGGTGAATATTTTGTTTTTGGCGTTTCGCTTGTAAAAAGGTAATTACATAAAATTAGTGATTTTGTGTTTATTTGCATGCTATTGCTTAAAAAAAAATTGTGGTGGTGAGAAGAACAGAATTTTCCAAAAAGGTTTAGTGATAACAACACTGTTTATTATCTACTTTGCTCTACAAAAAAAGTTCAAGTTGAACTTCGATTTTATGGTAAAATTGGATATTGCTATCCCATTTTACCCAAGTATTCTCCTTCCACTAACTTAAATGTGTTCTTTTATTGTGCATTTTTTCCGTATAATTTGCAGATATCAAAGGTATGGGAAAACAATATATTCGGAAAACGAAAAGGCAATCCTGGAACGAGTATAATACGGAGAAGGCCTTAAACGCCGTCTGTTCTGGCAAGTATGGATATTTCAAGGCATCAAAGGTCTTCAACGTGCCTAAGTCAATGCTAGAAAGGAGGTGTAAGGGGATAAATAAAGTGGCAAAACAATCACTAAAAGTACTAGGAAGCAAATATAATAATTTTACTCCAGAGCTTAAAGCTAAGCTTGTCGAATATGTTAAGAATATGGAAAATATGATGTTCGACCTAACTTCCACATCATTGAGAAGCTTGGCATATCAACTGGCCGAAAGAAACAATATCTCTCATCACTTCAATAAACAGAAAAAGACAGCGGGATGGGACTGGTTGAGAGGTTTTCTGCAGCGAAACAATTTGTCTATAAGAGCACCCGAACCTACTAGCGCAGCTAGAGCAAGATGATTCAATAGGCAGTCAGTAGATAATTTTTTTGCGCTTCTTGAATCCATTCAAGAAACAAATGCATTTACACCCGATCGTATTTTTAATGTAGATGAGACGGGAATAACCGCTGTTCAATCTCGTCCATCAAAAATTATTGCTGCACGAGGTAAAAAACAAGTCGGAACATTGACTTCAGCAGAAAGGGGAGAGCTATGAGTTGTAGAAATTTGTATGAATGCGGCAGGATCATTCATACCTCCTCTGATTATTTTCCCTCGCGTTCGAATGAAGCCTTAATTTTCTGAAGGATCACCGCCTGAGACGATAACTGTCTGCCACTCCTTTGGATGGGTGCAGACAAGAGATTTTCAAACAGTGGTTGGACCATTTTCTCAAGCAGGTAAATGCTTCCCCAGAAAATCGAGCTCTTCAAATATTTGATGGACATAAAACGCATACAGCAAATCTGGGCGTCGTAGAAAAGGCTCAGCAATATGGTGTAACTTTGTTATGTTTACCAGCTCACTGCAGCCACAGGATGCAACCTCTGGATGTTTCCTTCATGGGTCCACTTTCTGCATTCTATAGTCAACAACTTGAAACATGGATGCGTAATAACCCTGGTGAGGTTGTGGGTCTTCGAAATATTCCCCGTTTGTTTGGAGGAGCATCCTTAAGGGTATCAACTCCATTGAATGCCATTAACGGATTTAAAAAAACAGGTATTTTTCCTTTAAACCGTCATGTATTTACAGACGAAATGTTTATGGCTGCACAGCCTACAAATTTTCTTGACCCAAGTGGACTTGAAGAAAATAATGAAGAAGAAATTGTTGATTCCATGCACGTACAGACTTGTGCTACGAAAGCCATAAACCAAGAGGCTAGGACTTATCAATCAATTACATCTACACAATCTGCATTGGATATACCATCTACATCTGCTGTTATATTACCAGAAGAAATATGTCCTTACCCAAAAGCAACACGACGACCTTTAACAAGGGGAAAAATAAAACGGGGGAAAGCCGCGATTTTAACTTGCAGTTCTAATAAAGCACAGCTGGAATAATCTATAAAAGAACGAAAACAAAAATTGAATTTAAAAATTAAAGGAACAGAACCTCCAAGAACACAAAATAAAGTGAAAATTAAGAAAAAGGTGGATAAACTGAAAAAAAAAACCGAAATCTGGAGAAAAATTGGATCAATCTCAGAACGATCAGATGGACTGCTTGTGCCTTTACTGCCACGTCAGGTTTTCCAACTCTAAACCCAACAAAAAATAGATTCAATGTGATATGTGCGAGAAATATGCACACGACGCTTGTGCTTGTGCAGAAAAAAGACAGAAGGCTTTTATTTGCGATATTTGCAACTAAGACTAACTACTTACTTAAAGTATCAAAAACAGCTGTTTTTCTATTTTGTTAACTATTATTAAATGAAAATGTTCGTTTTATTTTTATTTTTATACTAACTAACTTTGAAATAATAAATTAGATTCTTTATTTGCAAAACTGACCTTGTTGTCATTTAAATCTTAAAGGCAAAATCGTATCCCATTTTTCCCCAATGTGTGTTCCCATTTTACCCTAGTATAAGGGTAAAATGGGAATTGAGTAGAGTTGTAAAAAGAGTTGTTTTTTTACTTAGTAACAGCTATTAATATTTTTTTTCAAGATTGGTTATGAAAACAACTGTCTTGGGAATATTTATGTTAAAAAATTTACCATCTCAAACGTGCTATCTCATAATTAAATGTAATCAAAATTATGGTATCCCATTTTACCCCACCTTCCCCTAAATAATTTCAGGGATAACACATTCAAAACAGGTAAAGAATTTAGAAATAAACATTTTTATCAAGCACTTGAAAAATTACTGGAATAAATTTTATGACATGCATCAACAGATGATCGCCAAAGAAACCAGTGAGGTTCTGCAAAAGGAATATTTTATTAATGATAATTTTTCTACAGTAGAGACAAAATTTATCGAAATAAGTAGTGAATTGGCAGGTTTGATAGAGTTATGCGATGAGCAAGAATTAAAGCAAACACCACATCTATGTACAGTCAAGTTTCTCGAACGACTTTCATCTGCCCAAAATCAGTATTCTCCGATTTGGTGGTAATTAATTAGAATGGCAAACAATTAAAGATACGTTCACGAGTTTAATTCATACCAATGAATCGCTTTCCAAAATACAAAAATTTCATTACGTGAAAGCGAATCTCCATGGGCAAGCTGAAACCCTAATCAAAAATATTGCTGTAATAGAAGCAAACTATAAACATGACAGTAGAAAAGCTTGAAGCAATAACACGCAAAGAATGGGAAATTTCTATGAATAATTTGCCAAATTTACCATCATTTAAAAGTTTAGAAGAATTTCTACTCACTAGGCTTCGAACATTGGAAACAGTTGAAAAAGTTAAGCAATATCTGAATCATAAAATCTCATTTAGCTCTAATAATTCGTGTTCAACGACATCTCACTTCACTACGTCAAAGTTTCGTTGCATCGATTGTTCATATAAACATCCATTATATGTATGTCCTTCGTTTAGGAAGAAGTCAATTCATCAACGTTGGGATAATATTCGCAGACACATAAGTGTCACCGTTGTCAGGGGAAACATCATACCATGCTACACAACGAGTCAACGGAAACAGAGAGAAGTCCAGTAAAGACGAATCCTATAACTTAAAACTGTGGGGGCCAAACCTCAAATACGCCACGGTTCATACTGTTCTTACTCAAGCTCCTGTAAGCAAGAATTATTAGCCACAGCCTGGGTAATAGCTTCAGATTGTTCGGGTTCACAAATAAGACTCAGAGCCTTACTCGATCAAGGACCTGAAGCAACCTTTATTTCAGAAAGTACTGTTCAACTCCTCAATCTGAAAAGAAAGCGGAAGAATGCCACTATCGCATGTATAGGCGCCGTCGAAATTGGGTCATCGAAAGGGCAAGTATAACTTCGTATCTCTTCCGCTATTAATACTGATTTTACTATAAATGTAGAAGCATTCGTCCTAAACAAATTAACGACATTACTACCGGAATATCATATTTCATATACATATATTAATTGGCCACTTATTCAAGGACTCCGCTTAGCCGACCCACACTTCGGTATACCCGGCAAAATAGATATGATTTTGAGCGCTAGCCAAATTTTCTTGGAAGGTGTGTTCCACGGTTCTGAAGGAACTCCGTTGGCGCAATCAACTCAACTAGGATGGATTCTCTCCGGTTGAATTTTCTCGTCGCATAAATCGAATACGAATACGCAAGAAGCTAATAAAGGTCATCCAGTCTGTTTACATTCTGCCACTATTAGCGAAGTCAATGATCAATTAAGAGCATTTTGGGAATTAGAAGAAGTTGAACCAATTCAATCATACACACAAGAAGAAGCTCAATGTGATCAGTTCATTGATAGCACTTGTCAGCGTAATGATAGCGGAAGATATATTGTAAAACTTCCACTTTGCAAAGACTCGATGATGTTAGGAGAATCGAAGAAAGCAGTTGTCAGGAGATTGCTGTCCATTGAACGCAAGTTTTATCAAGACGATACCTTTAAGCAAAGATACAACGGCTTCATGCAAGAATACTTCAGCTTAGGTCATATAGAGCAAGTGACAAAGAATGAATCAAGCTCACCGACAGGTATTTGTTATATACCTCATCATGGCATCTTAAAGGAGTCAAGTAGCTCCACCAAATTACGTGTCGTTTTTGAAGCATCTCATAAAACGGAAAGCGGTGTCTCACCAATGACATTATGTCTACTGGACCCAAATTGCAACAGGACTTATCCGAAATCATTCTCAGATGGCACACGCATGCCATAGCGTTCACAGCTGATATAGAAAAAATGTATCGGAAAATTCTTGTAGATTGTCAAGATACTGATTTGCAACGGATTGTATGGCGTTTTTCTGAATCGAGCAATATGGAAGAATATCGCTTACTTACCGTTACTTATGGTACAAAGTCAGCTCCTTACTTAGCCTTAAAAATTCTGAAGAGATTGGCACAAGATGAATATAAAAATTTTCCAGTAGGAGCTCAAATTTTAGAGAGAGATTTCTTTGTTGATGCTGTCTTGTCAGGATCACATAATTTACAGAGAGCATTAGAAACACAGACCCAACTGATAAGCATTCTTCAATCTGCTGGTTTTTATTTGAGGAAATGGATATCAAACTCTCCTGACTTGCTAATGCATCTTCCTTCAGAAGCTATGGAAATTTCCATCCCTTTCAACTTATCAAGAGACAACAGTTTTAAAGCTTTACGAGTCTATTGGAGTCCCATATTGGATCAAATTAAAATAAAGGTATAACTACTTCCAGCAATTGATATTCCTACAAAAAGGAGCTTGTTATCAAATGCAGCAAAACTCTATGATCCACTTGGCTGGATTTCGCCCACAGTAGTCGTCGCAAAAATTATGCTTCAGCGTTTTTTGCTGCTTTGTGTAAATTGGGGTGATCCGTTACCTGCGGACATGGCTAAGGATTGGTTACGCTATCGTCAGGATTTATTTATTCTAGAAATTTTTGAAACTCCACGTTGGTTTGGACTAAAGGAAAACTATCTTGCCTTCGAATTGCATGGGTTCTCGGATGCTTCAACTTCAGCATATGCAGCTGTAGTCTATTCCAGAATCATCAATGCAAATGGTGAAGTAGGGAGTCCACCTGATAACCGGGAAAAAAGAAGGTAGCACCTATACGACAAATAAGTGTGCCACGTCTTGAACTGTACGGTGCAGTATTAGTAGCCAAATTATTAAGGAAATGTAAACAAGCTCTATCCGCAGAGCATGCATCGCTACATGCTTGGACAGATCCAGCGTTGGGCTTTCATGGTCAAAAGGCCATCCAAACCGCTGGAAAACTTTTATTGCCAATAGGGTTAGTGAAATGCGAGATACTTTCCGTTTTGATCCTACCAGACTTAATCCAGCTGATTGTGCCAGTCGAGGCATACAACCCTCAGAATTAAGACATCATATATTGTGGTGGTACGAACCTGACTTTCTACAAGTTGACCCACTCCATCTACCCACTACACCAAACTACAATACATCAGGACTTGATCTAGAGGAAAGAGTAAATCAGATTAGCTTGCATCAGACTCAGGCGGAAACTTGGACATTACTAGACAAGTATTCTTCACTTTCCAAACTTGTACGGGTGACAGCGACTTGCCACAGGTTCGTCAGTAATTTGCAAATCAGTCGACATAATACTCTGCAAGTCCGGCAAGGTGATAGTCAGATTGGCGTTCTGACTACGCAAGAACTAACTAAAGCGATTAACAGCTTGATACTCTTCGTACAAGGTGAAATGTTTCGCTCGGAAATAATTTATCTAAAAGCAAATAAACCTATTAACTCTAAAAGTCGGCTGTTACCATTGAACCCTTTCATAGACGACAAAGGACATTTACGAGTAGGTGGCCGATTGGAATACTCACTCCTCATATATCAAGAAAAACACCCGATCATTCTTCCTTCTAATAATAATTTATCGTCGTTAATAATTCACAATGCTCACTTGTCAACATTATATGGTGGACCGCAGTTAACATTATCACATATCAGAAACAAACACTGGATAATCAAGGGTAGAAACCTCTTCAGGAAACACCTTCAACGTTGCATCGTTTGCATTCGAAATAGACCAAAACTTCTCTCCCAGATTATGGCAAACTTACCACGACAACGAGTTACACTATTAAGACCATTTGTACATAGTGGCGTAGATTACGCTGGGCCAATTAACAACAAAACCTCGAAGTTAAGAACATCAAAGATAACAAAAGGGTACATTTGTCTTTTCATCTGTTTGGCAACTCGTGCAGTACACATAGAATTCGTAAGCGATCTGACGACAGAAGCCTTTGTTGCAGCATTTCGGCGGTTCTCTGCAAGGCGAGGACACTGCGTTGAACTTTGGAGTGATCGAGGAACCAACTTTGTAGGAGCGAATGCATAACTGACACGAAAATTTCATGAAATATGTTCAGAAAATTCCATCTTAACTGAAATTCTTGGTAACGATGGTACCAAATGGAATTTCATCCCACCTGGGTCTCCACACTTTCGGGGAATTTGGGAATCCGGCATTAAGTCAGTGAAGCATCACTTACGACGGGTTATTTCCGACAGACCGTTAACTTACGAAGAAATGTGTACACTCTTAACTCAGATTGAGGCATGTTTGAATTCGAGGCCGATTTGTACGCTATCTGAATGTGCTGATGATTTGAAGGCACTTACTTCAGCTCATCTTTTGATTGGGACCTCGATCAAATTGGTAACAGAAGAGAATCTCCTTGAAATGAATATTGATAGACTCACGCGCTGGAAACAAGTTCAGCAAATTCTCCAACATTTTCGGAAGAGGTGGTCGAAGGAGTATCTTCATACCTTACAACAACGTAGAAAATGGAAGCACCCGCAGACCGATGTCAAAGTCAACGACGTTGTATTAGTGAAGGACGAAAATCTACCTCCTGCAAAATGGCTTCTAGGTAAGGTCGAGAGTGTGCATCCTGGAAGGGATGGACGAGTTCGTGTTGTTACAGTAAAAACCAAGGGGTCACTACTCACCAGGCCTGTGGTGAAAATGTGCGTCCTCCCTATCACCGATCCTGATGCTGAGAGTACGAGTGTAAGGAAGGTAAACCTACATTATTGAATTCATCATTCAAGCATGGCGGGCAGTCACGAATTAAAACATCTCTATATAAGTATAGTTCGCATTTTATTTTAAAATTACGAGGCGGGCAGTATGATCAATTCATTCTGCATGTTTAAATACCAATATTTGCTCTTCTTAGTTGTTTACTTAGAGTAACTAACACTGTAGTAATCCCGCTGTAGATATGTAAGTTAGGTATCCGATATGCAAGCCTATGTATGTAGAGAGAGTTCAGTTGTAATCAGACTCTCCGAGTGATTAAATCGAAATATTGCAGTACTCAAGCACGCGTTGTTTAATTTTATAAAACACCTTTTCCACAATCAGCATCCTAGATCCTTCTTATCAGAAACAATCAGGTTCAAAAAAGTGAATTATGGAAAAACGGCTTTGAAGCTGGCGGTCAGGTGCGCTGCACTTGTACTATGCATATGTCTGTGCCGAACCGAAAAAAACCCCGTTACTTTTATCGTAGACTAAATAGACAAAACCCGTTAGCCTTACCGTTACATGACTCTATGTGGGGATAATAAGTAATAAATAGAAAAGGGTAGTTGCCGTTCTAGCGCACCTGTCCTCGTTACCAAGAAAATAAAGGATTTTAGGCTCTAAGTGTTTTAACAATTTTTGGAATTTTTCAATTCTGTAAAGCTTAAAATATTGCTAACCGTTCAGGCTAATGTGATCAAAAATGAACAAAATTGAAAACTTTTGAAATTTTTCGCGTTATAAGGCCTTAGGTGTAATATTTTATTGTTTATAAATGTGTATTTTGCTCAAGTGGACTTTTGGTAGTAATTGCTTTAAAATTTGTTGCGTTTGACCTAGAAGTTTATTTACTTCTTTTTTATTTTTTAACAAATTGCAAGTATGACTCCCGTATGTTTTGGAATTATATGAAATGTGATTTAGACAATCATTTATGCGCACTACAAGTATTTTTAAATTTTTTCGGCAATGGAGGGGCTGACTTTTTCTGTTTGTTTATTTTTCTTTGTTGTTGCGGGTGAACACCAGCTAGTAGATTTATCGCAGGATTGTGTTCTGTTCGCCCGATACTTGAAACTTCTTATTCATGTTAGGTGAGTCTTTCAGATATACGTTTCATCTTTGGCCCATTTAACCCAGTGCCCGCTCGAACACCAATTGCGAGACATGACACCAATCAACGCGAATTTTCAGACTGAAAGTTTGGGTGCCAATATATGATCATTAAATACTTTTCAAAGTGGAAGTGAACCGAGTAAGCTGATTTTTGAAATTGTCGACCAAGATTTCCAATGAGCTTTCTCCTCCATCTTGAAAAAACGGGTAAATTTGGTTTTTTTGCCATAACTCGAGAATAACGAACATTGCGATTAAATGAGTATACTTTTTTGTTGCTTTTTTTTCGCTGTACAATTTGAGTGGTATGAATTTTTTTCCTAGCGTTGATCGTTGTTGACATATCGGACGCGAAAATATGACACTGTAACTTGCTTTTTGCAGTTCTCTTCTTTCTCGTGATACATATCAGAAAAAGTCCATTATCAAACTTGTTGGGCATGCAATGTCATCTCTTTTTTTTTCTTTTTTAGACAAAAATTACGACTTTAAGCTCGCCAAAATGTTAAGTGGTCAGGTCAGAAAGTAAAAATTAAGAGACGGTAGCGGAAATCATTTAAGTACAATATAAATAAGTAAAACAATAAAATTATGAATCACACGCATGAAATTTATTAGTATTGGTTTTGTGTTCTAGAAGATGGAAATGAATGGAGGTCCGTTTTTTATCTGCACTCTTCTTCGATTTGACGGTCCTGGTTCACAGTCCTCCTGCTGGGACAATTATATTCGAAGTTTATCCGAATGACATCAGTATCGCAGGAACCGAAACTTCGGAAAGAGTACGACGTTTGAGAAAGAACCAATCGCCAGAATTTAGATTTGATCAAACTACAGCTCCAAAAGTTAGCCAAGAGAAGATTCTTTATACAAATGCCTCGCCTTTATTTTGCAAAAGTCGAAATCAAAGTTGAACAGGCTTTTGAGGATGCAGATATTCTTATCGTAAACACGGCAATTGAAAAGCATCGATTTATGACTATGTTGAAATTGGCGGCCAAGACATCGATCTTTTGGTTTTAATCAGTGGACTCGCGCAGGACAAAACAAACGTATACTTCCAAAAACTAGCAAAAAGAAATACACCCACAGAACTCTCCTTTCCGACTAGTTTGGAGCATGAGAAGTCTGTTCTCGACAACTTACTTTTTCTTCCTGCTTTCAGCGACTGCGATACCACATCGTCTTTTCTCAATGTTGGCAAATCAAAATTCATCAACACTCTTGAAAAGCCTCTGGAGCTACTGTCATCGGTAGACTTAGACTTCCACAGGACAACAATTCGTATTATCCCTATGGCGGCAATAAGCAAGAAAAATCTTTAAATGTTTTACGATTCCACCGCTTCGCTAAATCAGTGACTAAAATAAAATTAAACCACCTCTCACTACTCCCACCAACGAAACACGCAGTACGCCAGCTATATTCCGTACGTATCTGCAGGTGCAAACGTGGCTCGGATTTTGCAAGGATCCTAAGGAATGGGGTTGGCGACGAACAAATCATGGACTTGAACCAGCTCTCAGCACTGCTGATCCCACGCCATCTGAGCTTTTAAAGCTAATATCATACAAGTGCAAGGGAAAATGTGAAGCTGCCTATGGGTGCAGAAAGACGGGGATTGCTTGTTCCATTATTGGTCTCAATTGCAGTGGGCAAACATGCAACAACGTCGCCAAAGTGGACATCCTACTCAACGAGGATGAGGAGGATGATTCGACCATTGAAGAATCATCTAATGTGGTTAAAGAACCTCCACAATTCAATGAGCATTCCGAGCAGGAAGACTGTCAACCGGGACCGTCAAAACGAAGAAGAGTGTAGTTATTAAAAACGGACCTCCATTCATTTCCATCTTCCTGAACACAAAACCAATCCTAATAAATTTCATGCGTGTGATTCATAATTTTATTGTTTTATTTATTTATATTGTACTTAAATCATTTCCGCTACCGCCTCTTAATTTTTACTTTCTGACCTGACCACTTAACATTTTGGCGAGCTAAAAGTCGTAATTTTTGTCTAAAAAAGAAAAAAAAAGAGATGACATTGCAGGTATGAACATGCCCTACAAGTTTGGTAATGGACATTTTTCTGATATGTATCACGAGAAAGAAGAGAACTGCAAAAAGCAAGTTACAGTGTCATAATTTTTGATTTTGGCATCCGATATCTCAACAGCGATCAACGCTAGGGAAAAAATGCATACCACTTAAATTGTACAGCGAAAGAAAAGCAACAAAAAGGTCATATAATCACAATTTTCGTATCATGACGGAGAGCCGAGTTATGGCAAAAAAACCAAATTTACCCCTTTTTTTAAGATGGCGGAGAAAGCTCAGAGGAAATATTAGTCAACAATTTCAAATTAAACTTTTCTAATCCACCCCTTGCATTTATATGCCATTTTTTTCCACTATAATGACTGGACTAGTAGACCAAGAACCGCGATAGCATTTCTTTTATATATGAAATTCTATTTATATTTACTTATAATATTACTATTTATTACTTTTATTTTTATTTAATATGCATGTGGCTAAATATTCTACTTTCACCTCCTCTTGCAAGATGCACATTGCTGGAAATTTTCTTTTTCACATTTCGCTTAATATAAAAATATTAATTAACTATTGAACGGAAGTAGCTATTGAGGAAATTCCTTGTAAGATTTAAAGGACTCTTAAGGGATCACATTTAAAAAAAAAATCTTATCCTTGGTGTAAAAACTTTACGGTATAAAGGATAACACAACAAATTTGAATGTTGTTTTTTTTATTCTAAATAACCAGGATTCCGTTTAGGAAAACATTCTCTTCAGTAAACCCATTACGATTCCAACTTGAGAATTTTATAATTTAATAACAACATTGTAGCCATTAACATTTATAAATACAAGGAACAATAAGGTATCCTCCCAAGACATCCTCTGAAGATATTCTCTTAAGACATCCGCCCAAGATATACAAGGATAAAGGATATTTTTTACATCCTTAATTTTCTTTGCTTATAAAAGGTATTTGTAATATAATTTTTCCTGGAACATTTTAAATAATTTAAAGGCTATGCCTCTGTGATAATTAGAACCCAAATTATGATTCAGTGATAGCTCAGCAGATCAAAAATCGGTAAATTTGAGATTTCAAAGTAATTTAAATCAGTTCTATGGCTTTTATACTACCAAAACAGCAGCTTTTATGATGTGAGACTTCCAAACATAGAAGTAATATGTTTGCAGTAAAGAATTGCCATGGAAGTCAAAGTTTTTAAAAATAAATAACTAAGTTTATGCCCTTGAGCTTCATGTTTAGTTTTACATTTGCCTTGCCTAGATTTAAAGCTAAATTAGCTGGCAGACAATTTCATAAAAAACTTCTTTCTGGAAGTTTTACTCTTTATGCTAAGGGTTTGAAATTGTTGTGTTTCTCGAATAAACTACGAACAAAATATTTAAATGAGAATAAACGGATGCAATCGTTTCAATGGACGTGGTAAACCTCTCTTCTATCAACTTCCAAAACAAAATCTGACAAACTTTCAGAGTAATCCTACTGCCACTAAAATGGCCTCAGTGCAAGCCAGCATTATGCTGGAACAGATGACGATGTCTTAGGTTAAAATCTATTGCATCTAATGGAGTTGTCTGCACCTGTGTATCATACTGAGTTTACTTCCCTGTCATTACATTCATACGACTTAAGTTTAATGTAATGAACGTAACACCTGTCGATATCCGACCACACTGCATCTCGGCAGATACTCTCGTTTAAGTTGCAAATGGCCCTATGTATAGAGTGCTGTCCTGTGTCCTGCAATCTGGTGCAAGGATAATGCATGTATGTGTCACTAAGCACCAAATAAATTGATTAAGCCAATCTCTATCGTTTGAACTTCCAATATTACGGCGTGGAAAGTTTGAATTTAGCTCGAACACTTCACATGAGACACATCCATGTATTTAATGTATAAGCTCCCATCGGCGTGTGAACTTAAACTGACAGGATGTGCACCTCGGAACTTTGCATAGTTTAATCGAGTGAGCTTTAACTAATTTCCCTGCTTTTAAGTCTTTCGTTTTAAGTTGTTATTTACGAGCTTGTTATATCCAGAAATGTTGCAGCGGCTAAATATGCTTGCTACTACTATTTGTTGAAATGAACTAGGTATGCATGTGAATTGAGCTAATTACTAAAGTACATTACGTATTTCTTCACAAATACCGTAATTAATATTTCCAGAAATATTCGTATATTGATACAATCTCGCTCTTTATATTCCTTCTCTGGACAAAAGATGGAAATTGAATTTATCGTCATTCTATGTCATCCCAAAGAAACAACTATAAACCCCTTATAGAGCTTATATACAGTGACTTTATTTATGTAACCTTTATATAAATAAAGGTTTTATAAAATGAGTAACAAAAATATTCTGAATACATTTAAATAACTTCTTATATAACCCAGTGTACTCTCGATTAATGTATTTTGATCATAGCAGTCAGTGGTTGCAGTAAATTGCTTGTTCATAATGCCGATGGAGTTTTCTCAGATTGATTTCTTTTAGTGATTAAAATGTAAGGGTATAGACATCAAATTTCGATATTGTTTGTATTGCATTTGTATATGTGCCTAAAATTTTACATCTTAGAATTACAGTTTTTGGTAATGTTATAATAAGGGTGTCCCATGTAACCGGTTCCGTGAGCAATTTTTCTTGAAAACGTGCAGAGATATCAAAAAAGATCTAATAATAAAAGTTACGTATCATTGGCTAAGCTATCATTTAGCATAGTAAAAGTTCTTGAAAAAGGATTTGGAAACATATATTACAAATATGTCCCTTTCTTCCTTCTTAAGGATACATTTCGTCCACATTTTTGAATTCCACAAATAAAACTAACACGAAAATGATTGAAAATTCCAGATTACTCCATTATTATCGATATATAAGGTTTCCAATTGTACTCCATGCATCGTGTTCCTTTGTCATTTTTCTCGAAATTGCACAGTGATATCATCGAAATTGTAATCAGAAAAGTTACCCATCATAAGATATAGTAAAAATTGCAGAAAAAGTACATGCAAAGAGGATATCTTCGGTTATGTCCTTTTCCTCCTTTCTGAGAACACATTTTAGCTATATTTTTATGAGATGTAAGAGAAAACCTCAAACAGAGACTGGCATGGTGACGGTCATTTCGAACATTTATTAGTGTAAGAATTAGTAATTAGTTGTTAATTTAGGATTTAATAAAATATTTGTTTTTTTAAATTAATTTTTTCCAGATCACAGAAAGTACCTTCCTTTTACTTCCTTTCCCATGAATTTTTTATGTGTATCTACGGTATATTACTTATTCTACAGAAGTTTTTTTAGCAATTAAAAGAAGATAATGGCAATTTACTTGAAAGAGGACGAAGAGTCGACCCGTAATTTTTATCTCAGGAATTAGCGGAACATACTCCTACACAGAATAAACAACATTCTTAAAATCATGGAATCACCTATGTTTGCTCGAAATTCATTTGTTTTTTTTTTTAAATTATATCAGTTTTCTAAATAATTTTAGTTTTGCGAAGAATCTAAATCTTTATTCTGATCATACAGAATTCATTATTTTATATATTGTGTTTATACAAACCGCAGATTTTTATTCATAATTTGAAAGAATAGTTTTCTATGGCTTAGTGAGAATTTTATATGAATTTCTTTTTGTGTACCCATATTTAGAAGAATATGTATATAAATTCTCAAAATCAAAGAATAGATTTATCTTGTCATAGAATACTTTTTATGATATCAGAGAAAACAATGTATAATGTTTATAATGCGAATGTGACTGGTGTGTTTTACTAGTACAAACTCAAAATTAATAATAAAAACGATAACTGCATAAGGAAGCTTATATTTCTGCGAGGAAAACTATTGCAGCAAGTAGCTTGAACGGTAAACTACTCTGCTCGGATATCAGTTGCAGTGTCCTAATTATTCTTATTTTGGCTGTGGATTACAATATTTGTGCGCGGTCGTAAATGGTTTGATATTTGTTTGATTTAAAATTTTACGGTATATAAATATTTGTTCGAGTGCGAGGATAAATTCTGGTGAAAATTTTATTAGTTTTCGCGTAGTGCTATATCTAATCTACCGTATTGCCTTTAATACATATTTTTGGTGAGTATGTTGTTTAATTTAATTTTTTATTACTGTTATTTTAACGCTCTATGTATATTTATTTTTATGAAATAGTTTTTCGAATTAAAGTATACATATTAGTGGCCCAAAATGTAAAGTGCTAGAAGTCTAAATGTGTTAAAATATCTAAATGCTCATTCAGTCATATAACTTTTTAATTTGACAATATTTTTTCTTGATTCTGTTTTTAAATTTAAGGGAACTTGATTATGAACTTAGTGCAGTAAAAGTCGTTTTAGAAAATTAAATTCTTTTATTTTTTGTAATTTTTCAAAACGAAAATTCGGACCCGGAACTCCAATTTTTTTAATTCGTGTCAATTTTTTTGTAAGGAAAAGTGGCACGCGGGTATCCTTTTTCTACTATAACGGTATCTATTATAACAGTATCTTTCTAGCGACTATAACTTAAGGGGCTCATGTAGGGTATGAACTGTTCTCAAAATGCGATTTTCGAAGGTGAAGCATTTTTACAAATTTCAAAGATGTCCGGATCTATAAAAGTAACGATTTGTACCAATGACATCTTCTTTTACAATTATTGGATTGGACTACCTAGTAATTAACATTTTTAAAATGAACTAAATCGGGGAACCCCTTCTTGTTGTTGTCATACAAAGCTTTTGGTTTTCACTTTATTTTACTTTCATGTTCATCTAGGGTACAATTATTGGTTTTAAGTTCAATTGTAACTTTTTGTCATGTTTTCTTGTATAAATCATTTTGTTACAGTGAAAAAGTCTGAACTTTTATGGACCGGCACATATTCTTTATATTTGTAAAAATGCTTCACCTTCGATGGCGAAGCTTTCCTAAATATGTTTTTTATATTCTTTGATTTCCTTAGGGTGCGCGAATAATTTCGTATTGAAATATAATTTGCAAAGCGGCAGATTAAAACAATACCCAAAATGTCAGTAGACATTGAAAATAACGGGACAGTGCACATTGTGGATATAAACGTCATTGTCCTTAACGAGGAATCCGGTTTGGATTTCGCGCAACAGCTTTTGGAAGAATGGGATTTTAATCACCTTATAGATGATTTTAAAGAAAAGGGCATAGATTTTGAATGCTTAAAGTGTATGACCGTTGGATTGAGAATTAAGTTTAGGACCCGACTTTTTGAATGGCATCGTATAAATGTAACTTAATTATATACTTTATAATACATATAAAAAGTATAATAACAGTCTTTAACTTGCTTTTTAGGGATTTGCTACATCTTTGGCTGAAAGTTTCAAATAGTGCAAATATTGCAAACTGGCTTTTTGAAAATAGTCTCGACAACTCCTCTCCTACTCCTACAACGTTAGATAATTCAAACTCAGATCGTCCATTAACTTCGTCTATTCCAAGATCCTTAGTAAGCGTGTGCCTTAAATTGCATAATAGACAAAACTAATTGCATTCATTATAGGATTTGGAAAGGTTGCTCGAAGACTCATTTTTGGGAAAAAGTGTCAAAGAACATTTTTCGAAAAACAAATCGTTATCCCACACAAGTCGAAATGATTTATGTTCTGTTATTGCTAATTTCTGGATTGCGAAAAAACGGCAAGTAACCAATATAGATTATAAAGAAGCAGTTCAAGAAATAAAAAAGGTGTTCCCAAAAGAAAAAGAAGTAAGAAAAAAATTCAATACAAACAGTTATTTTATATACATTTATATATGCGCATTTGAATTTTTTAGGAAACATATTTATCAACTTCTCAGAAAGCAAAAGGAAATTGGCAGCACGTTATTACACCCTCTCAAGGAAAGGAAAGGTGTGTTAAGAAGTCGCTATAATTTGAAAGTACATCAATCAACTCCAACTAAATCGGGAACTAATTCCAGTGTTGATGATAGCACATCCGCTTCAATACTGGAGGATGCCAAGTGGTTAAAAAAAAAATTCGAGCCAGATCAACTTGTTCTTCAAGCATGGGTTAGAACACACTCATATCGCATGTCGCATGTCAAAAATGAAAGTATTGACATATTAAAGGAGTGGCCAATTTTGAAACAGAATTTTGCTTCTAATTTGGTACGTTAAAGCCTTTTGATATGGTTTATATGTGTACATAAACTTTTTAATTTTCTTCTTGGAACTTTCAGATTGAAGTGGATTTCGAACAAATTTATCCGGGGAAGGATAAATTACTTTCATCAAAGTGGGATAAATATATTGGAGGAATTTTAAATATTTTTAAAGAAAGTATTAAAAAAGATTTTAGGAAAAATTAATCAGGACACATCGACAGAAACGATAGATTTCATCGCAATATACCTGTTACCAGCTATTTTACTTCCAACTATAATTCATAAAGGAACTCAAAAATGGAAACCTTCAATTTTAGAGGCACAGCAGACTCTAATATTACAAGTTGAGGTGATGTTTATATTCTACATATTTATAGAAAACATTTTTAATGGATATTAATTACAGGTCGAGAATAATATTATAACTAAAGCTCAACAACATAAGAAATTATTGATTGATAAGGGCCTTTGTGTTCAACCCTTCATTATAGCGGTCGGTGAGATAACATCATTTAACAATTTTTATGTTTATTTTAATGACACCCTCTATAAATTTCGTACATTTTGCAAAGCGCTGTCAGTAGCATTTAAGATTTTTAATGTTTGCAATTTGGAATATCCTAAGCCAGTTAATCAAATTTGGGAAATCATCCGGTATTATTTTTATGAAATACCATTGACTGGTAAAAAAACAAATGCCCTTTATGCTTGTTATCAGATCTCCAAGAATAACTATTAAAATAGCTATGTATAAATATATACTATAATAATGTATAAATGTTTTGTTTGTGGCAATATCATGCCAGACGAAGATAAGTACTTTATTCACTTGAAATTTAGTCATAAGATGTCTTACCATTCAAAATTCTTCCAATGTACAGTATGTCCACAAAGTTTTCAAAATATGCATTCATTTCGACGTCACTTGGTCCGAAAACATTCAGATGTAAATTGTAGTATTTCTAAACAATCACATTTAAATATAATTGAAGAAGCTTCCACAAGTGCAAGCATTTCTGAAGGTGTCGATAAAGTTCTTCAAATTTTCAGTACATCAGATGAAGTCTTAGCTTTTGCTTTAAAACTTTATGGAAATATTTCCATGAACAGAAAAGCAGCTAGTACAATAATTAGTGATACTGAAGACCTTATTAAAACGTTCATTACATTTGCCCTGCTAATTGATGATATAAATATTTTAAAATTAAAACTCGTCGAATTACAAAATGCTTTTAAGCTTTTTAACACTGAGTACAAGTTTCAAAAATATTTAAAAAGCTATGATATTATCGATGATTTAAATGAATATACAATTAATGATAGCATTTCTATAGATACCAATAATACAGAAGCAAAAGGTATAACGTTACCCTTGAAAACTAATATTGACACAATCACCTGGTGTACTTTTATCAATGAAAAAAAATGAGGAGGAAATTATAAAAAGTAATAGTATTTCTAATGTTATCCAGGGATCGGTTTGGATAGAAAAAATGAATAGCTTTAAACAAAAAAATGTTATTCCATATATTTTATACCAAGATGACGTCGAAATTAACAATCCTCTTGGGTCCAAACAGGCATACATAAAATATCAGCTATGTATTTAAGTTTCCCTTTATTACCTCACTGTCAGATATCGAAATTAGACAACATTCTTGTTTGTTGCTTAACTAAAACCAATGATATACGCCATGGCTATTACAGAAATTGAAAGCCCTTAATACAAGTACTTAAAAGTTTTGAAGAAGAAGGATTAACTATTCAAGTAAATAACAAAGATCAACAATTGTATTTAATATTATCAAATATAACTGGAGATAATTTAGGGCTTAATGGTTTATTAGGTTTTGTGAAGTCGTTTTCAGCCAATTATTATTGTAGAATATGTGTGGCGAACAAAACTGCTATGAAAGAGATGACAAGTGAAGATACCTCACTATTTCGTACTGAAAATAGTTTTCATATTGAAGAAGATGTAAATAATCCTTCATTAACAGGCATCAAAGAGCTGTGTGTCTTTAATTCCATTAATTCATTTAAAGTCGTTGATAATGTAACATGCGACTTAATGCATGACATATATGAAGGAATTTGCCACTTCGAAATTTGCAGTATTCTTAATTACTTAATTTTTGAAAAAAAATTCTTTACTTTATTAGACTTAAATAACAGAAAATCCTTATTTGATTACGGTGAATATGCAAATAATAAGTTTACAGATATATCTACGAAGCAATTGTCTAGTAAAAAGTTGAAAACTTCAGCTACTCAAATGAAAACATATGTACAATTACTCTCCTTAATAATTGGTGACTTAGTGGCGCCACAAGACGAAATATGGAAACTTTTATTACTTCTTTTAAAGCTTATTGAAGCTATTTCACAACCAAGTTTTGATGACAGCAGCTTATTAGTATTAAAAAATATTATAGAAGAACATCACAAGTATTGTATTAATGTGCTTGATACAAATCTTGTTCCGAAACACCACTTCATTACACATTACCCTACTGTCATTAAAAAACTGGGTCCAATAAAACGATTATGGGTTATGCGTTTTGAGGCGAAACATAAGCGGTTGAAGCAATATTGTAGTATGTGCTGTTCGAGAAAAAATATTTTATTAAGTTTGGGTACAAAATTAAATTATAATTTTGCGGAATGCAATTATTATAAATCGAAGAATGAATTAGAAAGCACTAATTTTATTTTTGAAGAAGGAATACAAATTGATTTTAGAAAAAATGAAGTATTTACTAAACTTATTTTCAAAAATGATGAACTCAGAGAAGCTTTTAAAAACATATGGTCTCTTCAAAAGATTAAAGTAAGTGGTACAAATTTTGGAATTGGAAATATTTTAGCTAGAATAGATAATTTCAATGAAATAAGTTTTCATTCTATAAAATATATATTATGGCATTCTAACATAGTTTATTTCATAGCAGTTTTAGTTAATGTTAAGTACTTTAGTGAACATTTGCAAAGTTATATTTTAGATGACAAAAGCATTTTTATGGACGTTTTCAGTATCATAAACTGCTATGAGATTAAGTATCCTCCAATGCATCTGATTAGGTTACCTACAGGAAATGTTACTGTTAAATTAGAACTTCCGTTTATGTAATAATAACCGCAGTAGAATTATATACTGAATACTAAGTGTTATATGTATGATCAAAAGTTATGAAAAATATATATAGGTTTTTCAAGAATGTATGTCTTTTATTATCAAAACCCTAAATCAATACTTAAAGGCTATGATTTTTCATTGTACATAATATAAATTGTTTTCAACGAAAATACGCGAATGAATAAGAATGTGACATCAACGTGAATTTTCGTACTGTATTAGTGTATTCTATTTAGATGAACAAAATCCATACTGTGAAATTTGACACTATATGAATGAATTCATACTGATGTATTATCAACCATAGAAATTAAATTATTTGGTTTCTGGAATAATTTTTTTATAAACCAAATAATTTGTTTCTTTCATTTATAAGATTTAGTTTATTACTTTATTCCTTCGAATTTTAGAATTAATTTTGGAATAATTAAAAGTTTATTTATATGATTATTGTAGTAGCTGTATGGAAATCATATAATTTATTTCTATGATTTTAAGAATTGCGTTCTAAAAATTATGTACTTTGTTTTTAAAATTTCTAGAATCAATCGAGAACATTATATAATTTATTTTAATTGAAAAGAGAATACCTATCTCAAAATCATATATCAGATTTACAAAGATCATTTAATATAATTTAAAAATATAAAGAAACTAATCTTTGTTTTTCCAAGAGTATAATTTTACAATATCAAATAATTGCATAATTTAGCTGTATGACTGAAAATTATAGAAAGCTTTCTAAATAATCCTAGTCGAGTTTATATAATATTATATAAAGTTTTTTTTCAGTGTAATACATACCTGTAAATGATTCACTTTCTTTTTACGAACAATTTTCAGTAGGTGGTACCACTTTCTTTCTAATTTGATTCGCAATTATTCAATGTACACAACATGTACCCTTATTAAGGACAAAAAGCACATAACCGAAGATATCGTTTTTCCGTGTGCTTTTTTTCAAATGTTTAATATACCAAAAGATTTCTTGGCTTATGATGGGTAACTTTTTTTTGCCACTGCGATGATATCTCTGTGCATTTTCGAGAAAAATAACAAAGGAACATCATGCACAGAGTACAATTGGAAATCTTATATGTATGTACATATCTCGATAATAAAGGGTAAACTGGAATTTTCAATAGAACATTTTCGTTTGAGTTTTATTTATGAAATTCAAAAATGTGGTGGAAATGTATTAAGGATACAAGAAAAGGACGAAAAGGATATTTTTAAATATATCCTTTTCCAATTCATTTTTCAATGAGTTTTACTATGCCAAATGATAGCTTGACAAATGCTACGTAATTTTTATTATTAGAACGAGAAAAATGCGAAGGGAACACGTTACATGGGGCACCATGTAATCTTGAAGTAATGATAAAGCGTCTGTGTCACGTTGTTCATACAATAAGTTTTGTTGCACGCTCCGCGTGTAGTGTAGTGAATAATTTTAGTTAAGAAAAAATAAGTAAAATGTTGTATAAAACTGAAACTGAAGAGGTAGATTAAGAAAGTCCTAGTTTGTGTATTGTCCCAACAATTTCGGAAAATAAAGGCATATTGAAATGGCCAAATACAAAAAACATTTACGTTACTAAAAGTTTCCGTTTTTTATAACTTACTAAAATGCCATAAATAAATGAAAACAGTCTTATAATGGCTCCATTTGATACTTAAAGCCTTTTTTTTATGATCACAGTGGTTACTAAAGGGCCACCTAAAAATTTTTCGATAGGGTAACCCCGGATACCGCTACGGAATTCTCGAGGGTTAGAATCAAAGGATGATATTACTAATGCATATATACGCTGTCAATACCACATGAGAGTCCCAACGGAGTCCTAATATTTTAAAATATTTGCAGCGTTCTTCTGGAAAACTGACAAAAGTTTGATTTGAGTAGCTCCTCCGCCATAAACCACTATTCATACAGAAAAATCTGTTCTGATAAGCTTACGCCTGCTTTCTTATCATCCGAACCGAAATAAAATTGTTATACATTTCCTAACTAAATAATTTAAAAAAAATTATTTGAGTACGATTCCTCAAACAAAAACTCTCAGTTGAGTAATCATTGTAAATGATGCTGTGTCGTCATGGCATGCCGTAGGCTGATGATCTCGAACGTAACTGGCCAGCAAACAATTTGGCAAACGTCCGCAACAGCGAAACTTAAGCAACAATAGAGCTGCACAATAGTAAATCCGACAGAGCTAAAAATTATTTATGTTTTCGAAGCGATATAAAAGAAAAACGAACGCAAATATTAATTCTATGATTCTACAACTTCCCACTCCCATCCAACTTCCCTACTCCTCTAAATCCACACATCACAAGATTATTAAACAACAGGAAGAACACAGCTGGCCGTCGCTCAACAAGCTGTAATAATTTCGACATCGCGTAATTATTCGAATAAAGTCAATCAAAGACAAAAGTGAAACCTAGGCCAAAATTAAAGCGTGTACGTAAATATTTTCAAATATCCCGGGATATCGGTTCGGTTTATAATTTCGCAATAATTCGTTTTGTTCCGTAAATCCCGTGTGAAGAACTCTGATCGATTGATTGATATTAATTCTGTTCTCCTTTTATTTCTTATAAAAAAAAAAACACGTGCATGTCCGCTGTTTTGTGCTCAAACTTCGGAGAACTTTACAGTTTCAAAATTTTTGGCTCTATGTTTCCATCTGAGTTTGTATTTCAGCGTGAACAGATCAGGAATTTGTTGTGGCTGAGTTGCTATCAGTGAATTGCAAAAGGTGAGCAAATTAAATTACATTTAATTAACATTAAGGATAAAATGAGAAGCTACATTTATAGGAGAGTGTATTAGATTGGTGGGTACCTACAAGCATAGGTTAATAAATTATATTCATAAAATTATATATCACAAGTAAATATACATATAACAAATCGAATAGGAAAATTAAAACCCAGAAGTCAGATTTTTGTTGTGGGTCAATTAAAAAAATTTGCCACGTCTCGATCCAATATAACTTTCTTCGAAATTTATTGGAATTTTTTTCTTAGAAATTTACTGGAAATTTGTTCTTTAGAAGTTTTATGCATTATTGGAGGAACATAACGGCAGAATAAATGAGTGCGTATTGGCAAGTGGAGGCCAACACAGGTACAAATGAAAGTACTGTATTTGAATATAACTGCAATTGGCCACTAAAGTGAATAAAAATTCTGTCGAAACATTTTCTGTAAATTTAAAAAAAAAAAAATTATTTGCGTATTTACGCGTTTACGCTCATGAAAATTGTTGTCTGCCACCAAAAGTGCGTATAAATTCAAAGAGAAATTTGCCAGTAAATTTCTAAGAAAAAATTGAGGTTTTCCCTACATCAGGTCGAGACATCGTAATGAAGCGAGGCCTTGCATTGCTCTGCTAAAAGATAGAAACTTGTGTGTTTGCCTGAACATTAGGAAAATTTTCTGTTAATAATAACATTGCTTAGCTACAATTTTCGTCGTAGCTAACTAATTTGGTTACCAGAAATATTGATAAGGTTTGCATTTTTCTGATATGCATTCTTCAACTGTACATTTAATTATTTGAGATAATTTTCCCTTTGAGAACATTTTTATTTATTACATTTTATCCAAAAGGAAAGGCAAAGTGAAGAAAGGCAAAGTGAATCCGAAGTGATACCACCAATGTGATACAATATTCCGCCAACATTTGCTGCTGCTCAAGGCAGGCGCATTCCCAGACCTGAAGCCTAGGGGAGGGTTACACCTAATATGTTCAGGGGGGGGGGGGGGGAGAGTCGGAAGAAGACGCTTTCAATTTTTTTTTAATCATATTTACGTTGTATCACAAAATCCAATTTCAGTTTGATTTGTAAAACCTATCGATAATATTATCCACATCAATGTCGATCTCAGGGTGGATATTAAGGACTTATAACCAGATACGCCTTCTCATGCAGAGATCGTAGAAGTAGACGCTGATGCATGCGATTCTGTGACGGGTTAAGTAATTGACTGGGAGTGAGAGCTTGAACCTTCAGTCACATTCAAAGGAATGGGAGTAGGAGTGCAAGGTGTGTTGCTGACTATTTTTTTCTTCTGAAAAAAGTTGTCAATGCTCTTATCAGTCTTCCGCTTTACACTTTCGCTACTATTTCTACTTCCGTCGCTAACTGATATAGCAAGTTTATCCTTCTCCTACAAATTAAAAGTAAACGTGAAGTTAAATTAAACAACACTACATGAATTAACACGAAAGTAAAATCATAGCAATGCGAACTACAGCAGAGGACAGCGAATGAATTTTATTTTTATAGTTTTGCCGTAAAAATTCTGTATAAAAATTCTAAAGAAAAATGTTCAAGTAAATTTCCAAAAACAAATTGTATGATAACCATCGCTCATAAATAGCTTTCGCGACCAGGACCAGCCAAGACACCTGAATCAATATAATTCTTTGGAACCATGGTTGGCTACCAGGGCCCGGACTCACTAACACGGAGAGTTGTGGAGTTGTGAGGATGAGAGTTCTTTTGACACTTAACTCTCCACTCGAAATTCTGTAACTCGGGGAATTTTTATTGAGAAGTACCAAACTCTCTTTTCCACTCGACAAAACTTTCGGCTGTGTTAGTTGTGAAGAAGTAAGAAGAATATTTCTCAACTGACAGTGTTCGCTGTTTTTGTTCTGTTTTGTGAAGGTACCTAGGTACCTAGGATTTTCAAATTAAATTATGGACTCACCCACATATCCTGACTACATTTACAAAAGAAATTTATGGAAATCCTTGTAATATTAATTTTGATGTCTCAAGGTACCCGCCAAAAATTTTAAATCACGCGAAAATGGTTAATTTGATCATCTTCCAGTACAGATGGGATGCTATACAAAATTAAGATATACACGTTAAAGCTTGTAGGTAGGATTGAAACACATCTACATGTTGTCCCCTAATTCGGTATGTAATTAGTTTTTGAGTCCGGTAAATGGTTTTGGAAATAACTGCAAAAGAAGTGAATCAGTTCTTCTTAAGATGAGAAAATGTGGCCGCTTTTTGGTACAAAAATGGACATATTTTCTACTCATCATTATGAAGAACTGATAAGTCGTGGAAATTCACTTTCTATGAGAAAAATGTTCACAATAGATTACTAATAGATGTGCAAAATATAGGAACTGGGGAGTATGACCCCAGAGCGAAAAATCCGTCTTATGGCGGTAAAAAGTTAGATATGAACTTAACATGATAAAAAAAAACACACCACTATATTACTCGCTTCTCCATCTTTAATTTGATAGCAAACATGACGTATTTTGGATAACCCCCAATGAGGGGTTGTACGACCCCCCCCCCCCCCCAATTTGTCATCAATATTCTTGTACTCTAGACTTTAAATGTGAAGGAAAAACCCTCAATGCTCTACGACCCTACCACATAGAGTTAGCCGTCCATCAATATTGAGATACTTCCCACGTTTTCCTTAACTACCCAAGTATCGCGAATGGAGAGTTAGGCAGTTTTAATCGGGGAAAACGAAAATTCTCATCTGTAAATTCCCAAACTCTCAGAATTACAGAATCCGGCCCCAGTAATACATGAAAAATCTAAAGAAAAATATCAAATCTTTCTAAGTAAACTGAATGCTTGTGCCCTTGTCCGAAAGAGTGATCCACCAATTCGTTTGGGCTGTTGTCGGTGAATAGTTATTTATTAAAGCTCTTACGAACAATTTGCAAGTATATTTCAAAGAAAACTTTAATGCTTCCCTACGAACGTAAAACATTTGAACAACTCAGGCTTGAATCGGGGTAGCTATGGAAAATCAACGGGTGGGTAGACATTGATTGCATGGAACTAGGGTTCTACTGGAAGAACCCTAATTCAAAATTCGTTAAGTCAGTTTTTATGCTTCTGTTGCGAGCTCCCCACCAAGTTGTCCTGTTATCGATTTTATGTCGGAAAATCAGATAGGTAAAAAAAAAAATTTATGATCGCTGACCAATTTCTTAGAAATAATAAGACTTTCAAATCTCGAATTTGTGTTCTTTTCATCTATAGGAGTAATCAGCGCAACAAAAATATAAAAGCACCCATATTAACCGGGCTGATAAGTACCTATTGCGTGTTTTTTTCTAAACAATCTTATACTAAAATAAATATGTAGTATTCCAAAATAATTTACCATCCTGTGATAGGTGTGATAAATGACTTTTCGACACTACATACATAAAACATAAGAAAATTCTAAAAAAATCGTACAAGTTTCAAAGACGAAGAGCTACGACCAAATGACTATTATACCCAGCGTCACTATAAACAAACTATAAACAAGCGCCCAACCCAGAGATAGCTATCGCCGCAGCTTGGAAATGTGCGTTACACAACCCGCGTTAATCACTGGCGCCAACTACACATTGTGTTCATACGAAAATCGTCCTGTTAGACTTTTAAAACTCGCTCTAAAACTCAGCACCAAATTCAATTTATCGCGAAGGGGAGGTGGCGCTTTGGGGGAGGTCATGACCCCCGTGACCCTCCCCCTGTATACGCGCCTGGCTCAAGGTCTCGCTTTCATACATCATTTGAATTCGAATACAACATTCTCTTTTCACTTCCAAGATGTGTTTTTTTGGACTTAGCTTCTTTATAGCTCATCGACATGCACTTGGTGCAATTTTTACTTCAACACAAGGCCTTTCATACAGAGCGCTGTGCATATATGTACTTTCCCGAAATAAAAGGAGTATGTTGAATGAATGACTGGACTTATCGGACTCCAGAGCTGGACGCACTGTTCGCACTCCTAATTTACGGTAGGCAGCTAATAAATACATATCCCTTATATATGTAAGAACAGACATATGTGGAAGCAGGGCATTCGTTTCCCTTAACAGAGAGTGCCGTACAATAAGAAAGGAAGTGTTGCGTTCCAATCTCTTCCACGTATCATCTGCGTTATTGCCATTTTGAGTGTCCGGTGATAATAATTGATACAAAGACTTTTATGGAGAGCTTGTTGGGCTTGAAAACATCCTTGCTGCTTTTAAATTGAAATTTTTCAATTGCGGAAAACTGAGCCATTAGATTTATTTCACGGATTTAATGATTTATTTCTGTACAAAGATTAAACCGGTTCGCGAAAAGAATTTAATGCAAAATGGATCAGTCATTGCTCATATGTTAAACGCGCTGATTAAACATTAACAATTTCCGATGCGATAATTAATTAATTAGTTAACTCTGGGCAACGTCAACTGTGGAAATAATATATTTCGTTAAAATGTCTGGATGAACCTTGATTAGTAACAGAATATATCTGGTGTTGGTCGAATTCATTGTGACCCACTCTGATTTTTGCTATCACTGAATGACTCTCAGGATGTTTACACTAACGATGACAGAACATCTGCCGCGCCGCTGCAATTGTCATATTTCTATATTCCTGTGCCGGTGCCGTTGCCGACATGTGTGTAAGCGGCTGATTTGTTTCAATCCCGGCAAATAATTTGAAACGATTGTAGAGACGCTAATACAAAAACTAATATGTATTACAGCATTTCAACAATAATATTTTTTAGGTGGTTTTTTCTGGTCAAAAACCCACAATTTATAAAAATTACTTAATGTTTAATATTTCTTTCAAAAATCCAATTTAATACTCTTAATTTGAAATATCGTACAAAAGAATCGAGCAACCCGATGCCAAGTAATCAGCGAATTAAAAAAACACGTCCACAGTGAAAACATTAAAATTTGAGTCACCCTGTATCCAATACTTCAGGTCGGCAGGATAAACAAAATATATTGGTTCAATATTTACTAATATTTAACTAATTCTGAAACTTTCATAGAAATTAGAGGGGGTCTGAAAATTGAAAATGTAATCGTTATGGTATGGAATTGCTGTAAATTTTTTTAACTAGTGTAGATTTTTTTTATTCAAAACCGACTTTTTATCAATTTATTTTAATCTTTAATCACTTTAAAAATACACAATTTGTGAAACCATCGGTATATGAGCTCATTCGATATTGTTTACAATTTTGTCCCATTGGAAAATTTTCAAACTGCGGGCAGGGCGAAATAATGCTTTATCGAGTCGTTTACAAATGGCATGCGGAAAATAGAAATAAGTCGGTTTCGAAAAGAATTGAGAAAAATTCGTTAAACAAATTATTGGATACATTTTAAATTTAGGAGCACATACACAGTAATTAAACAAAATACAAAATTTAGGTAAAATAAAGAAAATCCATAACGAATGCATGAATGAATTAAGCATATTTACTTTGTTTCCATAATACCCTAGATAGATCAAATAATAATATTCAAACAATTTTATAGGTAGATTTAATTTTTTTTAATTTTTTTCTAAAGGCTTTGTAATTCGAAAATTATAAAGAAATAAACAGACATATTTATCATTCTTGCCAATCCTCTATTTTATTTATTTTTTTGTTGAACTGGTACTACAAACATTGACTGGTCAATAGTACATACAATAAATCATCCTTTGTACTGAAATTGAAAAGTGGTCAAAAACAAATTTTGGTTAAATCGAACAAAAGACGTCGACAGCCTCCCAAATGAAACACGTCTTCAGACAGAAATACAGTAACCTCCAAAGTTATACTAGATATATACATTTTGGTTGCCCAGAAGACGTCATAGTAACGCCAGAAACACGACTTCAGGCAGAAGTAAGGTGGTCATCTTAGCCAGCAAAATAACCCCAAAAATTAAACTGAATGAGTTACATTTCGGGTTGCCCAGAACACGTCATTATAACACCTGAAACACGTCCTCAGATGGAAATAAAGTCGTCATATTAGCCACCAATTATTAATACAAAATGACGTCTAGTTTAAGGCTGCTGGCACATCGAAAGGCGAAAACGCTTAACGAAAAAACTTACTTTTCCATACTGGAAAGACGAATATTTCCAATAGAACTTAAACTAAAAGGTTGGAAAATTCTTATTTCTTTATTATTCGGAAGAAATTATTAACTTTTTACGTTTTGTATCGAGAAAAGCATTTTTCAATGTTATCGGTGAATTTTCGTGCACAAACCATTAAAATGAACTTCTTGGGAAAAATTAAGGGATAAGAAATTTTCCACCTTTTTAGTATAAGTTTCATTGAGTGCAGGCTTTCGTCTTTCTATGTACCAACTACAAAAATGGGTTTCAAGGACAACAGCGTTAAGTAAAACTCATCGACTTAATATGTGGCGAGAAAGTTTGACAAAAATGGAATGCTTTTTCGATACGAGCTGAAAATTCCATTTTCGAAACATATCATGTGATGTGAGTTTTATCACTGGATGCTCAAAGTACACTAGCAGAATGGTGCAAATAGCAAATTATTGATGTACGAATTTTCGAATGGATTCCTATAGATACATAGGTGCATAAATTTGGAAATACGTATGTATTTAAATGTAGAAAGAATGTTATTTCTCTAGGTGTTAATGTATTATAATATATTGTATTATTAATAAGCCTTATTGCTTAGCGATTTTATTTTGAATCTTTTCATGGGAATGTTTCAGTCACGTTTTTAATGTGCTCATGTGATGTCCGTCTGAATAACGTCCGAATTATTTCTTAAGATGGACTCATAAATCACATCCAAAATGTTTACATAGTCTGCGAACTTCAACTTCTTTTGGAATCCCATCCACGAGAATTAGTCTATTACCTCGTCAGACGCTAGCTACTTCATACATTTCCTACCGGAGCATCCGACCCCCATGACCCCCGATTTGCCGCAGTTCTTCCACCTTTAAAAGTGAATTAAAGTATATTTCATAATTTTGAAAATTTTTTTTTTATCTTGCCAATTGTTGTTTCCTAATTCCGTCCATCAAGTCTGTCTCCAATTTAGAGAGACTCTGCGATAAAGTTAGTGGAAACTTAGGAATCATATGAAAACACTCACAAAAACAATTGTTGCCCGTACGGCTGCTTGAACAAGTTTTGAATGCCCGTCCTTCCACGAAGCTACGAAAAATCGAGAAATGACGTGAACATGACGACAAGCAGCACCACGTTCAAATGCAGTCAAAAACTGACGAGAAATAGACAACACGTGCCTGTGCAATAGCACAAAATGACAAGAAATAGACAGCACGTGTCTATGCAATAGCAAAACTGACGACAAAAAGACGGCAAAAGTAAGATATCAAAAAGTCGTTAAAAAAGAATGGAAAAAATTGTAATATTAGGCTCTAAAGCGTATATTCAGAATACGTCTAAAAGACGGCAAAACGCTGTTAAATGTAGGGTCTATTTTGAGTTATCATTATGACGTTCTTTCATATATTTTCTGTATAATGCATGCATGGTCGGTCATTTTGTGATCAAATTCAGATTACATTATTGAAACTTATACCAACTTGAGCTCCTGAAAGACGTCATATGTCGGCCTAAAAAAAAACCAGTCCAGACGAAGTCTAAATTTGACGGAATCTAAACTCGATGGTCCCTAAAATATCTAATATTAAGCTTAAAAAGGGACGTCGCTGGAAAGGGGTCAATAATAAGTCAATAGTAAACGAAAATTGGTATGAACATGTTAAAACTTACGTCTAAATGACGTCGAAATGAGCAAGGAATTCATAGTTTGTTTTCAGTATAAAATGACGTTCTATAGATCAGACAAGTCTTAAAATGTATGTTGGATTGGCTAATTGAAAATGCTTCATTGCAGATTTGTCGAATGTTAAAAAATTCTCGATGGAAAGCATCTGGAAGAAATACATCAGTATTATTTAAAAAATCAACAAAAATTTTACGCATATAAAACTTTTGATTGAAGCGATTATATGCATTTTTTTTATTCATCCCAAGCCTTAGCTACATTGTCCTAAAAAATTATTTTTAAATATCCTTTCACAAATCTCCCCGATCATCTGAGCTCCGATGGAGAAAAGAGTTTTGCTGAAAATGAATAGTAACTAATTTCATGTAACTCAAATATTACTACTAAAATAGGAGGCCAGGTTGAGTATTTGCGAGACCAGTTTTATATACCAATCAACGGGCAATTTTAAGCCCACTGCGTATGAGCAGAGAATTTTATAAGACATGTACCGAGGTACTGTCAGTTACTGGCTTAAGGCAGAAGATCAAAATTTTATACGCAGTAGCCTGAAAATTTCCCGGGTCTCGAATTAATCAAGTTCTCCTCCCTTTTCAATTTAGTTAGAATGAGGATGTCCGAAAAATAATTTAATTTGAGGTAAAACCAATTTTTCTTTAAATGACTCATATTTAGATTTTTAAATAATCTTTATGTATCCGACACTAAATTTTGGACATCTGAGCTCACTATAAAGTAGACTGGCGGCAGTTCAGGGTTTCATTACTATTCTGATGAGATCACCTTACACTGATGATAGAAACACACAGTACTCTCTAAAAATTTCTAAATGAAATTTTGATCTTCGGTTTTAAGTGAGTAACTGACAGTACCACGGTACTTGTCTTTGATCCATGCCGAATATTTCGGACCAAAGGAAGATTACTATGAAGACTGATTGGCCCCCATAGTTTTGCCCCCAACAAGATATCAGTAGACTGAGGTTTGTGAAATGCAGGATCTGCTAACTGTATGTTGTTGGGAATATTCCAGCTAGACGTTTTGGTGTACATGGGAGGCAGTTTTTAAAAATCACGGCGTTTATCCCAATAGAACAGTCATTTAGCTTCGAATGAATCGTGGGGTAGCTTCGTACCTTGCGTTTGTTTGGAGACCTTCAATTCCACTTATGGGTTAGAAAAATTCGACGGCGTTGCAGTCCTAGCGTTTGTACAAATCGTTCGTTCATAAACGAAGTGAAGCTGCGGGCCTGAGTCTAACAGCACTCTGCAGTTCACAAGAATACCTAAAGCGCTGCTAACTCTTAAACCAGCGGCTGCTACCATAACTTGGGTTTCTTTTGATGACATTTGAATCATGTTTGTTTGCACTGAATACTGATTGCAGAGCTATTTTATTGGGTTGAAGATTGCTGAGAGGTTTCTTCCCATGTGGTACAGTTGACTTGCGTGGGTCTTTTGAGCTGGCAGAGCTAGTGATATTAGCATGCCATGGTGCAGATTAGGCCATTTATAATTCCGGATCATGAATTAATTTATTATGATTTTTGTTTTTGTTCCCGCAGCTGCTCGAACGAGCACTCTCTAGCCTTTTAACCCAATCTTAGACAGTTTAGACAGAAGTTCATTGGAGTTTTCCACAAAAGCAACTTTATGCAACTCATTTCGCTCTAACAACTTTGTCTTAGGTTGCAAAACGCTCAAACGCTTCCTTGGTCGGAAAAAGTCCGGAGAAAGCGTTTTACATGATTTTTTCCTCGATTTTTTCTGCAAATTTTCAACCATTGTCGGAGAGAAAATAATGATGCCAGTTGATAGGAAACTTGATCCTGCATAATTTAGAAAACTTTTTTACCGGAAAATTTCCCGGAAAAGTCGGAAAATTCCGGAAAAATCGGAAAACTCGGAAAACTACATCTTTCCTGAAACGTATTTATCACTAATCAAATTTGTACGAAATTTTCAAATGATTTTTTCCCGATTTTCCGGGTTTTCCATGGAAATTTCCGGTTAAAATTTTGCCAGATTCAATTGTCACGCGACATGAACATGTGTGCCAAATTTCAGCTCGCTGTGATGACGAAAAGTGGGTCTACGAGAGTGTCGAAAATAGCAAAAAAAGAATATCTAAATAAATAACAGACAGACAAATTCGTGAACGAGGTTAAAGGGACGGGCTGGCCTCAAAAATGAACTATATCCGGCAACCCCTTGTTGGTGTTGCCGTATAAACATTTTGGATATTTTCGTATCCTGTGAAAACGATCAGTCCTATACGGTTTTAATGTACCGAAAAGTCCTTCAGAATATGAAATCCTGTAATCCGTTCTAGAAATATATTCAAAAACCACTTCAAAAAATCACACTTGCGCAGATGGGTGACCATACAAAATTTCAAACTAGCATTCATTCGTCTAGGGTATCATAACAATTGGTCTTACGTTAGTCCAATTCTAGCTTTTGTACTTGTTTTTTAGAAATTTTGCCTGGTTGTGCAAAGCGAGGAAAGATATTATGCCTGCATTTTTTACCTAGAAGTTTTTGTTGTTAGTTTATTTTGTTACCAGTCCGCATACATGTGTCTGCTGTAACCGATATTCCTAGAAAGTAATTAAATTTTTCCGCAGAAAGTTTACGTCTGAAAGCGAACAAAATAGTAAAATAAGACAAATAAAATCGTATCATTAGAGGTTTGACGTCATTATATCTACTGACGAATCCCAATCTTAAGTTGGATATCTATCGATCTGTCGAATCCGTTAGATTATGGTGTTCGAACTATCTGTAATCATTTTTATTGTCTACTCTGCTGTTTAACATGATTTTTTTACTGCTGTAATGTCTAGCAACAAACATTGCCTGAGGCAAGGGCATATAAATAAATGCTTTCGATTTAAACATAAACAATTTTTTGAGTACCCGTGCCAAAGGCACGCAGAGATAGAAAATTTCATTGTAGATCCATATTATAGCAAATCAAAGCACAAATTTTAAATTAATTGGAACTCAACTGTGATTGAACAAATTCGTGTATTGTATATACATTGAACTCATTCCAGTTGACTCCCAACGCATGACATGATGATATCCTAAAAAGGCAGAAAAAACAAGCCACCAAGAACCAAACCTTTCATTAATATTATAAATTCATCTTGCCTAATTAGTTGGTTTAATTCAAACAAAGTGGATGTAAATAGTTGCCACTGTCAACTCAAGTCAGCTGGATATCACCAAGTATGTACACAATAGGTAACAACTCTAAGGAATAATGGTAGTAGAACACAAAATGGAACAAGGTATGTAAGCAACGAAACAGCAAAACCACTTGCACCGAGCATTGCTTAAGACGTACGCGCTGCTAACATACATACATTAGGGCTTACAGATGAAAGACTAGAAGTATGAAAAATTCCAAAAATTCCAAGTTTCGAACTGCCGTATGAGCAGCATAAGAATACACAAACAACTAATATCGGTTATTATGAAAGGAACGACTACGCAACAAAATTATTGTGATGGGCATGTCTAGGATCAACTGCAAAAATTTCATACGTGCTGCATGCTAACTAGGTGTACGTCCACTCAATGTACTCCTTTGAGAACGTACAAGTTATGTTTGTAAGTATAAGAATTATATTCAACAAAAACGGAATAATTTTTGGTATTTACAGCATATTAGATTGACAGTATAAGGCAAATTTGCTCAAAATATTTTTATTGATAAGAAGTTAAGAACAACTTCTTAACAGCAATGACTGAAATGGTAACGACTTCATGAACAAATGATGAAGTTGAGTTGTTATGTCAGCTTATTGTTGCTATGCCAATTATTGTTGCCAATGCGCGGCTTTGACTACCGTTCTTTGGTGCCGTGCGCAAACCATGGCTATATAAACAGCAGTTTGACTTGATTTGTTCCCTTTGTGATTTGGCAGCGCAGTGATTAACTTGGCGACTTATTTCTTAGTTTTATTTCCTAATGTTTTTCATAGTGTTAGATACATTTTATTAACAAATGAAATACTTTATTTAATTAATGGCTAAAATAAATACCTTTATTCTGGGTACCGATTGGATTAAGGATTTTGTTTTGCAAAGCGATTAAATTAAAGATTCTTATTGCGGCTATCGACTGTAATAAGAATATCTTACTAATAAATCAAATACTTTATTTAATTGACAGCTAAAATAAAATATCTTTATTCTGGGTATCGAGTGGATTAAGGATTTGTTTTAGAAATCAATTAAACTAAAGGTTTTTATTGTGGGTATCGACTTCAGCAAAAATATTACTAAAAAAACACTTCATTGCTCGACTGTACTAAAGATTCTTATTACGGGTATCGACTGTAATGAGAAGTTTACTAACATAAAGCACTTTAGTGCGGATCTCAACTGTAATAAAGATTCTTATTGCGGGGTATCGACTGTAGTAATAAGATCACTAACCCTAAACACTTTATTTCAGTTAGCGACAGGAATAAAGAGTCTTATTGAGGGTCTCGACTGTAATAAGATAATTTCTAACAAAGCCACTTTATTGCGGGTATCGACTGCAATAAGGAGTATCCTTATACCAAACCTGAATCACATAAAAAGCAGAAAAATCAGCTGCCATATATTATGAGGTGAGAACTAGTCAATTGCAATAGAAATTAAATCTATAATCTTAATTAATTTAAACTTATCTTTATTGTATGTTTATTTACTATTATATTCGTATTATTATAACTGACCACATACATATATTTATAAAAAAAAATAATATTTACTGAAACTTAAAATTATAGTGAGATCAAAGTGTAGACTTGGTGAACAAAAGCACATTACTAACTTTAAACCAGTGGCATAATTTTCACCACACTCTTCATTTATTGCAGTCCAGCCAATTCAGAGTAATATTCGTAATCCTCATGACAGTTTTCCGAATCATCGGGTCCTAGTTTTCGCAAGGACGTCGCATGGTCCTTTGTAGGATATTCTAAGGTCAAATCAAGCACAAAAGATTACAAATTTGGAGCGCCACGTGATTTGTTTTAGTCGACGAACCCTATATAGAGTTAAGTTGGGGGAAAGGAATCAAATTAAAGCCGCTCTGAAATTCACGTTATAAAAATTTTTTCCGGCTTTACAATATAAATTCAAACTTGGCACTTTCTCGATTCTAATTAAATCCACTTATGACTTGCACAATATGTACATATGTATATAAATTTCTACGACTAAGAACAATGAAAATGAACTTTTACCTAACATACAAGGCAGCATATTAGTTTTAATGATAGTCGTCAAGCAATATAAACAATAGAAATTTTAAATTACGTAAATTATAACTCGCAGAATAGACAAATACTGCCAAACTTTCATACACTGCAAAAAATAATGTACGGTTCGAGGATTTGCGTACAATAAGTCTAGTGTTTCCTTCAAAATTGGCAATATACCTTTCAGCTACCTAAAGTTAATCAAATAGTACATAGAAAAAACATATTCTGGATATATAGGGTGTATAGGACCCTTTATAAAAGAGAATTTTTAGATGAAAAATATGTACTTTTACCTAAGCTGTGATATTTTCCATATATTTTATTATGTTGTGAACAATAAGTTCTGATATTTTAAAACTTAAATCGAATAGAAATATGTATACTCTCATTTGGTAAACTTGAAGAGGATTTAATAGCATTATTGAAAACCGATACACTTCACTTTAGTAAAAATACCCCAAGTACAAGGCATAACATTATCACAAGGCATACATTATCTTGTTATAACTCGATGAGTTTTATTCTGAGCTTTGTGTGGTTAAGACGTGCGCGAATTAATAATTTTAATATTTTTAAGAATTAAATAATCATGCAACCTTAAAGTGAAGAGTAAGAACAATTTGTGCAATAATTCATCACTAGTTTAATCGTATGTTATGTTTCAAAACCTTCATTGAAGTCGATTTTTGTTTCGAAAATAACAATGTGTTTTTTTTAGTAGGTACAACCTAATTTGTAAATTTATTTAAAGATTTTTGTTTTGTACACTCATTTTTTCCTTTCACCTATTCCTTAATAAAAAAAAATTATTTTAGGAAAGCTTAATTTGAGGGAAAAGTATCATTAATGAAGGTATTTGTGTCTATATTAAAGAAATATTTCTAGACACCAATTGTGCGAAATATCAGTTATTATATCTACAATTCACTATACTTTATGTATATTTCTATCTATAATAATGTATTATTTACAGTTGTTTAATAGTTCATCAAACATTGTGTATTAAATGTTCCCTTGCTCCTTACTAAATTTTGTGACACAAATTGCTGCCACCGAATTTAGTGAAATATTTTTTTATATTGTGTTTTCTTTTATTTCCTGTAGATTTCGTGTGCAGCCTTATATGCTTTACATCATCTTACCACTCAAAATGTAAGCTTATATCGTATTATTAATGAAAATTCAAAACCTAAATCTAATAAATAATCTACTGAATTCATGACACTAATTCTAACCAAACCTAATCTTATGCTTATCTAATAACAGCTACTCATCGCATCCACTATGGAGTCCAGGAACAATTCTAAGTCCAGTGACTGCAGCCCAACCATGCACCCCTATGTTGTATGTTGTTTGTGGTGTTGTGTTTATGTTAATGCATGACGTAAGGATCATATATGTACGCTGAATGTTTTCCTAAGCTATATGTTGTGTCCTTGTCTGTCGTATGTTTTATGTTGTAACATTACAATTTATTTTATGTTTCCAGGTTGATTAGTAAACATCCATGTTTACGAGATCCCGAATCAATCTGGCCGGTTTTTCACATAGTTGAAACCAATCGCTTAGATCTCTCCAAGTGGAATTTAGGTAAGTGCCATCGATATTGTTGTATTAAGATGTGGCCGTGCTCCGGATAGAGATATATACAGGGTGTCCCGTAAGTCGACGTCAAGCCGGAGTCGGGTGATAGACCAAATCATAACAGTTACCAGAAAAATAAAAACAAAATTCTAAGTCATGTAGTTTTCAAATTATAGAGATTTCTTTTGTTTTCGAGAAAATGTACACCTTGTGATGGTTTTTTAGCTCCTGTTGCTACAAATCTTTACTTTTTTTCAATTTTATTTTTCTTATGTAATCCAGAATAACGCTTATGTAACCTGCTGCTTTAAATTCTAAGCCTACTGGTCCAGCTTGGAAGAAAATGTCACATTTTGCCGAACCAAGAATAGAAAATTAATATTTCACCCAATTTTAACTGACTGTAATGAAAAAAAAAATGTACTACGCCAGTTTGGCAAGTAACTTTAAAAGTTGACGCATTTAATAAGGATTCTAAAATGGTATAACACTTGCTAAAATATTTCTTAGATTACGGAAAAAAAAATTTTCCTTCAAGAAACCCAGTTTCGAAAAATTTCTTTTCACCTACTTAAAATGATTCTAGTGTACCCAAAGCTTGCCGTAAGACCGTAACTTTAAGCTTCTAGTTTGACTGAGATGGAGAGGTCATTACATGAAGTGTGAGTGAGACCGATAGTGACGTTTTCAAGTTAGAGATCCTAACTTTTTTGAATTTAGGACAAATTTTCCTTAAGTTTAAAATTAAACACCAATTATTTGGATGATAAGATTTATTATTTACAAAAGATGTTCAAACTGCCTTCTTTTAGCAGCAATACAAGTTCGACATCTTCTTAAAAAGGATCGGGTTATCAGACGGGCAAATCTTCCATTGATGACAAATTCAACTGCTTCCGTAATTCTGGAGCTAATGTTTTTGTAAAATTCGGTGAGCTATACTTTTAGGCACTCCTGTGCTTTCCTGGATTGCACGTACCAAAGCACTTGGGTCTTCTTCAACTGCTTGAAGCACTACGTCCTCGTAAGGTATGGAACTCTTTCTTCACTATGTACTTGGTTTGGAAGTCGGCCCTCTGTGGAGAGTAGACGATGAACATTTGCAAAAACTCAATGATTTGACGAGCGAGCGTCACTATCTTGCTCACTCACACTTCATGTAATGACTCTCCGTCTCAGTCAAACTAGAAGCTTAAAGTTACGGTCTTACGGTAAGCTTTGGATACACTAGAATTATTTTTAATAGGTGAAAAGAAATTTTTCGAAACTGGGTTTCTTGAAGAAATTTTTTTTTTTTTTGTAATCTAAGAAATATTGTAGCAAGTGTTATACCATTTTAGAATCCTTATTAAATGCGTCAACTTTTAACGTTACTTGCCAAACTGGCGTAGTACATCTTTTTTTTCATTACAGTCAGTTAAAGTTGGGTGAAATATAATAATATTTTCTTCCAAGCTGGACCAGTAGGCTTAGAATTTAAAGCAGCAGGTTACATAAGCACTATTCGGGATTACATAACAAAAATAAAATTGAAAAAAAGTAAAGATTTGTAGCAACAGGAGCTAAAAAACCATCACAAGGTGTACATTTTCTCGAAAACAAAAAAAATCTCTATAATTTGAAAAATACATGACTTAGAATTTTTTTTATATTTTTCTGGTAACTGTTATGATTTGGTCTATCACCCGATTCCGGCTTGACGTCGACTTACGGGACACCCTGTATATACATATATATATATATATATAAAAGAAAAATATAGAAGAACTCCCCTTCCGATTTTTTATTTATTTATAATTCAAATAGACAGTATATGATTTTTATTTTTATTTATTATTTATTTTTATCAAACAAAATTTCTTGTATTCGATCTTATTTTCAATTCCCTTTTTTTTAATACACAAAAGAGTTGTATTGGATTTTCGCTTTGATTTGTTATTTTTTGTTACACAAATATTTTCTAAGGCAAAGCTTGACGCCGAACTTTACTAGGCAGATTTGAAAAAATGACTCTCCGAGTTTTGGGCAAATTCCATCCAAGTACCCACGATTACTTTTTGTTAAAAAACTTTACAATTACTTTTCCACTTTCTCACGACATTGAAAAATCGTACGAGGAAAATGCAAAAAGTATCCATGCAGTATAATTTGCATTAAAAAATTGTAATCTGATATGCAGTTGTCCGTCCGTCTTAAGAGATTAATATTAAGTGGGCGAGAATATTTGTATGTACGTTCATGCTCATGCAATTTAGATTAGAGGAGTTAGGTAATATATTGTAGCGAAATCACAATTAATTGTATCAATATCCATTGTTGTGGGCACATATTGATTTTCGTTGTCAGTTCTACTAATTTGAGCTGGAATATTTTCATCTTGAAATGATTGAATATTTGGCACAGTTTGATTACCGATTTCTGTTGCAATTATTTCGTTATTATTCACAGCGGTGATATTATCACTGACATTAATATCCGCGATCGTTACAGATTCCCCATGAATGGTTGCATTATTTACAAAGCTGGATGGTATCTGAACGATTTGTTCTACGCTTATAGCGTCACAAGGAGCTTCAGTCAATACTTCTTCATTATTATTGTTCTCTAAGCTTTGGTCAAAAAATGACTGTTCAACTATTGTGACTTCAATAGGAACAGATTGTAAGGCTGGAGCTCCCATTTATTAAGTGGAAGTGATTGCAAGGACCGACAGCCATGAATTTGTTGTTCAGCTGGCATGTGTTGCTGTTGTGTATCGTATATATGCAGAGTGTCCTTTTGTTGTTGGATTTCTACAGTTGAATGCAATTGTGATTCATAAATCCAATAAAAAGATACAAGAAATTCTCATTACAAACCACGTTCCGCCATGCACCGTTCCCACTGAAGTATTGCGTGAGGCTTACACGCTACTAACAGGCATTAGAGTATACAAAGCAGTGGAAAGATAAAAAAAAATATGAAACAATCCAAAACTCCCAGTTCTAACCTGCAACACGAGCAGCATACGAACTGTGGTAATTACACACGAAATCACTGCACAGCATAATATTGTGATGGTACATCTAAGAACAAGGGCATCATCTCATGCGTGCTGCTTCCAGCTACGTCTAAGCCAGCTCAAGGTACTTTTTTTTAAGAATGTACAAATTATTCCGGGTAAGTAAAATTTCCAATTCAATAAAAGGCGAAAGTTTCTTTCCTTTTATGTGACACTTAGACCATATTGAATTAGAAATAAATTGAATTTACTCAAAGTTTTTTTCTATAATAAGTTGAGAGCAGCTTGATAACAACAATAACTAAAATGGTAACACTTCATAAGCAAATGATGAGGTGCTGTTGCTACGTCAGGTTATTGTTGCTATGCTAGTTGTTGCTATGCCAATATTGTTACCATGCGCCTGTGACTACCGTTCTTTGGTGCCGCCTGGCTATATAAACCGCAATCGACTTGGCTCGATCTCTTTTTCAGTTTGGCAGTGCAGTGATCAAGTGGTTATCTGTTCCTAGTGTTATTTACCAGTGTTATAATTTCTTTTTACAAATCAAATACTTTGTTTAGTTGACAATTAAAACAAATATTCGTATTCTGGGTCTCGACTGGATTAAGAGAATTTTTTTGATAAGCGACTAAAATAAAAATTCTTATTGTGGTTAGCGACTGCCGACTGCAACAAGAATTTAATACTAATAAAATAAGTGCTTTATTTTGCTTAAAGGGTTGAAAATAGCGATTTTTATTCTAGGTATTGACTGGATTAAAGATCTTGTTTTTGACAGCAACTAAAGTAAAGATTCTTTCTGTGGGTATCGACTGCAGTAAGAATAAATTACTAACACTAAACACTTTATTGCGGGTGTCGACTGTAATAAGAATAAATTACTAACATAAAACTCTTTATTGCGGGTCTCGACTGTAATAAAGATTCTTTCTGTGGGTATCGACTGCAGTCAGAAGTACCTACCTCACTTTATTCTGGATCTCGACTGGAGTAAAAAATATCCCAATCCTAAACCTCAATAGAGAACCAAGTGAATCAACTGCCAAACTATGATCAGGCTAGTACAAAGTCAGATACAGCAAAATAAATTTTCTTTTAAAATAATCTTGTTACGTAAATTATATATTGTCGTAACCTTTTTAAATTTTGAAGATTCCAGTGAATTTCTTAAAGGAGTTTTTAAATATTAGAACACAAGTGCTCCTTCGATTACCGCTCGGCAGTAGATAAAAACGTTACAGTATGTATGTACAGTGTACATGAAAAGAGGAAAAAGAAATGAAATTTGATTTCCACTGCGTGTAGGTAAGTATACAGTATGAGTGTATATATGCCTGGTAACAAAATGCAATTTATGCTTAATTTCATTTTGTTACAATCCGGGAATGCATTTTTAAGTGCATTTTCAAATTTAAATGAATTTTAAATTAAATAAATTTTATTTTCCAGGCTCAAATTTGTAGCACATCGAAATATTGTATAGGGCGACATATCGATGTGCTTTTCTATTGGTTGTGATTCGGGTCGTAGGTACCTGAGTCACAACAATATTCTATTTCTGCAATATATAACAGAAATTCTTTTGCAGTATCTCACCGGTTGAGAATGGCGACGACACGCTGGACAAAATGGACACAAATTAAGTAATTATACATGCTTACATACTATATATCTTCACTTGTATAACCAATATTCCATTTCCAGGCGAGGCTTATCAAACTATATATGGTATACCAATATAAACATAAAGTGAGGCCACAAATATTAAATGTGAACAGTTTCTAGGTTAATCAAATCATTATTTATCAGTTATTCTATAAAAATGTATACATTTTGATACAAAATAAATAAAGGTACCTGGGTACCTCTTCATGAACTTGTGGGTGAAAAAACTATGTGAACACAAAGGTTAAACTTAAATTCCGTTTCCATTTTTTTCTGCATAATGGCACACTTGTGACTAGATAAATCAATTTGTTTGAAGGTTCTTTTCTATCATCGGGTGGAGTACCCCGAAGTGTAAATATAATTCTTCTTTTGAAGTACACTTAAAGCCCGTTCCCTTTTTGTGCATCAGTGCTCGTTATTATAGTACTCTTGTGTAACTAAGAATTCATTAAAGGACCTGACAAAAGCAACATAATATATGGACCAAAACACTGAACATATCTCTATATATTTTACTTTGTCGTATTTTCTAACAGCATACCTCTTATAGTTATATCTCCGAAGCGACAGAAAAGTTTTATCTCAAGGATAATGGAAAAGGTAAGAGTGAGTACCTGTATAGAAAACACAAAAACCAAATACCTCCACGTATAAACACTTCTGAAACACGCCTGGTATTCAGGGCTATCCCCTTTCGGATCATAAGCATTAGTGAAAAGCAACTAAAAGTGTAGAAAAAATTCTCGTTTCTACATGAAGGCACACTTTGTGTTGCCTTTGTACAAAAATCAAAACCATAAAGAACATGCGAAAGTTGGCGAAAATGAAGGAGCAAAATGTTTCATATATTTTTCTCAGAGCTGTGGACGGATATTCGGTATTCGTTTGAAGGACATAAATTCAAGCATGCGAAGGCTCCACACGTTTAATTTAATAAAAGATCAAAGACAATTCTAGAAGTGAATGATTAAAAGCGTAGAAGGAAAAATATCCATTAAAGTGGAAGTCATGGGGTGGTGAATGTGCGGTCTTTTTGTAATTCGTTATCAGTTTTTTTACTCGCCTAATTTGTAACATATCCTGATTTATTTCAAAAATCAAATTATAAAAGGTAAAAATTTTAAATGCTAAGAGATCTTGAACTAATGTGCTACATGTGTCTAGATCCGAAGAACAACGTACAATGATCTGTTGTTCAAAAAGGGTTCTCTCACCGACAGCAAAATAGCGTGAAAAAAGTGACAATCTGTCACTACCAAACGCTATCGTTCGTTCACTGTGGCCGAAAAATGACAGGTAAACACTTTCTTTTACTATCTTCTGCTTTCCCTTAGTCGGGTGAGAGTGACTTGTAGCGGGCTACCTTTCACTATTGAATTTTAGCTAGTGAAATGGAGCGAACTGGAACGTTACCATGAATACGGATGGATACGACAATAACATGGAATGTTTGTTAGATTAAGAAACATTTTGCCAGATTGGAATATTATAAGAAAATATGCAATATATGCTAAGATCATTGTGTTGTATTTATTAGTTGCTAATTGTTGTCCATACATTTGGGAACATATCAACATTCGAGTACCCGAGCCAAATGCACGCAACGCGTTGGCCACATAATAGAAGTTGCATAGTACGTCGATTTACATTATAACAAAACAAATAATAAAAGAATAGGAGTAGTGTGAACTTACAATATCCATAGTATAGTAAAAAGGTAGTGGGAACTTAATAATTACATAGTATAGTATATAGAGTATACAGGGTGTTTCAGTATTGGTCCGCATAAATCAAGGGTTTGATAGAAGAGGTGAAGGCAAGCAATAAATTATATGTTGAAGGGGTGGTTAAGACTCGTCGTTTCGTCGGACGTGTAGGCGGGGGGGGGGGGGGTTATTCTTGAAGGTTTTGCTTGGGACTATTTCTAGAGAGTTTTGTGTGAGGAAATATGGGTACTTAGGGAAATGGGTGAAAAGTAAAAGAAGAATTTAAGATGTGTTAGCTTGGAGTATGTTCACATCAGCAACACACTTTAGCGACGATAGTCGCTATTTGCTGTTCACAGCAGCCAAAATGTAACTTTTTCCGCTTCAGAGTACACGCAAGTCACTTTTCTTGACAGCATTCAGAGCTGCTTGTGGTAAAAAAGTTAATCCGTCGCGAAAGCCATATAGTAAAAACTCTTAAGTGTCACCTGAGCGGTATGCTGTAGGTAGGTGTGCTTAACCAAGATGCTGGAGAAGCTAATATAAACTGGACTAATGGATATTGTGTTAATGTAGAGTAGTTGGTAGGTTTTAAACCTGAGCCGTTACGTGGATGATTGAGAAGTAGCTTGAAGAAGGTCAACTTCTCGTTCTTATAGCTAATTCAGCTCAACTTCGAAGAAAGGTACAACGCTGTACTTGATCTAAGTAGTACTGTATATTTTAATCATTTACCTTAGCCTATTTGACCAATTATTTTCATGCTTACAATTACCTTAATCATGCTATCGTGATACTTATTGAATTTTGTTCAATATAGTTTATTAATATTTTATAAATATTTCGACCCTGCATGAACCTCTTCGTCAGCTCTGGAAATTTACTTAACTCTTTGTTGTTGTCTCGCGCACCGCTTAGTGGGTCACGGGTCATAACAATTTCAGCTATATAGTTAAGGGTTAAGTTTTGTGTATTATTTCAGGGTGGGGGGGGGGCTACTCGCGCTGTGAACAGCAGAATGTCTGTGTCGCGTGCATATATTATGCAGTGCTTGTTTTATTATTTTGACATGCGTTGTGCTTATTGAAACGCTTAATCGCACATTATGTATGTAGGTATATCACATGCTATCAAAATAGTCACTTTCGTGTTTGAATGTGTGATATTTTAAAGCAGCATGTGTTTTTTTTTAATTTGTTAATAAATTAAACTTAAACACATTCCAATGACTTACGACTTCAGAGTTTGATCAAAATTTAAGAATGAATGTAAAGATAATAATAATGAGCAAGATAAAGATATTTGGGTATGTTTTTATAAATCACCGTGTAACTTCTGAACGTTACACCCTATCGTGATGATTTAAACTGTGGTAGTTAGATAATCTTTGGATTATAAACTTTTCCCTGCTCCTCTCCGTCTTGAAGTTATGGCTCAACAAAGTTTTATTTTATTTAACTCTCTTTGTTTATTAAAAAAATACGTCCTCAGTACCAATTTTCCATATTGTATTTAAGAAGGCCAAGATCGTAGCTTTAAAATCACACTCTGTACCGAAAGTTAGCCCTTTCTGTGGTTTTCGCACTTATTTTTAAGCATATCCATCGAAAATGGATGGAAAAGTTTAATAAGTGCCAGAAAGTAAGCAATTATTTTTTGGAAATGACCCTTTTATTATCGTGTGGACGCATTTCTATAGATATTCGAGCTGCCATCCACACCATGTCTGATTTGACTAAAGGGGAACGCCCATTTTAGACCCGAACCCTTCAGATATAAGGCATGTATTAAACGACGCATTAAGATACTCTGAACATATATTATCCACAAATACACTTTGCTTTTGTTTACTGAACACTTTTATTTAACAATTCTTCTTTTATTTGCAAAACGTTTCACTTATTTATAAAAACTCTGTCTTCCCTCTTTATTTTCTTAGGTAACTTTAATCTACGGGACACAATATTTAATATTTCCTTTTTTTTAACTTTCCTGGTTTTTTCTTTTTGGTTGTTTAAAACTATAATTTGTTAAGCGCGACCGAGACCAATCCGGAGCTAAACTTAATTCTTTTTTTCTTAAACCACTAAGCTTGCGAAACGCGACATTGAGGGTAGAAAATCCATAGTTCGCAATTTCTTACCCTGAGAAAATTTTACCATTATTGCCGGACTTGTTCAATCTTGTCCAGAATAATTTCGCCGGACGGTGGCTTAAAAAAATGTAAGTATACACTTTCGTAAACAACAGCCACCGTCTTGTCGTTTGGGATCGCGGCGCGCATATACATGCAATGTATTTGTGTGGCGCGCATTACCTATCGCGAAAGCTATTTTTCTAATATGTAAGTACATACGTACATACATATTGTATTTTTCACGAGAAATCTTACTGAAAGTAAGATTTGCATTTTGATTTATTTGTTAATTCCTTTTCTAACATTTTACTGAAGGCAACATTTTCTGAACGAAAGGACTGGGATGAAAGTTTAAACTTTTGTTTTTCCCGTCGCTTTGTGTTGCAATTAATACATATATATTTTTTTCGTTTGGAATTTAGCAAACGGCTTATCAGTAGGAATACAGCCAAGTTAGCATGCATATATGGTGTTTGCATATGCAACAACCACCCCCCCCCCCCCCCACCAAAAGGGTACATTTCTTTGGAGAGGAATACTATAATCGTTTGTATATTTTGGATTATAATTTTATTTGGTGTATAAGTTATGTCTTCAATCGTATGCGGACTGATTGGAAGCAAAATACTAAGATGGGGTCATTAATTTTGGCCAGATTTATGAGTCGGTTCTTCACTCGATATGTTGTTCACGGAGATTGTAGACCACCAGCCTTTACGTTGCCAATGAGGGACTTGTACCCTGATCTATGGGATTTACGTGATGCATGTGATACCTGGATGGAGGCTGGGTTACTTTGAACAGGTCCTGTTCCAGCTGTATCCCCACGGGGTCAGTCGTATAGTATGGTCTGTCATTTTTTCTTCTATATATTTTTATTATTATTATTTATTGTCGTCAATTCAATTATACATTTAAGATTCACATCTTTTAAATTATGTATAAGTTTAAATAATTTCAAGTAATTACAAAGAGTGAGAGGTTAAGCGAAAAAAGAAAAGAACAAAAAAAAGGTGCAAATAAGTAAACGAACAAACCTAGGGTGTAGTGGCGCCCAAGAAGAGTGATAAACTATTTATGAAAGTCTCTATGCAATATTACGTGAGAAAATGAAGGTAAATACATTCCTTTTAATGACACCGAAAGAGCCCGACATTATTGACTGTTTAGTATCATGCGGCAAGGCATTATAAAGCTTAAAGGTGGTGTGATTGAAGAACAGGCGTTTGGTTACTAATCCATGAGATCGTGGTAAAATTAAGTTAAGAGTTCTTCTAGACAAAGAGAACTGAAAATCATCAAAAAGGTAACCCGGGCAACAAAATTTCATGATTTTTATCAACGTTATCAATGAGCGAAAGTCTAAGTAAGAGGAAAGGTTACACCCAAACACAGTGTTTACATAAGATGAAATGTGATCGAATCTACGAAGATTGTATATGTATCGAATTATAGAGTTAAACGCAAGTGACAGTTTGTTGAAGTTCCGATGATCTAACTTACCATAGATCTCACATCCATTAGTGATTATTGGTAAGAGCAACGAACGAGCTAGGAGCTGGCGTGTACTTAAAGGAGTGAACTGACTGGAAGCCCACAACGAGCGGAAACCAAAATATATTTTACGTACGATACTATTGATATGATCATCCCAGGTAAGTGTGCCATTGAATATAACACCTAAGTTACGAAGGGACTCAACCCGTTGAATAGACGTGTTATTAAGAATTATTGGGGGAAAACTTGTTTTGTCGAGATTTGTCCTGTAAACAATTATGGCATTCGTTTTTTGAGGGTTAAGCATAAGCTCATTTTGAATTGGCCATCGATTAAGGCATACGAGATCCTCGTTAATGCAACTTATACCATCCTCAATAAGACCAAGAGGTTTGGAAAGAAATAATTGCACGTCGTCAGCATATAGATGAAGCTCACTATGGGAGATAGATTCAAAGATATCATTTATGTACATGCAAAAAAGCAATGGGCCAAGAATCGATCCTTGTGGAACTCCACGATTGACACTGAGGTAGGAGGAGTACTTGTCATTAGAGTATACTGTTTGTAGATGACCTGTCAAATAACTAGGCAAAAGCCTACCTGCGTAAGGTGAAAAGTTGAATTTTGTAACCAGCTTTTTACAAAGAATCTTGTGGTTAACAGTGTCAAAAGCCTTCGAGAAGTCCAGTAGAACTAAAATGTTAAGGTTGTCTGAGTTCAAGGCCTTCCCCATCTCATTTACTATTTTTAATAATGCGGTGATGCCGGAGTGTTTTGATCGGAATCCAGATTGAAGAGAATGAAGGAGGTTTTTAAGCTGAAGAAAATTCCAGATTTGCATAGAAATTAATTTTTCCAAGGCCTTAGATAGAAATGGCAATAAGGTAATGGGTCGAAATTCTCTGCAAGCGGGTTTGTACCTTTTAGCTATGGGTACGACTTTAGAAAGTCTCCACGATTGCGGAAATACTGACCTGGTGACACAGGAATTAAATATATGAGTAAGGGGAAAAACAAGGAATGGTAGTATAAGCTTTAAGAACTTGGGCGAGATACCATCAACTCCTGCGGAGTTTGAGTTAATACTGTATAAGGCAAGAAACACTTCAGTAGGCGTTATGTTCGAAAAGTCAAAACTCGGAAAGGTGTGAGTTGATCTTAAGTTGCTAATGAAAGCGCTGTCGGCCACAGAAGCCGATGTATTATGGGCAATAAAGGACTGATTAAGTTCATCTGGATCAACATTGCACTCACACAAACGCGAGGAACCTACTCCAAGGTTCTTAAGATTTTTCCAAAGCTTTCCAGCAGGTAAAGAAGAACTTAGCTTCGTAAGAAAATACTTCTTTTTAGATTGCCGTATTGTACAGGTAACTCGATTATGAAGAGTTTTGTGTTCGTCCCAAAACAAAGATATTCTATAACGCTTCCACTTGTAGTATGCAATATTTCTCTCCTGAATGAGAGTACGAATCCTAATAGAAAACCAAGGCCGATCCCTATTTAATACTGTCCTGTTAATGTAAGGGACGTATTTATCATGCAAATATGACACAATATCATTTAGGAAGCTTACCTGATCGTCAATGTTAGGCAAGTAACGTACCGCATTCCAATCAATGGTATCTGCTTCAGCAAACAAGGCGGACAAGTCGACTGCTTTATAATTAAAATATGAAAAATTGCAAGATTCAGCGCTGATATCGGGATGGAAATCTTAAATAGTCATAACTTAGTCGTGATCAGATATTCCAGGCATCGACACTTGGTTGAAAAAATTAACTTTGGAATTATCCACTGTAAGAAATATGTCTAGAAGAGTTCATGAATGAGATGCAAAATGCGTGGGCTCTTGATAACCCTGATGTAAATCCATCGAATCAAGAAGATATTGAAAGGAGTTTGTCAAATAGGATTTAGTTAGAAAATTAATGTTGAAGTCACCGCAGAGAATAATTTGTTTGTACCTAGGTACAATATTTTCTAATTCGCTGGAAAAGCTCTGCAGAGACGGGCAATTGGGTGGTCTATAAACACATCCAATAAGACATTTACCACTGCTAGAAAATAATTCGCAAAAGATGAATTCAGTTTCCCGTTCCCCATCATTAGAGGCCGCAACGATCATTACAAAAAACTCTATAATTATGTAAATTAATTAGGGTGTCATTAATTTCTGGCTTAAGCCAGGTTTCTGATAAGCAAATGACATCTAACCTCGAATCACTAAAAATTTCACGCACTTCATCTATGTTTGGAAGTAAGCTTCTTGCATTTAAATGACCAACCTTTAACCCGGAACTCTATTTGCACATAATATTAAGAAGAATACGCATACTGCCTGCTTCAATTTCACCATTAGGGTTAGCCAACATCAAAATCCAATTAGTCAAACACATATCGAGTCACAAAAGCACATTTCAAGAAGACAAATATTGAAAAAAATGAAAGGTACTCAAAGAATAAAGATCGAAGCGCGAAATAAGTAGATTCTTTATCTTTAATAGTGAACAATATAAAAACGTTATAAAAACACAATACTTTAAACCTTAAAACTCTTTATTACAATAAAAGATAAAAACTAATCCAAAATCTCTAATTTATTTCACTTAGTTTAAATAGACCAAAAACATCCGACGAACTCCGTTACCACGACTCAACTCTTTTCAACTGAAGCTTCATTCTCCATGATCTATTTTCTGTGCTTTTACATATTTTGTTGTTTTTAAATAAGTCACGTTTTGTGACCGGCAAGTAAGGAATCTTGTTACTTAGTTTCATAGAGTTTTATCTCCATGAAATTAAGTACGGAGTCTTATTACTTTTGACTTATGAAATTATTTGTTGACGGGGCTTTTATTTAATAAATTCTTTATGAGACTAATGTCTCCAATCTATGGGAAAATTCTCGTTCCCATGGGGTAATGGAGGTATCGTCTTTGGCCTTGACGTAATATCTCCTTCCTTTAGAGGAAAATTCCCCTGAATTTTATATGTTACCTGTCCCTTCAGTTTCTTAACACTATTCGGTATTACAAATCGTTGTTCAAACGTTTCTTTTTTATTTCTATAAGTTTGATTATTTAAAGAAATTTCACAATTAGTAAAAGTTAACAAATAGTTGCCATTCAAAGTTAAAATTCTTTCATCACAATTGCTACTCAAAGTTGAGTTTACATGATTTTTTAATAATAATAAGCCTTCTTCTAATTCTTATTTTCTTATTTTCACACATTTATTTGTTTTAATACATATATCAAATTTTCTTAGATCTTTATAATCTGGATTTTGTGTGTATTGATACATTGTGCGGTTTATTTTAATGATTTTTTGTTCTTCTAATAATAATTCCACAAAATTTTGATTAGGCATGGGGGTAATCAAATATAATGTGGCTTAAAGTGTTTCTTTTGGAATTTTAATGGCGAAAACAATTTTAGTTTCCTCGTACTTAAAGGTTCCTAGCTTAATGGTTTGGAGTTTTTCCAAATCTACATCATATTTATAAATTTCTTCACTTGTTAGTATATTACTACTCATTATTCCTAATCTACTAGATGCTATGTTATTCTGAATATGCTCTAAATTATCCTTAATTATCTTTATTTTTAAAAGTGTTTCTATATAAATGATTTTAGATATTAGTATTTTACTATTCACGTTGATGTTGTTAATTTGTTCGATAATTTTTCTTCTATCGTTTTCGATTGTTTCTTTTATTGTAGTAAATGTTTTGTTAAAGTGCTCGTTGATGTATATCTGTCTGTTGGTCTGATCTATGATGTTATGATTATTTCTGTCTTTATTTTCATGTGTTCTTCTATGTTTTGACGATCGTCGTCATGCATTGTTCCGTACAACCATTTGAATCCGGTACCAACTATGTTAAGGAGTCCTCTTCTATGTTTGTGTGGAATAAGCGTATATACCATGTGTTTCAGAGATTCTAATTCCGTCGTCAGAAGTCCCCTTTGCTCTTCTATATTAAGGTCAATTAAATTAGACTCTAAAGATGAAATTATATTGTTTATCTCCTGCGGGTTTATTATATGTAAGATTATATCGTAGTCCTTGACGATTGGTATTTGGTTTAATTTGACTTCGGCGAATCCGTTAGCATTGTCGATCTTTTCTACCATCAGTGTCGCTCCTACTGTTTTCGTCAGTGTCAGTAACAATATTGTCAGTATTAATTTTACCTGAAAATTTATTTGGTATTTTTATATTAACTGGGTGAACATTATCGTATTTGAGTTTTCTATATCTAGGTTCGTGTTTATGCCATCTATAATTTTTGACTTAACCCTCATTATTGGTTGGCACAAAATCTTCCCTGTTTCTGTTTTCTTTGTTTATCTTATTTATTTTACATTTATTTATTAACTCTATTACCCTAGTCTTATCGATCTTACCTTCGAGAACGTCGATTGGTCTTGCTTTAATGGTTGAGTGAAATGATTTATTATACCATTCAGTACATCTGAACATTCTTTCTTGCACTGAAAGGCTAGATTTTTCGGTCTCCAATACTCTTAATCTCTCACTGATTGTATTATGAAATCTTTCGATGTCCGAATTTCCGGTGTGACTGTTTGGTTTGGTGAAGTGTGTTTCTATGTTTTCGTTTCTGAAAAAATCCTTCACGTTCGTAGAGTTAAATTCGTTATCCATCGTAATATGCTTAGGCTTTCCTTTGATTGAAAAAAAAAGTCTCATTTTTTCTACCAAAGTTGAGATGTGTCTATTTTCTAAAAACAAGACTACAGCATGTTTTGAGATCTTATCTATAAACGTTATGAAACTATGTTTTTTGTTTACATAAGTATCTATATGTATTCTTTCATTTATGTCAAAAGGGGTTTTGGTTAAATTAAATTTTGGTTTAATCGGCTTTCTATCATGTTTGGCTTTATTGCAGGTATCGCAGTTATTAATGTCATTCCTGTACAAACTCTTTTAGATTTTTAAAGTATATAAGTCGCTTCAGACCTTCGTAATTTTCGTTTATTCCTGCATGACCTGTCTCATATTTATGATATTTTGCTATTTGCTTGTACGTTTCTTCTTCTGATCTCATTTCCCTGGCATTATATTGGCATTTGTAAAATTTTAAGGCAGTATCAAATAACTCTATCAGTTTTAATTGAACTAAATTATATTCATGTTCACTTAGTTCTGAAAATATTCCTATTTTTCCTTTCTTTAAAAATCTTCGAAATATATCTGTCATATAGTTATTTTTTATATCTGAGGAGTTAATGTAAATTTTTCTTTTATTATTTACTGTTTCTAAGTCTTGAGTTTTATTATTTGTGAGTATTATTTGCGTTTGGAATCTGTTAACAACTGTATCTAAAAGTATTGGAATGTAATTATTTTCTTCCTCTTCTTGTGAATGGATTGTGTTTTCGAGACTCTTATTATCTGCTCGATTATTTTCTGTATATTGGGCTTGTTGTGAAGTTCCTGCATTTTCTGCGTTAAGGGTGGTGTTATCTCCTTCCTTTGACTTATTCATTTCCATATGGTTGATATCTCCAGTCTCTATATTAATTCTACTCAAAAAATCTGCCGCTTTATTTTCCTTTCCTTTGATGTAATCTATGTTAAAGTTATATTCCCCTAATTGAAGTAACCACCTCTGTAGTCTGGGGTTGATATCTTTTCCTTTGTGTTTGGCTTGAAGCCATTTAAGAGGCTGATGATCGGTCATCAAATCAAATTGTTTACCATAGATATAGGGCCTGAAGTAATTAACAGCCCAAACTATTGCAAGCAATTCTTTTTCCGTTGTTGAATAGTTTTTTTCGTGGTCGTTCAAAGTTCTGCTCGCATAACAGATAGGTTGACCTTCTTGAGTAAGGACCGCTCCTATAGCGAAGTCACTTGCATCTGTAGTTAATTTAAAAAAATTTTCGAATTCTGGGTATTTTAAGACTGGTGCTTCTGTGAGAATTTTCTTGAGTTTTGCAAAAGCATCTATGTAACTTGTATCGTTAGTATTAATTCTGGTGTTTTTCTTCAAATATTTGGTCATATTCTGAGCTATTTTTGCATAGCCCCTGATAAATTTCCTATAATAGCCGGTCATACCTAAGAATGACTTAATTTGTTTGCTGGTTTCTGGTAGTTTAAGTCTTTGAATACCTTCGATTTTACTAATGTTTGGTTTTATCCCATCTGTTGTGAGTATGTGCCCTAAGTATTCGGTTTCTTTTGCAAAAAATCTGCATTTGTCAATCTGAATTTTAAGATTATGTTCCCTGAGTTTATTAAATACCTTTTGGATATTCTCAGTATGTTCTTCCATTGTTGTACTGAAGATTAGTATATCATCCAGGTATACTACAGTTTATGTATTCCCGTAGAACTGAATTAATTAATCTTTGGAACGTGGCAGGGGCATTTTTCAGCCCGAATGGCATCCTCGTAAACTCGTAGTGTCCTAGTGGTGTCGAGGAAGCAGTTTTTTTTCTATACTCTTCTTTAATAAGCACCTGGTGAAATCCCTTAGCGAGATCCAATGTTGTGAAATACTGTGACCTCCCTAGTTTTCCTAAAATATTTTCAATATTTGGCATGGGGAACTTGTCGTCCACAGTAATTTCGTTTAGCCTCCTGTAGTCGATTACGATCCTCCATTTCTTTGTACCAGAGTTGTCTAGTTTTTTAGGGACAATCCAGAGTGGCGAATTATAGGGTGAATTACTTTCGTTGATAATTCCTTGCTTAAGCATGTCCCTCATCTGTTTGTTGATCTCTTCCTCGTGAATTTGGGGGTATCAATATACTTTGGAGTATACGGGGTTGTTATTTGTTGTAACTATCTGATGCTGTATCTCATGAGTATGAGTGAGTTGTTGGCCTTCTTCGTAAAACAAATCTTTATTTCGTTTAATTAATTCTTTCATCCTTTCTCTTTCCTCGTTGTTCATATTGTCCCGTTGAAGTTTAACCAAGACACCTTGATCTGTAGATTTTCCCTCAAGGGAGAATATTTCATGATCCTGGTTAGGGCATGAGTTAAAAAATTTTGTTCTAGTCCCATGAATTTCTAAATATTCTTCACTTAGATTTATCACGGCTTGAAGAGGTTTTAACAAATTTTGGCCTATTAATCCATCGAATTTCTTGTCTTTAAATGTAGTTAATTTCCAACTCATCCATTTTTTTTCGTTAAATTCTTTGGGAAGTTCGGTAATAATTTCTTGATCTACTATCATATAACCGTTAAGTGTTTTAAATTGTAATTTCTTTTCTAATGCGAGTTGTTTGTATTGTCTTAATTTTCTTTCGTCTAGTAATGTTGTCGTTGAGCCTGTATCTATTAAACATCTAATTTTGTCATTACCTATTGTCAGTTCTACTATCGGTAGGTCAGTTCTGTAGGGGGTTAGGGAAAATTTACTTCTTCTTGTTCTCCATTATTATTTTGAATATGATCTATGTCCATTGGTTCTTGGATGTTCTGTCTTCTAAACTGATTAGAATTTCTAAATTGTCCTGAATTTCTGAATTTTCGTGCAACTACTGGATTTTCTTGTCTAGGTTGGTAATAGTCATAGTTCTGTCTGAATTGTCTTGGCATATTTGAGTTAAAATTCTGGTTATATCTAATATTTCTATCCCTTTGGTACGTTGCTGGTGTGTGAGAGTTTTGGACATTTCTAACCATTCCATAATTTCGACAGTTTCTATCACCAAAATTATTGCTTCTCGAATCAATACCTCTATGCCTAATCAAACCTGTTTCTTCTAAAGTATAATAAGCTTCTCTTAAACTTTTTATATTTCTACTAATAATTACACTGGCACAATTAACATCTAGACCGTTTGAAAAAGTTCTTAAAATTAGAGATTCATTCACCTCAGGTGAAAATTCAATTGGTTTCTCACTATAAAACTCATATTTTGTATTTAATTTATCAAGAATGGCTTTTAAACAATTAAAATAATGACTTACGTTATTATTAAACCTTAATGTTGTTGCTTGATGATATAAATTCTGGTACGTTTCCCTGATTCCAAAATTCTTGATTAGCTCTCTTTTTATGTTTTCCCACGTTGGGTTTGGTACAAGAACTCTGATTGCCTGAAGTGCTGGGCCTTGGATTTTATTGATGACGTTTCGCTGAAAAACGTAATTTTGAATATGTAAGTTTCCAGAAAAAAGAGGTAAAAATAATTCCACTTCCCGGATAAATGAGGATAGGTCATATCCCTCATAGCCAGTGTATTCCCGTATTGTAGATGCTTCCCTCAAGAGATCCGTGACGGGGACAGTTATTTGAGTTGGTGTTGCAGTTGAGTTTGCACCTGATGCTGCATTTGATTCTGCATTTGTTGTTGTTGGTGGGTTTAACGGCATCTCGAATGGTTCCAATTGAAAATATGGTTTGAAGACTACGTTCCTCTCTTTAAGTTTTTCCTCCTTGGGCATTTGTTAATGGAGCTCGAATTTATTCTATGCGCCGAGATGATGTATTTTCACTTAGTATTCAGCAATATTTATCACGATATGTCACAGTTTAGAAATCTTCAGAATTCACACTTTTAGCTTTGTGCTTTTAAACTTATATTGATTTTAGTTTTTACAAAAACTATTCACTATTCACTGGATCTCATATCTTCGGATTTGAGATCCTACCGACTGCGCCAAATAAGTAGATTCTTTATCTTTAATAGTGAACAATATAAAAACGTTATAAAAACACAATACTTTAAACTTTAAAACTCTTTATTACAATAAAAGATAAAAACTAATCCAAAATCTCTAATTTATTTCACTTAGTTTAAATAGACCAAAAACATCCGACGAACTCCGTTACCACGACTCAACTCTTTTCAACTGAAGCTTCATTCTCCATGATCTATTTTCTGTGCTTTTACATATTTTGTTGTTTTTAAATAAGTCACGTTTTGTGACCGGCAAGTAAGGAATCTTGTTACTTAGTTTCATAGAGTTTTATCTCCATGAAATTAAGTACGGAGTCTTATTACTTTTGACTTATGAAATTATTTGTTGACGGGGCTTTTATTTAATAAATTCTTTATGAGACTAATGTCTCCAATCTATGGGAAAATTCTCGTTCCCATGGGGTAATGGAGGTATCGTCTTTGGCCTTGACGTAACACGCGCAACTACGAAAAATAGGCCAGTATCTAATAATAATGCACGCAAAATGATAGATTAACCATTTTAGAAAAATAACTAAAGAAAAAATATTACAAGTTGAAATGAAAAACATAGAAAAATTTTTAATATACATATTCAGCCGACCAGTTTCTCCAAACATTCGAGAGTTTCAATGACCACAGCATTATCTTTGATATTCTTCCGCACAAATACTCGACCATGAACAGTAAAAACAGAAGTCAGATGTTTATGACGCTTCAGATCAAGAGGCCTCCGTTTGATGGTAGGGTTTGTTGACGTCAGAAAATCATTTAAAAATATTGCACTAGATTCATCTGTAACATCTCCCATCCCGATGTCAAGCAGGGTCAAGTAGACAGTGCCAGTATTACGTCTTGTTTTGATTGTAGATCTGATAGCAGAGAGTAATGAGCTCCTTTCTTTAGGACTGTTCATTTTTATTATAACGGGCGATAAAACTGCGATAAAATTTGTTTAGGTATTATTTTCGTAGCCAGGCCAGTTGAGGCGAATAATTTAGAAAAAAATTCCTGTAGATCTTCGCCGTTAACGTAAGGAACACCACTAAAAACCACTTCATTGGATGCATGCATTCGTTCAAAAAACTCGAGGCGTTGATGTGCCCGGCGTAGATCACTTTTTATTTCATTTATGTCTGTATGTACTGCATCAATAAAAGTCGTCAGAGTAGACATAATACTTTTTTCGAGCTCAGACAAAAGACCCTTGAAATCGTTAGTTAATTTATCCTCAATTACTTGTGATAGATGCCAAACCAGTAACATTCGATGTGAAGGGTGATGATGAGGATGTTAAGTCTCGTTCAGATCTTAGCTTCACCTTATCATTACGTCTGTTAGCCATGATAAGTGCAAAGCAGTAATGCCGAGGTTTCCACTTAATAAAACAGTGTTTAAAGCAAATAAATTACACAGCGTTTCAATATACTTCAATGGAATACGAAATTATAACACCAGATCTCTATTTGCACAAAAAGAAAAAAGAAAAAATGCCAGATGTATCGAGATTAATAGAACAAAAGAACACTAGAAACTGGACCGGCAAAAGCTGAACTACTCTCTAATAGATCTCATGATCTGCTTGAAGCTTGTTTTACCCTACTTTTCTTTTTACTGGAGGTGGCGCCATCGCCGGTGGGGAGCATTAACTATGCGCATGCTGCCATCCTTTTTCAGCTCTCCACTAACGGCCCCTCCCGTCGATGTCCCCTCAGAGGTGGACTAGGTTCGAGTCTTGCCACAGGTTCACTCCGCAGCATGCCGAAAACTACAAACAAACAAATTTTGTTTTCTTTGTCCTAGTTTTTTTTTATTGTATGTGTGCTGTGTTTCTTTTTCTTGAAAAAATTTTATTATAAGAAGAATAAAAAAAATATGTATGTGCTATTTAATTTAAATTTAGTTTTATTATTACTACGTTTTTAAATAATATTTTAGTTTATAGTATATAAGCTATATTCATGTTATGCTATCCTTATTGTATATTGAACTGACTAATCGTGCTATTACCCTAAACACCATTGTTATATTTTACGTTTCTCAACTATTTGCAATTAGTTGCTTCTACTGTTTTTTATTTATAAGTAATTCTGGGAAACTTACTTTTACTTTAGTTCTTTTATCTATTTTTATTCTTATTTGGTGTAACCTAGATATTCGCATAACCTAACTTATACTTTGTATGATATTACCTTTTTATTTACTCTTTTCTTATTGGGTACAATATTCATCTATTTGTATTATTCTCTTTATTTTATCTATATTTAATTCTTATGTTTATGTTTACATTCATTTTTTTTGTTCTTATCCTCTAGACCTTTAAACTGTTTTAATTTTAACTTCCTCTTCTGCTTTTGAGTAGGTATATATGCATGTAGGTATTCCATGTCTTTTTGTGAGATTTTTAATTATCTATTGTACCTAATTGTTAGATAATTTATATTAAACTACTTTTTATTGGGTTCTATTTTTCCTTTCACATGCTTATTTCTTTTGTTTACTGTTTTTCTTTGTATTAAGTCGTCGTTAAATATACTTCCATAGTATCTCGTTACGTAGTTTTTATTTTTAAAAAAAGGGTTAAGTTGTAAATTGTCCCTGTAGAAACTCTGGCAACACTGATACAGCACACGCACTGAATTCAATGACGTTCGAGACGGCAGTCTGGGGATATAGCCGTGGCCGTGCACACGCGTTCATTTAATAGATTTTAGTTAGGTTAAGAGAAGTTTGAAATAGAGTATATTTAGTTGGTCAATGGTGCATTTTAATTTTCCGTCTTTTTGTTCCCACACACTCGGTGAATACTACATCTGGCGACGAGGATCTCTTAATTAGCGGCGGAAAACGCACGCGTTAGCCTTGCGGTACTTAGCCTTCATATAATCAGTAAAATTGCGTACCATACAGCAATGGATGAGAAATTTCTTAAAGAATTGCTCCAGCAGCAACAGAACTTTTTCAGTGCATTAATCACGAGCCAGAAGACTTGGATGGAAGGCCAACTAAAGGAAAAAAAAAGATAACATATCTGAACCAGGTAGTTATGCTTCTGCACCCATCCCTCCGTTTCACCCTTTCGATAAAGGTAAGCATCAATGGTATTTATATTTAAAGCAGCTGAATCAACATTTTTCCGCATACTCTGTGAGTGATAACCAGCAAAAGCGAGCATTTTTCCTATCATGGGTAGGAACTGAAATGTTTGACCTCGTACAAAAAATATTCGTTAGTGAAGATGTGCAAAGCAAATCATTCGAGGAGATAACAGCAAAATTAACGGAGCACTTTAAGCGAAATATTCATGTACTGGCTGCAAGGTACGAATTCTTTCGAGCTAGAATGGCTGAAGGGCAAACATATGCAGACTGGCTCGCCGAGCTCAGAGGATTAGCACGGAGCTGCAAGTATGTGTGCAAAAACGAGAAGTGTAATAAAGAATTTATCGATGAGCTTATACGTGATACCATAGTCATAAACACGCCGCATGACGCCGTGCGTAATGCAGCTTTACAGAAAGCTGACCCATCACTTGAAGACGTGCTCCTCTTAGCTGAGTCGTTTGAAGCCACAAGGAATACCGTCAATATATTAAAAAATAATGAGCAATTTACACGCTCACATGGTCCAGAAGTTTATCATTTAGAATCGATCGCATCTAGACGTCGATCACGAAGTGCAACCGTACCAAAAGTTCCGGGAAAAATATCAAACCTTGCTAAATCGTGTTCTGGTTGTGGTGTTAAGCATACAAGAGACAATTGCAAATTTCGAGAAGCTGTGTGTCACAAGTGCAACCGGTCAGGTCACATCGCACCTGTTTGTATGTCATCAGCTAATATCTACAGTGCAAGAAAAAACTCTACCAACGGGGCGCGTACGCGTAGAAAATTTTCGGGAAATGTGTCGAAAAGAACTGAGAACATTGAGTCGATAAACGTTTCGCCAATAATTCAGCCGCTCGATTTTGTAAATATTATTGATATCCAAGCACAATCCATTCGTATTTCAGATCAATCGCACGATATAATAAACAAAATCGATGCTCAGCCGCACCGGGTAGGCAATAAATTTATAATTAAAATTAAAGTGAACGATAATTTCATGGACTTTCAAGTTGACACAGGTGCTTCGTGCTCCATGATTGGCATGAACGTATACAAACGCTTGCAGTCCTCTCGTTTAGAGCCAGCGGACTTTGTTCTCAAAGCTTATGGAGACATATCGGTACCTATTTTAGGGAAAATTTTTGTAAATGTTGAATATGGTGATACAAAGAAACTATTGCCGCTCACCATAATAAAAGTAGCAGCAGTCAACAATATTTTTGGCATCGATTAGCTGGATGCTTTGGGATTAATTATAAAACAAGAGGTAATTCATACATTAGCGACCGAATCAGTAGGGAAAAGAGTTGATGATTTGTGTAACGAGTATAGTAGTATTTTTGAAAACTCAATAGGGTGTTGCACGACTTACAAAGCACACCTTCATTTAAAACCTAATGCCACTTGCAAGTTTTTCAGAGCTAGACCGATTCCCTTTGTACAAATGGAAGCATTTAAGAAAGAAGCAGATCGACTTGTAGCAGCAAATATATGGAAGCCCATAAAATTCAGCACATGGGCAGCACCTGTTGTTGTAGTGCCAAAGCGTGATGGACGTATCAGTATCTGCGGTGATTTTAAAACTGTTAATTTGCAGTTAGATGTAGACCAATACCCCATTCCTCGTGTGGAGGAATTGATGCATAAACTTCGTGGCGGTCGTTACTTTTCTAAGATAGATCTGTCAGACGCTTACCTACAAGTGGAGCTCGACGAGGAATCAAAAGCTCTAATGGTTGTCAATACACCACTGGGGCTATTCCAGTATCAGCGCTTGCCGTTTGGAGTCGCAAGCGCACCAGCCATCTTTCAGCGCTTATTAGAACAGGTAATTGCTGGTATACCACATTGTGTAAATAATCTTGATGATATAGTAATAGCTGGGCCAACCTTTAAAGTACATATAGAGGCACTAACAGAAGTCTTCAAACGCTTACAATCTAATGGCTTGACATGTAATCGAGATAAATGCTATTTTTTAAAGCCGCAAGTTGACTATTTAGGACACACAATCAGTTTTTCTGGCATAGGCCCTTCAGAATCAAACGTAACTGCAATAAAAAAAATGCCAAGGCCCTCCAATCTAAAGGAGCTCCAGGCATTCCTAGGGAAAATAAATTACTATATTAAATTCATTACAATTTTTTCACAGACTGCTGCTCCGTTAAATAGATTACGCCAAAAGAACGTTCCTTTCGTGTGGAAAAGCGAACAAGAGCACGCTTTCCAAAGGTTAAAGCAGCAATTAGTAGACGCAACGATGTTATCACATTTCAGGGACGATTTGCCCATCATACTAGCCACCGACGCTTCCTCGCACGGCATTGGAGCCGTTATTTCTCATGTACTTCCTGACGGCTCTGAGAGTCCAATGTCGCATGCTTCCAAAACACTGAATCCGCACCAGAAACGATATAGTCAAATAGAGAAGGAAGAGCTCTCTATTGTCTATGGGATACAAAAATTTCACAAGTACCTATATGGTCGTGTGTTTACTCTGTACACTGACCACAAGCCTTTGGTGTCCATATTTAGCCCAGACAAGAACTTGCCAGTATACACCTCACAGCGCCTGCAACGGTGGGCTTTATTACTCATGGGTTATCGCTTTAAAATTCGTTATAAGTCAACTGCACAACATACAAATGCCGACGCATTGTCGCGCCTTCCAAACGGCTCTGATGAACAATTTGATTTAAGTAAACACTCATGCTTGCAAGTAAACTTTGTTCAGGAACTAGAAGATTTCCCAATTGATGCTAAACAAATTGTACAAAGCACTCGCAGAGACCCTCTTCTGAAGAGAGTTTATAATTTTATTCTTAATGGATGGCCTGAGAAGCTACACGAGCAGGATAAAGATCTAAAGCGATATTTTGAGCGCAGATTTTCTTTAAGTATTGAATTGGAGGTTATTGTTCTCCACACCGAATACGCAGGGGTTGTCGTACCACAAGACTTACAGTCAAAGGTCTTAGACATGCTTCATAGCGGTCACTGGGGCATCACACGTATGAAGCAGCTATCGCGTAGATATTGCTGGTGGCCTGCAATTGATAAAGGCATTACTGAACGAGCAGCAAAATGTTTAACATGTCAGCAATTAAGCAGTAGTCCTCGCCAAGAGTTTTCAACATGGCCTGTACCAAATAATCCGTGGAAGCGAATCATTTGGATTTTGCAGGACCATTCTTAAATAACATGTGGTTAATATGCATCGATGCATTTTCAAAGTATCCATTCGTTGTGAAGATGACCTCCATAACATCCAATGCTACAATACAAGCCTTGCAAGGTATCTTTGCCCTAGAAGGCTTGCCGGACACTATTGTCACCGACAATGGTAGACAATTTACTTCTGCCGAATTCCAGGGGTTCTGTAAATTAAACGGCATCACACACTTATTTACTGCGCCCTTCCATCCAGCTTCCAATGGTGAGGCAGAGAGATTTGTCCGGACATTTAAGACAGCGCTCAAGAAAGCTATCAGCGGAGTAGAAGATAAAGCCAACGCGCTTTTAAAGCACCTAAGCACATTCCGAGCTACGCCAAACCCGATTACTGGGAAATCACCTGCAGAACTATTACATGGTCGACAGCCGAAAGTGCCGCTTTCACTATTGCGTCCACAACCCCCGGAGGAGTGTAATCAAGCATCAGCACGCTTCAACAAAAAGCAGTTTGTTTTTGCCAAAAACTTTTCGCCTGGACCACCTTGGGTTCGGGGCATAGTGTTGAAACGATTCGGACGGATGATGTACCGAATCGCTACACCTTTTGGAGTATGGAGACGCCATCAGAATCAACTGAAACCTCGCCAACCGGTTAATGCAGATAATGATGATTTTTTGACAGCAGATGAACTAGCCCGAGCAACACTGGAGTAGGCAAGTAATAGATCTAATGGAACTAATCGTCTTTCTTCTATTCCCAGTAGCGTGATTCCAGCCCAAGAAAATATAGCTGCCAACCTACGAGCCGAATCAGAGGCACCTCCAATGTCACCGACTCTAAGGCGTTCAACGAGACTCAGGAAGCCCGTAGTCCGATTCCAGACGCCGCACTAAGTTCGATTTTGCTGCGGAGGAAATTGTAGAAACTCTGGCAACACTGATACAGCACACGCACTGAATTCAATGACGTTCGAGACGGCAGTCCGGGGATATAGCCGTGGCCGTGCACACGCGTTCATTTAATAGATTTTAGTTAGGTTAAGAGAAGTTTGAAATAGAGTATATTTAGTTGGTCAATGGAGCATTTTAATTTTCCGTCTTTTTGTTCCCACACACTCGGTGAATACTACAGTCCCAATTAGCATAGTCAGCGTCGCACCTCATACTAAGGACCGTCCCGCAAAAACAACCGACCACAAACAAATGTAGAAAATAAATATAGGAAACACATTAATTTAAAAAAAAATATCGTTGTGAGTTTATACAGTATTTGATATAATTTCATTATTATTATTATGAAGCTAAACATTTTTAACATTTTTCTAAACACTTGTTTCTATTTCCACACAAATTTTTTATTAAATTATAAGTTTGTTAAACGAACAAAACTGACGCGTTTCGCCTTCTTAGGGCATCCTCAGAGCTACTGACCAAACTGAGTCTATGTGAAAACTTCATGGGGAAGTATCAGCTGTGTACTAAAAACTAGCGTAATGGAACGTAACAAAGTAAAAACGAGTATGTAAGTGACAAACGAACGAGCTAACGCATACAATTAAATAAGCAAATAAATACATGAATAGGTAAATGCCTAAATAAAGAACAAAAAAAATGTATGGATGTAAGAAATACCAAACTACTGTACACTAACAAACAAATGAATAAATAAATAATAAATGAATAAATGCATAGCAAAATACACAATTACAATTTCATAAGATCTGGTTCAAGTAAAGGACTTTTATTTGTAAAATCTATTTGATCGTTCAGCAAGATCCCGCCGTTAAGTTTTGATTTTCTAATTTCATCAATTTCGTACTTATCTAGTACATGTCCGCCGCGCAATCTAGGCTACAATTCCAAGTTATCTATCTTGCACTTGTGTCCTGTGTCAATCAAGTGTTTTGGCAAACCAGATCTAGGTTTATTTAATCTGGCAGAGCTGATATGCTCTCCAAAACGCTGTTTCAAGGAACGCTTAGTCTTTCCTATATATATACCCGGACAATCCTCACAGCTTATCTTAAAAACTCCACTTAATTTTAAAATATCTTTTTAATTATTTAATAAATTTGATGAGATATTTTGAATGTATGGGATTTTCCTCCAACGCTTCCCCTCCATTTCCTCAAATATTGGAAACACTTCATTTAAAACTATCTTTCGTTGCTTTTTATTTAGGAATTTATAAATAATTTTAGTATCGTACCCGTTATTTCTCGCAATAATTTTTATAAAATTTAATTCTTTCTTAAAGTCATGATTTTTTAAGAGGACATTTAATAGTCTATTATTATTATTATTTTTCCGCAATTCAGTCACGAGTAATTCGCTGGATGTAGCCATAGTACGTTGTTGCTTCTCATAAAAATCCACTGGATGTAGCTTCCTCCCTCCGTTAGAATATCTCAAATGCAAAGAACATTGCGGAGTAAACGTTTCTCAGTATAGGGGCGTGATAGCACAACAGGTAATAATAATAATGTATATTTAAAAAAAAAACATGAGTACACAATATCCAGAATCTTATATTCGTACAACTAAATAAGCTGATGTAAAATTGCGACTGCGCTGTAAAAAAAAAAGAAGCTAAAACTAAATACAAAATAAAAAGGGTAACTATTCATAGTAGACCATAAAAAAGATCGAGAAAAAAAATTAATAATAAGCATTCAAAATGACATGAAAAACTGTATAAAGTAAAAAAAAAAAAAATTAAAATAGCTTGGGGTTTTTGATTTTAGCAGATTATATAGACAAATCAGTAAATTGAATTAAAGATACTTGAATATGGAGAAGCCGAGCAAACGATGATTGAAAGGAGAGATGTGGTCAAACCTTCAAAGGCCATAGATAAATCTGATGCAATCATCGAATGCGACGTTAAGCTTACGGGAGCAGGTACTATCCAATTTCGGGTATATTACACTTCCAAATGTAAAATGAGGTATCAAAAGAGTTTTCACCAATTTTCACCGTATCTCTCTAGACAAAAACGAGGCGGTTAGCCACAGTTGCCTGAGTCCACCGTAGATCTTACCAAGGTTTGAGCTAATATGATCGCAGCATTTCAGAGATGAATTTATAGTTATACCTAGATTTTTAACAGACCCTACCAAAGACAGAGGAGAATCGTTAAGTGAAGTGTCGGGGAATTCAGTAATATTCAGCTTGCTGTTATTGATAATAATGTAGTGAGATTTACTTGGATTGAGAGTCAGATGGTTGGATTGTGCAGATATGTTAGCAGTAAGCCAGGGACATCCACTTGATCTAATCCTCTTGCGAATTAATGGAACATGCCGGTTGTGTAAGTAATTGACAAAATCATTTAAAATAGCCACTTGTTGGTTTGCACATGCTCATTCGTAGAAGTCGCCTCAGTCAAGGTTACTGAAGTCTTCGGAAAGGGCTGGGATGTCTATACTATTAAAGTCTCTGTATATAATTAAGGAAGGCTCACAGGGTTGAAGGGCTATATTGTAAGTAATGAACAAAATATCATGCTCGAGGAAACTCGGCCGACTAAGCTGATTGTGAAAGTTAACACGCTGTAAGTCGGAAGTAAGAAAGAGATCCAACAATGATGGATTAGAGGAGCTCATATAGGGCAAAGAATTAACTATATTCAATCTTAGTGACTGCAACATTGATTGGAAGCTGATAGAGTTTGCGTTTCGATGAAGAATGTTAACGTTAAAATCACCACCCACGATAACGTGCCAGTAATTTTGAACGCATCTAGATATAAAGTTACAGAATTCGGCTGAGTTCTCAATATTGAAACTTTCCGGGGGACAGTATACCACTGATAACACACATTTATCCAACCCAGTACTGGTTTCCACTGCTAGGAACTCCAGACCCTGCAAGGAGGATGAACCAGTTATTTTGGTTTTATATATATCTTTTATGTAAATAGCTACACCTCCCTCGATACGAGTTTTGCGGTCGTTGCGGAGCAAGTTATAGCGCTATGTACATGCTCGTGCAACCATGACTCACTAACTAAAACTACATCAACATTGGATGCTGCAAAGATCTGATTCAATTCATCAATCTTGTTTCTAATGCTCCTTGCATTTAACAAGCATAAGTTAAGACCTACTTTGAAAATATTAAGCATAGTTCTTAGTTTGTCCAGGGCACGGCAAGGTTATTCATTAGGATTAAAAGAACTCACGACAGTTACGAGCAACATGCTCAAGAGCTGCAACACAAAAACTAAAAAAAGGAACCAACTCAAAGACCTCATATATAATTCCCTCAGTCCACATAAATATTCCACAAAAGATATAAAAAAAGAAAAAGTACTTCTCATGACGTTTTCTAAACGAAGATCTAAAATTAGAGATAGCACTATTATGACTAAAATTAAAAGTAAAAGTGGAAAGAAGAGAAAGTTAAAAATAAGAAAGAGGGTAATTCTATATTACCTGAATTTTCTACATAAATGACAACAAATTCAAACAAATTAACTACGTGTTCATACATCCAAATTATTTAAGTTATATAAAAAAGTAATAAACAAATACGATAAAGACATTCCATATTACATAGCTCAGCCCGCACCGATCTCAGCAGGAGTACCAGAGGGCATAGATCACGAAAGTCCGTAATTAATGTAGGCTTGTCACCATCACTGCGCTTGACATAGATTGAACCATTACGGGAGTATGCAGCAAATAGAGAACCGTGTTTACGTAAATGCAGAGCCTCACGCAGCAGAGATTGATTTCTAGGTGTAAGGCTTTCATGTACATATATAGACCCCTCTGACGAAAGTAAAATGCTGAAAAACTTCATTTTTCTTATAGTCTAGATTTTCTTCGCGAAATTTAAAAATTTCCTTTCGGTGATCTATTTCTGACAACGAAATTTTTCTAACTTACCTTTTTAATATAAAGAACAGCAAAAAAATTTGGAATATGAAAACTACCTTCTTAGGTAAAACTATGAAGAAAATACCCGTGCAACAAAGTATCCTCTTGGAAGATTGCACAACTACTGAATTCCGATTGCTGAAGCAAAGAGCGCATCAAAAAGAAATTCTAACAGCTTTCAGCTATGTATACACGCATGCCTTTATAGTAAATTTCTATCAACCGGCTTAGATAAAGAAGAAAAATCAAGAGGGGGCTCGAAAATGGCCAGGTTCGAGGTTGGGTAGTTTGCACTAATTGAAACGCACTGTTTGTTTTTTCCGCAAAAAGAAAAATGTTGATCTTAATGCCACACTGGGAATCACCTCCTCAATATCCTCCTTTGGCAGATACTTTTAACTGCGATAAGTTATATTAGAATCTGAAGTTTATTACATTTTAACAGAACAATCAAATACATATTTTAAAAATGTTATTAACTTTTAACTGAGGTAGTAAGCAAATTAGACCGAATTCTTCCAATAGAGCTAACAATTTCTTGTAGTCATCATGTTCTGGCACACAAATTTTACGCGTGGTGTTTAAGTCAGGAGCATTCCAGCCAACGCTCATCTGTTTACAAAATTTCATTGATGGTGCGGGCGTCTTATGTTAACTAACATAAATTTAATTTCAACTATGACAGTGTGAGTGTATATTATGCCCTGGTAGCCCAATCATCATGAGCGCACTGATGAGCTCATGATGATTGGTTGGATGAATGTAATGCAGATTTTTCTACTAGCACCGGAACTAAGCTCATTTATATACTTCGTAATTCAATGATTCCTCAACACTATTTATCTCCCTTTCACTCATACATTAGATGCACTAGACATACAGATCAGTATCCGTACCAATTTATTGATGAGCTTATAGATGAGTTGGCGAAGAAACTCATCGAGACGCTCAGTATAAATCACTTGACTTAAAGGTTATTTTAGTGAGCATAAAAGCCCCTGCCCACACCAGAACTAAAATTTTGTAAACTGATGAGCGTTGGATACCAGGGTGTGATCCTACGACAGCTAACATTTTTACTGAGCGCCTCGATGAGTTTCTTCGCTAACTCATCAATAAATTGGTATGGATACTGTTCTGTATGTCTAAAGTAAAGTGCAAGGCAGCTAAATGATGTTGCGCTACAAATTTGGTTCCTTTGGATTTTGTTATACGCGTGCGAAGTGGGACTGAATTTTATCTTTCTTCATTCGTTTGTGAAAAGAAAAGCGAGGAAGGTGAAGTACAATTTAAAGTGAAGTGTAGTTAAGTTCAAATGTTTTCTAATCATTGGTAAGTAATTTTTTCTATTTACAAAAAAATATAAACAAATTTGTTGATGATATGTGTAATGCACATATATATTAGCCCCATTGCAATAAAAATATTTTTTTATGTTTGCAATTATCACGCGTGTCGTATCCCTGCACGAAAGTACAACAGTATAAATTCTAAGAAAAAAGATGATACCATGCATTTCTAAATAATTAGAGTACAGGCGGAGGACTACTTTGATTTTGCTAATGCACTTTCGGGTTTTATAATTTTATTACCCATAGAGAAGAGTAGCCAATGCAGACACCGTGCATTACCTTTCACTAACCATTGGAGTATTTAAAAATTAAATTTTTTTTTTGTAATACGTTGTTTGTTTATATAAATATTTTATTTTTTCCGAATTTTTCCAAATTCTTCTTAATGATTATTGGATGAAAACATTTTTGAAACGCTTCATTAGCATTGATTTGAATCTCAAAATAGCATACTAAGCACTACAGTAGTCGAATATATCGCACCTTGGCAAGAGAAATGACACAACTCAAAACTCACAATTTTTCAGTTTTTTTTTCACAATTCAACGTAAAATTTTATATACTTCATTCGAGGAAACCGTTACAGATGTATCTTTTGCTTTCAGGAAAAGCGACACATCTCAGTTATACTAAATGATTCTTACGTGAAGGTTGCGTTAGGAAAAGTGGCACATTATCAGTTTTGGCTGGTTATATTTTGTAAAAGAAAAAGAAACAGCCTAAATATATGTAATGTTAGCGAACTAAACACCGATTATTTCTGGGATCTCAAAAATTTGTCTACCCAAATTGGCACAATGCCCTTAAAAACAACGAGAACCAACTGTTCACATAAGTGATGTCAAGATCCGGAGCTTAAGGAAAGGCAGTAATACACCCTACCAAGAAGTGTCTCTAAGACGAATCGGAAGACGGTCAAAAGTCCTGACACTAAATAAGGCGTATAATACTGAGAAGATATTAATTAATGAAAGAAATAAAAGTTATTTACTTACTTTATTTAGAGAAAATCAAATACCAAATTCTTCTCCTATTTTACGAGAACTTGTGGAAAAATTTAGATATAGTATGTAACATTTCAATGAATTTAAATTAACAATAAAAATGATAAAAGGGCAGTTAATTTCTTAAGGAAGCCATAACGTATTATTTCTATATTTTATAAGATTTTGAACAACATAAAAAAAATGAATATTTTTGATTGGAAACATAAAGTATATTTTATCTTTATTGCATACAAGCTGTGGATGTTAATGCGAATAATTATGGAACAACACGGTGTTTATTTTAACACTTTTATTATCCTAGTTTACAATAGTTCATTGCACGTATTCTATCCTACTTCTAATACTAATTCTACTCGACATGAATAACAATATATTTAATGTGACAGCGCCGAGATTACTAGGTTCGCGTTCTTCTTTTGACCGACTCGCGTTAACGCTCGTAACAGAAGAAGGAAGGAGTTCTCTCACTATCATGTCTGCCTATCCAGCTGCATGGGTTCCGCACTGAAGTCAGTGTCGACTTGCGTGGTACAGGTCTGGCGATAATTTATGTTTTAATGTATTAATGTTAGGTTCACAACATCACCCCCCTTCCAGTCGAAGACGGTCTAATTATACTCATATCTTAAAACTTACTTTCTTTTTATGGATATCAAGTTCATTTGGTTCTATTGTAAATGCGGGTTTTAGGCGATCTATAGAAACGTTAGTATGTTTTCCCCTAATACTAATAATGAATGATTTTCGCAATTTTCGAATTACGGCAAATGGGCCTTCATACGGTTGCCTCATGTTTCCTTTTTCTTTACCGACCCTCACAAAGACTTGCTCGCAGTCCTCCAATTTCTTATGAACGAACACGGGTCTGTTTGGTTCTCTTGGTTTTGTCGGTTTTAGCTTATTGATCCTATCTCGTAAATCGGTAAGAAAGGAACTTGTGTCTGTTTCATCTGCATTTGGTTCCGGTACAAAAAACTCGGTAGGTAATTTGAGAGGCTGCCCATATACTAATTCGGCAGGAGAAGTATTAAGATCAGATTTAAATATGGCTCGTATTCCTAAAAGTACAATGGGTAGATCGTCACTCCAGTTTGTGCTATTTTCTCGACATTTTAGCGCGCACTTTAACTGTCGATGCAGTCGTTCCACTAAGCCATTTGCCTGAGGGTGGTACGCCGTAGTACGTATTCTGTGCGTGCCTAACAACTTCGTCAGCTCATAAAAAATTTTGGACTCAAATTGAGATCCTTGATCGGTGGTAATTTGTGCAGGCACTCCAAATCTACAAATAAAATTTTGGAAAAACGTTCGGGCTATTGTTGCTGCTGTTATATCTTTTATAGGATATGCTTCCGGCCATCTAGTAAACCTATCGATGGCTGTTAGAATATAAGTGTACCCGTTTGAGATTGGTAAAGGTCCAACGATATCCATATGGATATGTTCAAATCTGTTGTTCGGTAATGGGAACTCGCCTAGTGGAGACTTTATGTGTTTATGAATCTTAGAGCGTTGACATGAAAAACATGCTTGTGTCCATTGCTTTATATCCTGATTCATTTTAGGCCAGAAATATCGTTTGCTTATCAACTTGCGTGACCCTCGTATGCCTGGGTGTGCTAAAGTATGTAAGCCATTGAATATCAGCTTCCGCAGTGTCAATGGGACGAACGGTCGAATTTGTTCGGTGGTTATTTCACACCATAGGGGTTTTTGTTTTGTTGGGATGTGTCGTAGCTCCAATTTGTATTTGGCATTTGGTGATCTTTCGCTCAGTAAACTTTTTAATTCTTCATCCGTTTCTTGAAGAGTTATCAGTTTATCCAAATCTAAATGCTCAGCATTTAGTTCAGAAGTTTCGTTGCTTGTGGGTCTGGACAAGAGATCTGCGACTGTGTTGTTCTGTCCTTTAATGTGACGTATGTCACTTGTAAATTGTGACACGAAATCTAAGTGTCTTGATTGCCTCGGGCTACGTTCCGTCTTGGTGCTGAGAGCTTCTGTCAGAGGCTTATGGTCCGTAAAAATTACAAAGTCTCGACCTTCTACGAAATGCCTGAAATGTTTAATGGCCAGGTACATAGCCAGTAGCTCTCTATCGAATGCCGAATATCGAGTTTCCGGAGAGCTTAGCTTCTTTGAAAAGAATGCGAGAGGTTCCCATCGTCCCTGGCTCTCGCTTTGCTCTAACACCCCTCCTACTGCCACGTTAGAAGCATCTAACGTAAGGCGCAATCTCGCCTTGGTGCTCGGGTGCACTAGTAGCGTGGCCGCTGCCAGGTCATTCTTAGCTCTAGTCAGTGCTTTCTCGCATATTTCGGGCCAAGTAAAATTGTTTTCTTCGATTTTTGTTTGTTTAAGGTATTTAGGTGCGTATGAATTGGAGTTAAAAGTTCTGCCAACTTCGGAACAAAGCGATGATAATAGCTTATCATGCCGATAAACCGCTGCACTTGTCGTATAGACGTAGGGGCAGGAAAATTCTTAATCGCCTCGATGCGATCGGTTGCTGGAAGTATGCCATCCTTAGTTATCGTGTGACCGAGAAAACTTAAAGTCTCTACACCTAAATTGCATTTAGAAATATTTATCTTTAGTCCGAACTCAATCAATCTTTGAAAAACTTGTTCTAAGTGTTGTCTGTGTTCGGTCTCGTTTTTACTGGCAATTAATATGTCGTCGATATATACGAAAGCGTAAGCTAGTCCTTTAATTACTTCGTTCATAAACCTTTGGAAAGTTTGTGCTGCGTTTCGCAGCCCGAAAGGCATTCGCGTAAACTCAAACAATCCAAAGGGAGTGGTGATAGCAGTTTTGTAGATATCGTCCTCCGCTATAGGGATATGGTGGTATGCCCTCACCAAATCAATTTTTGAAAATATCACACATCCTCTTAGTTGTAGTGAGAAGCTATGGATGTGTGGTATCGGATAACGGTCCGGTATAGTTATCGTATTCAGTTTGCGATAGTCGCCACACGGGCGCCAATCTATCGGATCCTTTTTGGGCACTAAATGCAAGGGGGACGAAGCTGAAGATGAGGAAGGGCGGCAGATTCCTAATTGACACATATGCTCGAATTCGGTGTACGATGCTTTGTAGCGTACTGGGTCTAACTGTCTGGGCCGTGCGTACGGTAAATGACCTTTCGTGACTATATGGTGAACCACCTTGTGTTTCACTGGCAGTGTATACTCGGGTGCTCTTATCAGCTCTGAGAATTTGTTTATGATATCGGTGTACTTTTTACTGATTGTAAGAACTCGGGGGGTAGGAGTATTTGTTGCAATTGGAACTCCGTTCGAAAATTGCTTAGTGAGAGGGTCAGTTAACTTCTTTTTTTTTAAATCCACTAGAAGCCCGAATTTTTCTAAAAAATCAGCACCAATTATTGGTCTGTTTACTTTGGCCAAGATAAATGGAAAAACGAATGCTCGGCGAAGGCCTAAGTCTATTTTAAGGAGTTTTCTCCCAAAAGTTGTAATTGGTGTCCCATTTGCTGCCGAGAGGTAGTGATCTGGGCTTTGTTTGTTAGTTTCTGGGAAATACGAAGAAGGTATTACGGAAACATCCGCTCCCGTGTCGATTAGGAATCTGAAATTATTTATTGGGCAATAAATGAATAGGCGGCATGAGGCAGAGGGCCGATCGTTAGCCGCTTCGACAATCGACCTCATTAGTTTTCCTGTGATCGTAGATTCGGATTGGATTTGCGTGACTTAAAACGGCAAGGGCTCCTGAAATTCATGGCCTCTCTACCATGTCGTCTATGATACCAGCAGATTGGTTCTGCTGATCTTTCTTTTGAACTGGGATTCCTTTTCCAGTTTGGCTTTCGCCAACTGGGTGATCGGCTTCTTCTTTGCACAGTCAGAGCGCGGAAGGAATTACGTAGTTCGTGAATATCTGACTTTGTTTTACTTAATTCCTCGTGAAATAATTTATGGTTACTACAGCATGCCGCATTATTATTACTATTATGGCTTGACTGAATGAGATTAACTTGTGAGGTTTGCGTTACCTCCCAAATCTTGTCAGCTAATTCTAGTCTTTGATCAAAAGTCTGGTTACTTGTAACGGCCAGGGGGATTGTTATGGCGGTGGGGAGCTTACGTTCCCATAAAGACTGGATTAGTTCCTCGCTTAGGGAGGTAATAGATCCGGCTAATGTCTGCATGTGGAGGTATAACTCCGAAGGCTTACGATCCCCTAGGTCCTGCCCCGACAATAATTGCTCAAGGCGCTTTTGCTCTGATAGAGAATGACGTTTAATTAAAATATCCTTTAGACTTTTGTATTTATTTTGGTCCGGCGGCTTCGTTAATATGTCTATAACCGTATTAATAGCTTCGACCGGAAGGGATGCGATTACGTGCGCGTATCTCGTGTCGTCTCTCGTTATTTTCTTTACACTAAACTGAGCTTCTACCGCGACGAACCATGCAGCTGGTGCTTTTTCCCAAAAGGTGGGTAATTGAATATTAGAAACTTCTCCCGTATCAATTTTACCTTCTACTTCCTTTTCTTCTGTCATGGTTTACTATTCTTTTATTAATTTCGTCTGCAAACTTTTCGTAATTAGTCAACGATAAGAGAAAAGGAAAACTTGGTTTGAAAATTTTAAAATAAGATTTGCGAATTCTTACGCTGGTATTCTCCTGCGCTTTGTCACTTCACAACAATCTTAACACAGGATTCGATTAATATTTGATTCACTTTCCTACCTGCCTACTGTATTATTGTATCTGACACTTTAATTAAATTAAATTCATATTAAATAATATAAATTACTTTGATTCTTAACTCTCACCTTTGTGAGCGGCGACACGTTTGTAGGTATATCTATAGTTTATATTATGTATGTGGTCTTCATGACCATCAATATAATAAAATTTATTTTGAGTTGTCTACTTGAGCACTGACACTGTAGTGTTAATTCGTTTTGTTTTTCTTATTTATTTTCCTCTGGTATTCCGGTGTGCTATATGTAGATGCTATATTTCAGTTTAAATGTTCGCGATTGTATGTGCATATCGATTTCATTTATCACCAAACTTAATATACGATAAGTATCATTAGAAAAAAAATTTTTGTGTATACTATATACTATTCTACGGTAAATATAATATATAAAAAAAAAATATAATATATAAAAAAAAATATCGTGAAAAATGTTCATATAGATACTACGCTACTCCGTTCGAATAAACACGAAAATGTACTTAACTAAAGTTACCGCTGTTGGGCGTCGTATATTCTCCAGCTGGGCTTTAATATTTGGCATCGACTATAACCTCCGTCGCAGTGCGTTGATCTTCTGCGACGCTGTCCACATGTATGTGTTGATTTTTCTATTGCTGCTTTTCTTCACTCTCGGTTCGTTCGTAGCTGCATGCGCGTATGCTTTCAGATCAAACTTATGCCGGTGTATTTACGTTTCGTAGTTGGAAATGTGTTTGTGTGGTCGAGCATGTACATCTAGCGCAGTTTCCGCATCAATTGTGTGGTATTAATATCCCCCTAATACTCCTCTGCTCGTATAGCGGGTTCTAGAAATGCCGATAGAGAAATAATGGATTATTTTAATTAATGCGGTTTTTATCTTTTGTGACAAAACCGATGTACGAGAAGAAAAAAAAAAGGAACAACAACACAAAATATCTCAAGCCTGTAGTTTGCTGCCTGCAACTGGAAGTTTCTGGACTTCTTCTCTCGTTTCTTTCTCCGATGCTTTGTGGATGCTCCTCGTGTAATACTGCTAGCGCGCGGGTGCTGCCCTTGCGCTTACTCACTGTACACCTCGTTTTGCTGAGTCTCAAGCGTCGTGCGACTGGAATTTTTTGAAATTCACGTGTTCCTCCGTCGATGTCGGGGTCACCATTTGTGGATGTTAATGCGAATAATTATGGAACAACACGGTGTTTATTTTAACACTTTTATTATCCTAGTTTACAATAGTTCATTGCACGTATTCTATCCTACTTCTAATACTAATTCTACTCGACATGAATAACAATATATTTAATGTGACAGCGCCGAGATTACTAGGTTCGCGTTCTTCTTTTGACCGACTCGCGTTAACGCTCGTAACAGAAGAAGGAAGGAGTTCTCTCACTATCATGTCTGCCTATCCAGCTGCATGGGTTCCGCACTGAAGTCAGTGTCGACTTGCGTGGTACAGGTCTGGCGATAATTTATGTTTTAATGTATTAATGTTAGGTTCACAACACAAGCTAAACGGATAAGTGCAGAAATAATATAAACAAAATTTCGACAAAAGTGGCATAATAAGTGTAAGTAAGAGGTTAATGATCTTATCAACCTCAAACAACAAAACATAGGGTGCAAAGGCAACTTGATAACTTATAAGGCCTTCGTACAATTTCAAAAACAATATTCTGCTATTTCTTTAATTCGCTATACTGAAAATCGTCAAATTTTGACATGTGTCACTTTTCTTGCCAAGGTGCGATATATATTTTTTATGAGGTATTGATGAGCTGACATTTTCGTACTTTTAGTACTTTATTTATGTCTGAGAAAGAAAAGCATTTATAATCGTATGAGTGAAGAGTATAAAGAAAACGTTGAAAGGTATAAACATTTGGGTTCACTTGGTAGACCTAACAATAGACATGAAAACAATGAAACAACAAGATTACATGTACCACAGGTTATTCGTTTGAGAGTCATCCTTCACATTCTAAAGATGACAACTTAGATAATGTGTAATATTTGTGCAACGATGATGAAATGGATATGTCAAATAATGATGAAATAGAAAATTCTGAGTCACCTTCGGAAATTTCTAATAATCTATTGAAATGAGCGATCAGATGCAACATTCCTCATACTCACGTTAGAGGTCTTTTAAAAGTTCTCGCAGGGTCTGGTGTGAAATATTTGCCTATTTCAGCGAAAGCGCTGTTACGAACTCCAAGCACAAAATACAATTGAGAAAGATTAATCATGAGGAATACTACCATTTTGGTATCCAAAATAATTTTTAAACTGAAATATTCAAATCACTCCAAAGTACCAACCGTAATCACATTGATATAGGAATAGATAAAGTTTCTCTTTTTAAAAGCTCGAAAAAGGTTTTGTGGCCTATTATTGGGGCTGTTGCAAATGAAAATAATTCAGATCTGTTTTTGATTGGCTGGTACAATTGAAGTTAAAGATCAAATAGTGAAGACGAAAAGTACTAAATTCCAAATTAATATCAAAGAGGTAAACAAAAAGTTGCTAACATCTTCTGCTGAGCTGCCTTCGGAATTTTCAAGAACCAATTGCTTAACTAAGGTGGTTCCTTTCGCAATTTTTTCACAGAATGCCCTAATCTGATTGTCCGTTTCTTCGGCGGTTTTAAGCAGTAGATCAGTGGCCGTAGTTGAATGGACTGAATTTATGAAGGTTTCGGCAGAACTCGTAGTGGGACTAGTTGGTTTCGCTATTCTATGACCAGATCGCAGTACTGTTCCTTCAAGTGGTTCAATATCACCTAGAAGAAAACTTACTTGCCTATTTTTGGGTTTAGGGGCATCTGCACCTCTACCTTCTAATCTGGACATGCGATATACAGGCACGATGCGTTGGTCGATAAAATTTAAAGAAGTTTATAGTTTAACTCATGAAATGGCATTCAGAAGCTCAAAATTTAATCATATGAATTACCGCAGAGTACCTTCACACACAGTTAACAAAGAAAGTTTAAGAAAATTTTACTTCTAATATATGTATATATAAATTGGAGCTCAAAAAAAAATCGCTGATTCCGTAACTCATAAGCTACTATTATGTATATGCACGAAAATACTTTTTATGTTACGAATCTCCGAAAATAATAATAAATAATCTTACGTTGCTATAAAAACTATATATGATATGGTATAAATAAGATTAAATATAAGATTTTAATAGGTTGCTGGATGCTCTATTTGTTGACAACTTTGAATTCTTCTTCGATTTTTTGCGTTTCAATTGGCTGCTTGATGCTCTATTCGTAGACAACTTTCAATTCTTCAGTTCTTCCTCAATTTCTATCTTTTTGTAGGCTACTGGCTGCTCTATTTCTTTTTTACACTGTAACTTTTACACACTTTTGCCTTCTATTGTCTTTCGTAGATCGTAGTGAGCCTCGTTCTCGCTTTCAAGTAGGTTTGGATTTAGCTTTTCTAATACCAGTATCAGTATTATTAAATGATACAACGCTATCTAATTTTTCCGAATCCTACCGGTTGCGCCAAATGTGGTGTTTAGGTTTGTACACACTGCGAGATAATGGATGTGGAGGCTTTGATTACAAAAAGGCGAAAATGACTCACAGTTTAAGCTTTTATTTTCGTAGTTATTAATTTGTTGTCTTTACACTTTAATACTTATATGTATATATATTTTATAACTACATGACTTTAATAATTGCACCGCTTATAAACTTTAATAATTACACCGCTTTTATACTTTAATAATTACACCGCTTTGATACTTTAATAATGACACCGCTTGTTTTGTCTTTTTTAACTTTTCACACAAGACTCAACTCACAACTCCGAAATTAATTGGTTCATTCCAAAAAATGCAGAGCCGACTACGCGTAATTTCTCTGCCAGAATTTTTTGATGTTTACGAATAAGATTATTTTTATTTCCTACTGCGCTTTGTTTACCTGCGAAGTAGGTCATTATTGCGAAGGTAAGTCACTCTGCAATAAATTCTGATCAGCCACTAGGTCATTTTTTATTTATGCTGACCGGGCATTGATCAGTGCACGTAAAATGCTTTTATTTTATTTATCTTTGCAATTGTTACGAATGCAAAGAAACTTACATATGAGTTAATTTACAACATGAAAACATTTGAAATTTTGAAATTAATCTTCTCTAAATGAGGAAATAATTATACAACAATGGTGATGGCAGTATAAGTTACAACATAAATTGTATTTTTAAATCATCTTATTTCAGCACTCGAATTACATACACAATCAAACGAACGACGATTGTGAAAAAATGAAACGAATCGAGAAGGAAGTAGGTATCTATGAACATTTAGCAAATGTATGTTTTTTTTAAAGAATATTGAATGATTCGAAGGTCTATCACAAAATAAAAGTGGATTAAAATAGGTGATTAAGGCTGGGTCTATGTCATAATTGGGACAACTCGGTGCACAGTTAGCAAGATTAATGGAATATTTATTTAAACACCTAAGGCAACAAAGTAACGTTGTCTAATTTTTAAATTTGTCCCCCAATTTTTATTGAAAATGATTTAAAAATGAAAATTCAATGATTTTTTTTTAATTTCTCTGGTTTGCGGAGCGGGGCTGCTACAAATTTGAACTAAATTAAATAAATTTGTAACATTAGCTTTTTGAAGTTAGTAAGCAGAAAATAGCGGTTTCCGATTTTTAAAGTTCTACTTATATCTACGAAAATTCGACGCTATAATTTGTTTTACCTGCATTTTACCCAATAAGAAATATTTTCACAAAAATAACTAGAATTTTAAAAATCGGAAACCGTTATTTTCTGCTTATTAACTTTAGTAAGCTTACCAGAGAAGTTAAAAAAAAATCTTTGAATTTTCATTTTTAAATCATTTTCAATAAAAATTGGGGGACAAATTTTAAAATTAGAAAACGTTAATTTGTTGCCTTAGATGTTTAAATAAATATTCCATTAATCAATTTGCGATTTATTCAAAAATCTTAACGCCACGCCCATCTTGCTAACTGTGCACCGAGTTGACCCAATTATGACATAGACCCAGCCTTAAGGCAATAATCAATAAGTAACAAATTTCGAAATAAATTCACAGAAGGTCGATTTCATAATTGTGGAATTGAAAAAAACTTGATAGTATTACGACAGAAATGGAAAATATAAAAAAAACTCACGAAGCTATATTAGGCAATGTAATTAAAAAATTGTATATTGCAGAAAATGAAGCAGAAAGGTACGCAAAACTTCGAGCTCACAACAAAGTAATAAGAAATTGTCAAGTGGTTGTTAAAAAAAGCAATATAAATATAAAACAATTAATAGGAGAAGAACAAAATACATTTGCAGAAGAACTATGTTTACTTCTTCCAACTAAATCCCTAAAGACCATACTGACATAGAAAGTAAGCTGAGAGAAACTACGTTTGCTTCATATGGCATGTTTAAAAAAATTATTTACAAATTACTGATTTCATTAAACGCATGCTCTTGCTGAAAAATGCCACGAAGCACTCACCTGACATTTGTCTCCACAACGTTTCATAATTTATAAACTAGAAGACAAATTCACAATATTTTCAATTAAATTCATTCGAACTAACTGGAAAAAACACGTAAACATATTAAAAAACCCTTTTAACAATAACACTTGACACTCACGCGCGATAGTGACAAAACAGCCTGAACTTCATGCTACCGCGAAGTTTGACAACTCGAAATCGGGTAAAATCAAGCGGCGATTTCAATGGCCGCGTTCGTTTTGCGAGATTTTTGCCGCAAATCGGGATATTCGCGATTATATATAAATTCCTTCCCACAATGAGTGCGAAAGAGCCGCACAGTGAGAAGAAGGCAGAAAATACTACAAAATAACAGGAAAATCTAAAAATCAGAAAATGACACTTAGTGAATCGAAATTTTAAAGGAAATATTCCCAAAAATTATAAAATTCGTAAAAAATCAACGAATTTTCAATTAATTTTTTCAAGGAAAATGTCAAAATGTAGATAATTAAATTTGTTATCGATTGACAATAAGAAAAATTCATTCTTTTGTCATTTTCAGTTAAAATTTCGAACATTTCATTTTATGGATATCAAAAATGGAACAAATTTTTCTATAATAAAATAAGTAAAAAACGAGTTTTTCAACAAAACTGAGGCCAAGCCGCATGAAAAAGTCGAAAATAAATTTTTTTTCACACACAGAGGTGGACTCATATTTTTTGATTGGGACATTTCTCTTGGATATTCTTTCTCTTCATGAATCAAATCACTTATTACCTCTGATTGATCATACTGAAATATATCGGTGATTGTCAGCGAATAAAATCTAAGTCCACCTCTGTGTGTGAAGAAAAGTTTATTTTCTACTTTTTCATGCGGCTTGGCCTCAGTTTTGTTTGAAAACTCGTTTTTTACTTATTTTATTTTCTGCCTTTTTCATGTTAACTGAATTGTTATTACGTTCTGCATGGAGATATTTGAAAACAATTTTTAAGTCATGTTTGGTGCCGATCCGAAAACAAAAATTTTTCGAGTATCAAATCGTTGAAGTACTGCAATGGCTTTCTGAAATTCAAATTATGCGCTTTTTAGCTGTATTCCAACTCGATCCATTTAACATGAATTTTCCCGATTTTCCATGTTTTCCACAGACTTTTCCTATTACTATGAATTTTTTTTAAAAATTTACATGAATTTTTCTCGATTTTTCATGCAAGTTTTCATGATTGTTGAAGAGAAAGCTTGATGCCAGTAGGACAGAAAAAATGATTCCGCATAGCTTATAAAACTTTATTGTCGGAAAATTTTCCGGAAAAGTCGGAAAGTTCCGGGAATTTTCGGAACATTTTCCAGAAAAATTGGAAAATTCTGCAGTTTTCCTGAAACAGATTTATCACTAATCATATCGATGAAAATTTGTCCGATAATTTTCCTGCTTTTCCGGGTTTTCCACGGAGTTTTCCACAAAAGCAGCTTTATGCAACTCATTTCGCTCTACAACTTTGTTTTAGGTTGCAAAACGCTCAAACGCTTCCTTGGTCTGAAAAACTCCGGAAAAGCGTTTAAATGAATTTTCCTCGATTTTTGCTGCATGTTTTCATCATTGTCGGAGAGAAAGTAATGATGCCAGTCTATAGGGAACTTGATCCTGCATAATTTAGAAAAGTTTTTTACCGGAAAATTTTGCGGAAAAGTCGGAAAATTCCGGAAATTTTTTTCGGATAAATCGGAAAACTCTGCTTTTTTCCTGAAACGGATTTATCACTAATCAAATTTGTACCAAATTTTCAAATGATTTTTCCCGATTTTCCGGGTTTTCGATGGAAATTTCCGGTTCAAATTTTGATAGGTTCAATTGTCGCGCGACATGAACCTGTGTGCCAAATTTCAGCTTACTGTGATCACGAAAAGTGGGTCTACGAGAGTGTCGAAAATAGTAAAAAAGAAATATATAAATAAATAGACAGACAAATTCGTGTACGAGTTACGAGTTAAAGGTAATGGCCTCAAAAAGGTGGTCATTTCTTCAATCGGCTTTCTATTTTCAAAAAATTGTCAAAGAGATTACATATGCCAACCGGATATAGTCTCCTCAATTCGCAACTATTCAAGGTTTTTCATCAGCAATTCAACATAACGTTTTTCGGTCCATATTTGATAACTTTTACATTGAGTTTTATTTTTTGCTTGGTGTTAGTTTTCGATATTTTTCAGTCATTTCTATTTTCATAAATTTTTAGTAGAGTTGTCATTGTAACTTATTAGTTTTCTTTCTTTTCTGAAATTGTCCGGGTTTACCAAAAAAATTTCGACGTACATAGTTTAACGTTTCCTAACGTAGCAAATTTTAGGTATTTATTTCATATAAATATATTAAGGTGTAAACTTGCACTCCATTTCTTGGTTGGACATATTACGCAATATAAGCATCACCAACTACTAGTAATTTATTCAAAATAGTTTGAGTTCAATTCTTTTTGCACAAAATTCAGTCAATTAATCAATTGATCAAATTGTGAAATTGTCACCTTCACACCACATTACAATTGATTCACGATTGACATACTAACAAAAAATTGTATTTTCAGCCTTTAATAAGATACAAGCAAATAACGGGATTTTATAATTATTTACATAATATTAGTATAATAAAGAGATTTGGGCAGAATTAGCTAAATTAGCAGAATTAGTAGAATTAAGAGAATTAAAACAAATCTAGTATAGAATTAAAGTAAATTGCAATTAGGTTAGTTTTCGAAGTCGATTTTTGATCAGTCTAGTTTTAAGAAAGAAGAATTTTTTACTGAATAAACCTAAATACATGAATGAATATCCGAGTGAACTTTTTATTTACTGATACACTACCGCCTACACTTTGCTAGGGTCTACACGCTACAGCTTCAGTTTTCTTGGATTTAATAGTTAGCAGAAGATGGTTATACTAAAGGTTAATTTATAGGAAGTTGCACTAGTGCATAAACGCAGGTTGGTCGATTATTTATTTTCTGATTTCAGGTGACAGATTAAAGGTATACCGTAACAAAGATTTAATTTATGAATGCGCACAATTCACGTTCTATACGAGGAACGAAAAAATTGGGCACTTAAGATATTTTTGTTTTCAGGACGTCATCTGTCAGTCAGCTTATCATCGGGCACAATCTCTACACTTAAAAAAACAGAACGTGTTTTTCCTTATTGATCCAAACAAACTACGTGCAAATACTTACTACAGTAGTATGATAAAATCGGTTGAACTACATCAACAAATATTATTTTAATTAACTAACGTTTACTTTAACATTCACTTTTTAGAATCTTATAGCGAGAAGTTATCCAGAAAGGAATATGAGGTTGAGCTACGGAAAGATATTTTATTGGCTCACAAATCAGGCCACATGTACAGCAACGTATTACTATTTTATCTGTCCAGATCAACATACATACTTCTGAAACTAAATGATTAATTTTTACTGAAAATAAAGCAACAAGTACCGTAGATAGTTCCAGCGAGCTCCAATAAACTGTAGGCCAACGTACGGATGTTATATAAGCTTATTTTTCTGGATTTCGTTTTCTGAAATTAAAAACTTTATCACCCTTGATAATCATGATTACGCTCAGCGATGAGGCAAAGTTAATTCAGTTATGTTCACTACACTATTTTGCAAATTGTGACCTTCTTCCCTAAATTTTTCTCCCTATTTCACCCATAATTATAATTTAAAACATATGTTAAACTTATGATGTGTAACTCAGTAACTTCCCAATGCAATTGCGTTTAAAATAACCCGTTGTTTTATTTAAAACAATGTATACATACACCGTTAGAATACCGAAGTTCATTTTGATGATATTATTTAGTTTGTTCGAATGTATTGTAGAAAGCTTACACGGTATACAAAATATACTTATAGCTTTTATGCCGAATGCTTCATGAAAACAAAAACAATATTACAATAACAGTTCCAAAAATTGGCTCAAATACCGTCAGAAAAAAACAACAACATTTCTTTGAATGGTGAAATATTTTTTTTTCTTATGTACTTAGGTACGAGCAGTGCTCCGTCCCGGAATAAAAATCTACAAACTTTTAACTAAAACTTACTAATTAATTCAATTGCTAGAGGTATCCCACGATGACAATGGCTAGTATAAATCCTCCAACGATATTACAAATGTAAAAAGAAAAACAAAAAGGCATTTATAGAAAATAAACAAAAAGTGAAGCCTCAGATCAATTTACGATCTGAAAGAAAACTTACACTAAAAAAATAACACAACTTTTCCACGATGATCTAAGTCTCCTTTAGACAAAGTCAAAGTCTGGAAAAGAAAGAATAAATAAACATTAATTATTTAAATGATAACAAATTAAATTAAAAATTACCATTGACAGCAGCTGCTACCCATGTTCCTTGACATTTTTCTATACAGCTGGCCATATAAAGTATGCTCACTAAAAAGTGATATGACGAGGAGTATACTGCAAAGTGTGAGCCCCAGCTATTGCTTCATTGTTAACCCCACCGACATACACAGCTACAATTGTGTTTCTGCCTATAAATAGCCAGCTGCTGGAACTAACTTCTCACTCACTCACTCACTAAACCTTCAGGAGCCTGAAGACTTTCTTTGATCGCCCCGGATGGTATCCACTTCTACCAAACTGGACTGGAACAAAATTCTCATTGAGAATAGGTAAGTTATAAATGAGTTAGTCTGTCATAGATTTAATCAAGTGTAATTTTACTTTTTTTGTGAGGATTAAGGATTTTGAATTACATAGTCATATGTAGCTTTCGCACAGGGCTAAATAATAAGATCGTTAATATTAAAAAATACATAATAGATATTTCATAGGCAATAGATAAGGAACTATAGTTCTCATCGTAGGAACTAGCTCGTAGTTCGAGTTAAACTATAATAGTTAAGAACATATTCAAGAAAGAATTGTACATAATATTCTCTAAAATAAATTATTCTATTCTAATTTCTCACTTGCGATTCGACCAAGCCACAAGACAGATCGGCAGCTGTGCAGCCAAATTAAGTCTTGGTTAAGGCAAAAACTACGGGAGGTATTTAACCCCCCCTATTATAATTTATTGATATAAAATATGTTCAGCATCTTTTTGAGCCCAGCAACAATACGTATGGGCAGTTCTGTGACGCTCATTCTATCAACATAACCCTACTTTTATTAATTTGATTAATAATCACTCCTTTTCTATTCTACAGACTAAGGAGTGAATACGTCAGTGGAAGCGTAAAGCCAGTTTATATGAAATTTGAATTCCGAGTAGAAATGAAACTGTGAGTCGAAATATTAATTGAATCAAAGCATTTTTGTTAGAGGTTGTTAAAATTTGTTAATGGATTTTTGTGAATTCGAATAGCCTAGTCGTAAAATTGTTAAAGAACTTTGATAATAAACTATTGAATTTTTGAAATTTGAATTCTCCAGTCTTCTCATGTATATTAAACCTGCACCTGCCCCCTTTTTTATGATTGAGCTAACATTGGGACTTAACAAGCAGACATTTAATTATGCGCTATAAAACAAAAATATAGTTTAAAAATGAACTAAGCTACTCGCTATTATTTTTAGAATTAAAAGTGAATCAAGTTTATAATAAAATGATCATACTTTGTTTTTCAAATTTATTTCGATTGTAATCTTTTTCAACAGTCCATTGTTTACCAGCCCACTATTACGCAATACGAACGGCCCACAGGGAAACTTCCTGGCATTGCCGGTCCAAACCTTATTGGGGGTGATAATATTGATGCTGAAGGTGCTGAATGATGCAGCCACAGCTCTAATTTTAATTTGTTTTAAAAATTCTCGCAAATTTTATATCAAATTTAGTACGTCCGAGGCTTCATAATATCCATAAGAAACCGAAGTTGCCTGAAATACTCCCATTCTTCTTGTTTCTTACAGCCACTTCCCGATGGCGCTTCCAGAATACCAATTTCTCACCTAAATCGGTCCCGCAGCTCCACCTTTGTTTAATATATGTAATTAAATATTTAACTAGCAATGAAGATAACAGTTTCTCGATACTGAAAAATATTTAGTCTATTTATTGTACTTGGACCTTCATATTTTTAATTTAGTAACATGGTACTTGCATCGCTTCTGATATACTGCGCCAGGCAATATGCTTTCTTTTTTCTAGATTTGTATAATCCTGGCATTTTACGATATTAATTAACTTCGCATTTCGAACCAAACTAATCATCATTTCTTGTGACATTTTATACTTTATCAAATCGAAATTAGCTGCTGGGTGAAAGCAACGAAAATCATGTTACCATATGTGAAAAGTTGCGATGGTGGAGAAACAAGAGCTACCCCAGCGTTTGCTCAGCGCAGTGGGCGTACCGACTCTTCGATTAGAACTTGCCAAGCATCTTCTCATGTATTCTACAGGAACTGTCAAAATTCGCCTGCGCTCGCGCTCGCACTTTATTGCGGCCTTTAAACAGCCGACGTTTGCTAAATTTATTTTAATCAGATAATATCCATATGTAAATTTACACATACATACAGATTATTGCTATGAACCTATGTAAGGTTTTTGTTTTGTCATGGTAAGGTATGCTGGATATTATTTTATCTTGTCAAACCTTGCTATACAGTTCTCGGTACGCAAGCATGCCAATGTATGAGATTTAATGCACCAATGGATGCAGAAGTTGAAGCAGGGATTGCAAGAAGTATCTGTACTAGTTAGAAATTATATCTTGGAAACAATAAAGCATTGAAATTGAAAATTGAAATTGAATTGAAAGCTGCAGTCCGTGTTGGTAACTTAACTCAACTGTCTTTATTGATTCTTGTTCAGTTATTTATATAAAAGTTCCCCTAAAAGTTTAAAAGAATGACAAACGAATTCTACCTTGCAAATTAATTCTAAAAAATTTCCTATCAATAAAAAATCATACATTTGCAAATCCATCCTTGCTTGGTCATGAATTATGACGATTTTCTGTTTATATTGCGTCAACGCTTTTTTAGCGGTGCCTGTCCCAAGCATTATTTACTTTTTTTTCGATTCTGGGTCATCTTGCACGTGATGAATTGCTAAGTGTGCTATGGTGTAATATTTTATTGTTTACAAATGCGTATTTTGTATAAATGCACTTTTGATAGTAATTGCTTTAAATTTTGTTGGGTGTGACCCTGAATTTCATTTACTTCTTTTTTATTTTCCATCACATTGCAAGTATGACTCTGGTATGTTTTGTAACTATGTGAAATGTCATTTAGACAATAATTAATGCGCACTACACCTTTGTTAATATTATCTATAAATTTCGTTTTTTTATGAAGTCCTAAATTGGACTGTTCTGTGCATATCATTCGATTTTTGAATATTATTTTTGTTAATTATATTTGTGAAGTGATAAATTATTAATTGTCTTTGTTAATTATCTCTGCATCTCTACGTAAAAGAACCTTTTACTTTTTTGCTCATTGTAATCTTTTATCAGTGCAATGGGACATCACATTCTGTAGGCAAATTTGCAATACCAAACTGACTGATCGTGTAAGGTTGTGAGGAAAATTAACCCATCGAAAAGTAAAAGAAACAAAAATAAAAATGTTTATTTATGGTCAAGTAAAAATTTAATTTGGACTCATTTCTTACAAATATCCTTTTCCACCAGATACCACTTCTTCTAATAACATTAGTATAAAGTATCAGTTTCTATTTCAATTTTTACTTTGTTTGAAACGTTAATATTTCATGGGTGTTTTCGAATGAAGTTTTAATTGTATCTACTGTATAAGTCCTACAAGAATTAATTTTAAATGATTTTACTTGATTTAATCCATCGAATTTTTCTAACTTTGATACATATGGAGACTTGAGAACTGTAGTCTTATACTTTACGCTACTGGACCCCACAAAGTTCAGTTATCGATATTTGGAAAAGAATTGACATAAAGAAAAAATAATATTTGTCTTGTGTACAGATTTATCCCTAATAGATACACGAAAAAAATGGAAAAATGCGGGTTGATGAAACGTATTATATTTACATAGTTGTAGTAGCTATATTTACACTAATATAATGGAAGTATAGAATGTACATATATCCAACCAATATCGTGAAATAATATTACACTAAGAGTTTTCAAGTTTAAAAGCAAATACAAAATATATCATTGTACAACGTTACTAAATATAAAAGTAGCTGGAAAAAATAAAAAAAATATAACTTAATTGCTTCCAAATAAAATATATCTAAAGAGCAGTGTTTGGCAAAATGTAATCTGATTAATAATTACAATTACAATGTGTAATCTGTATTCATGATTATTGATATTATTATTCATAAAAGTAATCATTTTTGGCGATTCATGATTCATCAAATGTAACCGTAATGAAGAATATATGATTACATATTTAGAAATTTTAGAAATTTGCAAGAGTTTTAAAATTGTAGTTAAAAGAAAACAAGCATTATTCAGAAATATATTACTAAAATCGGTAGTGGAACATAAACTTATTTTGTAAGTACATATCTGTAGTGGGATGGTAATTGAATATCTGATGTGTGCGGATTGGTTCAAGAAAGGGCGAGATTCATATATCGTTTCGCTATCAGAGTCAGAATCTTATTTATCATATCAAAAACAATACTGTATTGTTTTGTTAGGTAGTACTTAGTGAATCTGATTTTTCATCTTCACTCTTGATGTAATTTCAGTAATATTTAACCATTGCAGCGCTTCGAGCATGCTTCTAACTTGTGTATGCTTTTTCAAATTTAATGAAAACTTTTCCAGAATGAATTAAACCTTCTTCACAAAAAATTAAACCTTTTCCATAAAGAATTAAACCTTTTCCATAAAGAAGTAAACTTTTTCCACAAAAAATTATACAAAATTAATAAACAATTAAAGTTGGAAATAATTAAATCTTGATTTCCTTTTTACATTTACAAATATTTTGAGGTTAATGAAATGGTTCGGCAAGCAATGTAGGAGCAATTTTCATCATCATGTCCATTATAAAATTTACAGCATATGTAGCATTTATCTCTCTATCGCTACTTGCTATAACTGAGGCGAGGGTGTGTTCAGGGGATGTATCTGCGAGAATTCTCCTCGAAGCTTCTTTCATTTTTGAAAACACGTGCTCTATAGGATTGAGCACAGGTGAATATGGTGGAAGTCGTAGATCATTACCGGAGGCAATAACCTCTCGAACAGCATACATCTTGTGTATGGTGGCATTATCCAAGATTAACCATGCATCTCCTATATATACTATTTTACCTACAAGCTGTCTATTAGGAATAAACAAAATTTATCACATAATTTTGTAATGTAGAATTCCATCATTGTTCATTACTACTACGCCCACGAACTATGGGAATAACAACACGAACTCTTGTGTTTATTCACGATTGAGCTTGTTGGCACCTTAAATGAAGGTTGAACGCAGATTCATCGATAAAAATGAGTTTTTCTCAATTACTTGCAGCGTTTTTTGAATACTCCACAGTATATTCTTTTCTCTGTTGAATCGTAGTAGCTGAAATCACACACGTTCAACCTCAGACCCGGGCTTTTTAAAAGTTGTTTTTAATTTAGGCATTCCTTTATCGACAGTAGATTTATCTAAAATAACACAATTTCAGAAGATAATTTCCGCTGAATTTTTGCTATAATCTTCAATATAATTTAGAGCATTATCAGTTAATTAGATCAATTTCCTCGGGTTTTCGGTTTCCCATTATTTTTGTATGCCCTTATTATTGATTTCACCATTTTCAAATTGATTTTCACAGTTTCAGCATATTCCTTCAAAATTTTGCCCTTTCATACTGTTTAATAACAATTTTTTTTTCGGGAATCGTTTGATATCTTCCAACCTTATTGCTCATCACATTACAACTCTCACTGCTTTCACTTGAGTTCCTATCACTCATTTTGTATTTAAATAATAATTGTGATATATAATTCGCGTATAATAATTTCAACAAAACTGACAAAACTGAGGTTATTGTCTTATTACTGGCACTGCTGCAATAATTATTATGCAAAAATGATGTAGAAAACAGCTGCATGTTACAACTGACTTTTTATGTACCTAAAAGATAAGCTTGTTGCTTAATTAGTTTGTTTTTGTCACAAAAATACAGTTTAAATATTACTCTCCATGCATCTGAGTTGTATAAAAAAAAAACAAATAAAAAATTCATTGGTTTGTGGATTTTGTTTAATTCTTTGTGGAAAAGGTTTAGTTTAATTTTATGTCTGGAAAAGGCTTAAATCTTTCTGGAAAAGCTTTAATTAAATCTGAAAATGAAATAAATATGCTGTATTTTAGAATAGCTAGCATTGTCTTATTCAGTTGCAGTCTCTCCTTGGATTCATTGGAACTAGCATATAGTAATGTGGAGTAATATGAAAAGTGTGGCAAATTCCATGCATTAAAAAGAGTTATTGCATTTTACGTCCCCAACGAATTTCTCATGCCCCATAAATCTAAACTTTTACGCTTTTTGCACATATAATCAATAAGATAATTGAATTTAAGTTGATGATGAGATATGTGGAAGTCTCTACCAATAGAAGCATTTATATTGCTTGCTCTGACTCCAATTAGTACATAATCCAATAATCTATATTAACAACTTTTACGATCACAGATTGTTTGTTTTCTTAGAACTAAATTTTAAAATCTTTCGCAAAATTTCATTTATAATAACAAAAAATGTAATCATGATTACGGTAGTATGATTAATGTAAGCATGGTTGATGTTTGATCATGACTGATGTAATAATGATTGACTTAATAATGATTTTTAATCTGATTACAAATGTAATTGATTACGCCCAGCACTACGTCAGAGTTTCGATCGAATTAAGTAATTATTACGCAAATTTGATTCAATCCATCCCACCCAATCCATCTAGTGATTTCATCCGTTCAGTTATACCAGATATCCATCCCATCCAGGTTTCGCAGGCATCCCATCTACCAAACCATCGTTCAAATTTCTTCATTACATCCCATTACATTACATCTATTCTTTCTGTGTAGCCGGCCACTTCATATTCGTTCTCTTCAATCTATCCATCCAGTCATTTTATTAGGTAAAATTATTCTTAAATAAGGGTAACTGAGTAATAAACCATTACAATAATTAAAAAAAAATAGAGTTGCGCAAAGTCAGAGTAGTTTATCTTTTTCCCACGCTTGCGTACTCCCTGTCACCTAAAAACCACATCGAATGTGCAAAAATGCAATCAAAATTAAATAAAAACAAAAAATTCTGAAGAAAATTATCCCATTACATCCCTTCTCGCGTTGCCTTACAGTTAGCAGGCTGCCAAATAATCCAACTTCTAAGAATAATGTCTCAGAACACTGGTGCCATCTCTAAATGAAAATAAACATGAAATTAATGCAGAGCATTAATAAACCTTGCCCGGCTTATGGCTGACATTAGACGTAGTTAGTGCGTATGGGAGGTGGTAACCACTGTTTGGTGGGCTTCACGTTGACTAGGGGGCTAAAGGCTGACCGTCTCCCAAGTAAAGGTGGTACAGAATAGCTCGGTAGCGAGTAAGCGAATCCAGGCGCCCTAGTTCCAATTATGGGACCATTTACAGATCTTTTTAAAAACTTTTTCACTTCGATGTATTATAAGGATTCTCGGACAGCTTGCATTGGAGGATTCAATCCCTAAAATCTCGACATCTGTGGACAATCTCCTCTTGCTGGGGAGTGCAGCTGATGAGAGTGGTGTGACTTCTATGGCGATCGCAAATGTCCCAGCTCAGCACGGGTGGGGTTGAGACTAAAGTGTCGTTAGGCGCTTAACTTCGCAACTGAAGTGGATGTTCACGAGTTAGGAGACTCTGTGGCATTGACAAAAGGAGTAGTGCTAGGAAGATGTCTCAAGCTATCCCTGGGCCTACTCCATCTCTTTCTTCGCAAGTGGCCAGTGGACGAACTAGTAGTGTAGTAGTATTACTCAGTCTCCCATTGGGATATTCTAGTTATACTTGTTCTGTGGATGTAAAAGCCAATTAGATCAGACAGATCTAGTGAAAAGGAGGAAAACAGCAAAAGCTAAAGAAAAAGTCTGCTGAAGGGAATTCCAGTGGACCTCCTCCTTCCCAGGCTCAAAGTTCCCTTTAGAAAGGAAGATCCAAAGAGCTCCAGAAGAAGGAGGTAAGTGAGTTTTGTTGTCCCTCTACGTTGACGGAGGTGTTACGGATAGTTTATGAATGTAGCAAAGATTTCAGGAGAGTATTCCTGACATTTTCACATGCTTTCATGGATTAGAAATTCAGTGTTGGAGCAAAAAAATTTAGTTCTTTCGAATAGAAGTCATTAGGAGCCTGTTCTCGTCGGAAACTGCAGCTAGCTTTAGTAAATTTGATTCGGAAAATGTCGCTCAGGTCGTAATCTGAGTGTACATGGACACGGTTCTTTTAATTATAAACCAAATTGCGTTCACGTCGTCAAGTCATTTTGACTGCTGTCGAATTGAGTCATTTAACTTCGTGCTCCTGAGGTGGAAGTAAGTTAACTCGCGAGGGAAAGAGGAAACTTTTTAAAAATGTAAATGGGTGATAATAATTTTATGGTGATTGATGAATCAGATAAGAACTAAAAATGTAACAAATGTCATAAAAGATTTTAATTTTGGCGTTTTTTTTTATTTGTAGATTACGAGGAAGCTTAAACGAATAACTAATAATCAAAGCACAAGTTTCTCGTCTAGCGTCCATTTCCTTTTTTACCTCTTTGACGTTTATTCACACATTCTCCAGGCCGAGTTAATTTAACTGCAGTCATTTTGACTTCAGTCGACTGCAGTTTCCAACGAGAACAGACCCCAAGTAATCCTTCATATCAACTGTGTAAATAAAGCTTTCGGAACTTCTATTCCCGCTTCTTCCAAGTGATTGTAAACTTCACAATTTTAGATTTTTTTCTTTAAAAAATTTTTCATAGTCTGGATTGTTCATTAAATTAATTTCTAATTTTTTTAAATTTTGTTCGTATATAGGACTGTATTTTTTCATTGTTTTTCGAAAGGCTTCGACATGCTCGATATTTTCTTAATTTCTGCTTGAAATCGAAAGGTTTATACGCGTTTGTACAAAGTTCTTGTACGGAATGCATAAACTGTTGGTCGATTTAGAATTGAAATAATATTTAATACATATTATATAAATTTAAATACATTAACCCCATGCAATCGACTCCTAAACACTGATATAATAAAAAAGCATCAATGGCTTATTAGGGAAAAGAAGAGCGATTGTTTTACCAATTACATATTTGGTTAACTTTATAATCTCAAATTAAATATAATTTCAATTTAAATCTACATTAAGTTAAAGAACTCCCAACTTTTCTTTTTGTTTCCCAAACTAGGGCACAACATTCTATATTACAAACCATGGCGTTATAAATTGCATATGTATGAGAAACGTGTCGTTTGAAATGTTTTCATCATTCAGCCGTTGTGGAATAAAGCTTATTTCCTGTATAAAAGTTTGTAGTGAATAAGCCACGCTTATACTGGCAATAATTTTAACGGCTATATATAGGTCAAGATGTTCGCTTTTAGAAAAGTGAGATCAATTGTGAGTATTTCGAGAAAATTATGAATTGTTTCCGCATTTTCCTAAAATCTACGCTGTGAAGTGAAGCTTTCCCTCAAAGCGATAAAGAAAAAACACTGGCTGGGCCTGCTCCAATTTGAATCGCAAATACATAAAATAATTAATAATAGTAATAGTTCAATAATAAATAATAAATAAAAGAAGAGTACTTCTCAAATAACTTATCTCTTGTTCTCTTTTCGCTTCTAAACAACTTTTAAAACTTAGCGAATGACAAATTGAGGTAAAAAACGCTAAATTGATTTTTTACATGGAACATAACAATCTTTTTGACACAAACAATTGCTACATAAAATAGAATGTTAAGCATTGCATGGGTGTGTTCAAGAAAGCAAATCTGTCAAAATCCGCCAATCATAAGGGAGCACATAATACCTGCTAGGAATACTTGATACATAAGTGCTTCAATACATCGTGCTTTAATTGTGTAAGAAACTGTTTAAATTGATAGTTTACCACGGTTGGACAGTTTTTAATTTATTATTGATTTCGGCTGCTATTGAATACTTTTCTAGAGAGTCCATTTTAAGGCATTTACTCGTACAACTATTGACAGCAATACATAACGCTGGATATTCTAAATGCCGAAATACAATGTGGTGCTGTAGCTCGTAGCTGGTGTGGTATTTGGAGCGCCCTTTAAGTTCAGTACGAACACAATGCTCTAGCCAACAGGAGCTGTCACCGGATCAGCTGATAGTAAGAAAATTTCAATTTTTTACTGCTGATTTTTATTTAAAAGTTTGCTTTTAAGAAATATAAAAGTGCGTGTTATGGATGAATGGAAGAAGCAGCTTATAAACTTTTACAACGCAAAAATCGAAGAAGGTGGTCTGACCTTGAATCAAAAAAGGCAGGCTCTTGGATTTTATGGAAAGCGTTCAAACATATAAAGGAACACGACGAAGATCTGTTTTTTCAAGGCAACTCGAATGAATACAATCCAGTATGATTTACTTTTGATTTATAGTAAAAAGTCAGCTCATAAAGATTTCGATTAGGAAGTCTATCATCCCAGAGTGTAGACTTGCTTTCACGTTAATGTAAGTAAAATATTTAGTAACTTCTATCATGCCTTCATGTTCATTATTTATTCAGCTATCTGCCACAAGGTGTTTCCCAACACTACTTCGCGTGGAACTTTCAGATTGGAGTATCAAAAACATTTCAGATTGGGTTAAAGTTAGCAATGAATTTGATAAAAAATGGTAAATGTCGAATTGCGTGGGATGTATTGATGGCAAGCATGTTGCCATAAAATGTCCACCGAAAGTTCGAAATTCTCTAATCTTAAACGTCACTGTAGAATTGTATTATTAGTGATACCAATTATATTTTTACTGCTACGGATGTAGGTGCTTTTGGTAGTCAGAATGATGGTGAGATATTCCGTTATTCGACGTTTTGGAGAAAAAGTTTACCTCTACCAAAACGTCTAACAAATTTCGAAAAAGTTATACCCCTCAACTTTCCAGGTCTTTTTCTTAATAAAGAAAATGCAGTATTAAATTTTAGGCTCTGAAGAGCAAGATGCATTTCAGAAAATGCATTCGGTATATTAATCACTCGATGCAATTGTTAGAAACCATATTGAGTTTTATTTAGAAAGCGCAGACAAAGTAGTGCTTGCATATGTTATTCTGCACAACTTTTTAAAAATAACCGAAAGTCTTTATAGCCGTGCAACGCATTGTCCTCGTAGCTTTTGCGTATCGTATGATGACAATAACAATATCGTAGAAGGCACCTGGCGGCAGGAAAGTCAAACATTACACTCAGTTCGTGGATTCAGAAGCAATAATAGCATACGAGAAGCTTTCGCAATTCCCAAAACATGGCCTGAATACTTCAGTAATGAAGGCAAAGAACCTTTTCAACCCAATTAGTGGAGAAATCTATTTCGAAGTGTATTAATATTACGTTAGTCAATAAGTTCTTTGAAGTAGCTTCTAACTCAAAACATAAAAATCCACAAATATACACCTACATTTTAGGTAGATATGTAATTAAGTACTATACTCCTCTCAGATGTATAAATATCTTTTTTATACAATCCTGTTTTTTTTATCCTTTACAGTTGCTCACCTAATAGTGATATAATTCGAAGATCCTTTCTTTAAGGCAACCCGAATGAATAAAATCCACAATGATTTATTTCTGAATTCAGATTTAGTTGGACAAAAAACAAAATACAGATTACTGCTGCTATCCTCCAAACTTGATAACTGTAATTCATTCAAATAATTTTTATCCATAGAGAAAACTTGTTAAGTGTTTTTAATTAGCTTTTGCAAAATAGATTATCGTCTCTATCATAGGACGAGCAACATTAGCTTCCTCTTTTTTTTTAGGACACTCTAGACGGACGACATTGTACCGAATAAGTTTTCCTCTAGTCCTTGGTCAACATTTCTTCACTTGTTCCTCTTTTTCCTGTCGATTGTCAGTGTCCACTCGGCGGTTAAACACAGCTTCAACAAACATGGAGCCACTTTCGAAGACTGCCAATGAAGAGAGGGCCATTGGTGGTACAATCAATCCTATATTCATCGTTTTAAGCAGGATAGTTGGATTTTGTTCTGAAAATTAAGTTATAAGATTAAAAATGTTTATATTTACATTTTGACTTGGTCTGCTAAGAACTCCATCTGTTTAGTATACTTCCAATCGTTTCCTTCCGCTTCTGTTTCTTGTCTCCACACTTTTTCGTTTTTTAATTTGTCACGGTTGTACGAATCACGTAATCGTTTCATTTTTTTTTTTTGCAGGCTTCAGCTAAAAAGCGGATTATATTTGGTTATTATTATTATAACATTAACTGGTAATTTATATTATGTTCTTACTAACAATATAATTTATATCCCTCCAATTACAGCATTTCACATTTGGCGCGCGCCAGTGCCACGAGTCCGCTACGGCTGCACATTGATGCATTTATTTGTTAACATGTCTGGCTACCACGCCAGCTACGAGCTACCGCGGCCTTAAATTGTTCCTTTTCTTCGAGCTCCAAGGATCGATTAATTTGAATCAACTCCGAAACTTGGCCACAGCAAAGGTTAAAGAGCAAAAACGGGATATAGCTCTTCTCAAGGCCCTCACCAAATACTAACATGCTATCAGTATGTAGTAAATAGATTTGTTATTCAAGCACAGATTGTGTCCATTATAAATTCCATGTATGTATGTAGAGACAAATTTTCATTCCCAAGGAAAATATTTCCTATTTTCCTATATTTAAAGAAAAACAAATGCTTAACATCGTCATGAGTAATTTTGTGAAGAGTAAACATAATTTTTATGACAAATCATTTTGTTGGAAAATACTAAAATAACATTAATTTTGTGTATAAGCCATAGCAATTAGCGAAGTTATCATCAAAAGAAATAAACTCTTGTCAACATTAAGATCTACGTGCTTACTTGCTACTACGAAGCTATTAATTCCCCACAAGTAGTGAGGTTGTAATAGCGGGTATACAAAGGCGGTTTGGAAAAGGCTCAAAGTCACATAAATAAACAACTCTTTTGAGCATCTTGTGCGGCAAGGAGCAGAAAGAAGCAGCTCTGACCGCCCGAGTTGGAAATCTTGAACACACTTCATATTATATAAATCTGTGCATCGATCCCGACATATCTTTATGAGTAAAACTTATGCACTGTTGCTTCAATAACGCAGTTTATGATAGCATTATAAACGAAAAACGTTTATTGGTTTACTCCTTCAAAGGTATGCTGAAGCTCATTAATATATGAGAGATGAGGCGTCATTACCTATACAGCATTCTCCAATTCGCGAGATCTTCTAGAACAGTTAATTGCATTCTGCCCAGATCTGAATACTTATTTACTAAACGCCGGTTTTTCAGTCATGCCATCAAAGTTTATAATTCCTTACCGCCCAGTATTAAGTTATCGGTTGTGTCGGGATCTTTCGCCAGCACCAAGGAAAGAATTTTTGAAATTATGTACTCAAGCAGTAGAACTTGAATAATTAGGAGCTAAATAGTTAGAGGTGTTCCTTGTGTTTCTAATTTAGTTTTTAGCAGTAAATTTAGGGGCTTATTTCTTGTATCTTACTTATTTTATTTGATTTTATTTTAATATTTTTTTTCTCATGTCTCTTTTTTTTCCATTTATACATATACCTTCATACATATACATTTTTATTATTTTTTTGCTTATGATAGATTTAACTTGTACAAGTAAAAAAGATTATATCTTAATTGTACAATGCCTTGGAATAAATTAAATTGAATTGAATTGAATTGAATTTTTCATTTTATGTAGAAAATTGCGTTTGTGACACTGAAAAGACTGACGAGAGACATTGTGAAATATATGAAGAGCCTAAGGAAAGTGTAGATAACTCGAATATAGACCTCAACTTCTTTCCCGCTTCAGAAAAACCAGCAATCTGCTGCAGAGAGATATAAAAAAATAAATTAGTATGATTTATCAGCCCACGAATAAGTGCTCGAGTGATGCCATTTCCAGTAGTAGAAGATAAAAAGCAAGCATTATGAATATTCCCAACCTTAAACAGATTAGTGAAAAAATTACGATATTCCAATATCAAAAGCATAATTACCACAGAGAAATATTGTACATGCCCGACCCGCCTGCTCCATATCCAGCAGCTACCGATAAACTCGTACCTCTGGCTTGCTTCAAATTGTTTTTCTCTGTCGATACAAAAAATGAATATTTTACTCATACAAATGAAGTGGAAGATATAGAACCACTTGGAATTGACTAAAAGCTGAAATACAATGAATGTGACAGGCAATCTTCGATGTCAAAATAATACTCTTCTTAAAATGCAGGTGTACAAAACTGTTTCTTGATGGACCCATGGATGGTAATATCGCCGATTTTCTCATGGGTCTCGGAAGGAAACAATGTAGAACTGTGGTTGGCATCATCACAGGCCACGGCTCACTACACGCTCATCTAACAACGATGGGAGTTGTTGCCAGCCCTGAGAGTATGTTCTGCCTGGAGGGAGAGCCGGAGGCAACCGAACACTTATGGTGTACGTGTCCGGCCTTCGCCCAGTGCAGGCTGGATACTCTTGGGTCTGCCCTTTTATCCGTGGATGAGCTGAAAACACTGCCACACCAAGACCTGATGCGCTTTATTAAGAGGACGCAAATGGCGTTCTTTCAAGATAGCACAATGGGGCGCTATGGCCTCCGTGCTGGATAGGTTCTACTGTCCCCTGCCTTTAAAATAAAAAAAGAAACAGTAACGTACCCAAGTAGCCAAATTAAGTTGCACGTCGGTTGCGAAACTGTTAAAAAACCATTGTTGCTTTTACCCATAGGTTCCGAATTGGTATTAGAAACTTCCTCAGACACGTTCTAACGACGTATAAGCAACCGAATTTGGCCAGTTTTAATCAACCTCAACGAAAATGTAACAAAAATGAAGCGGACTCATAACTAGATCGAAGAAGGTATTGGTGAGGGAGAATTGTAACTTAAGGGAATATTATATGTTGTTAAAACTTCCTAGCACACGTTGCAGGAACGTGTATACAACTGAATTTTACCATTACCTAAACAACCTTAGTGTAAATGAAACAAAAATACAACGGGGTTGTAACCAATTTATAAGCCGTATTCTTAACGCATCATTGAAACTTAGGTCAATAATTGTCTAAAAATAACTCTTTTCATATTTTAAAGGTTTCCCAGATACGACATCTGTTAGCCTTATATCGCAACGTCCTTTTCACACTTTATTTAATCTAATCGAAATACTTTTCAAGACGACTTCGCAGGGCCGTACGAAACCAACCAGTTATAAATTCTGACTTTCATTATATAGGAGAACGAATTAAAATATAATAAATTTTTATATGATGAAGTAGAATTCAAATGGAAATGTTTTATGGCCTTAAGTTACATACCAAAAAGTTTATGAAAATCCGTAATCTTAGCTTTTATTTCAGATTTTGGCTCTGTCACCTTGATCTAATAAATATGGAGAGCCCCGACCATCATTAGATTACAGCCTGAATAATATGTCAGTTCAAAATTAATCCGCTATAATTTATACACATCAATATTAATTAAAAATTTTAGAATGGAAGAAAAAAGTTCATATAAGTAGAAAATTTAAAAAAAAAACTTTTATTAGCTACTAACTGAATACAAAATTTTCATACATAACTACATATTGTACAGTCTCTGCAGTAATATAAAATAAGTTCTATATAAATTATATATTATATATTCTATATAAATTATATTACATCTTCATGTATCTTCGTTTCCTTAATTGAAATATTATAAAAATTTTAATTTTAATTAATTTGTGTTAAACATAGAATTTAAAACAAAAATTAAATAATTCATAATGACTCCCTTCCATTATAACAGTTATGCATTCAAAAGAAAAAGAACTAATCATTCATTGATTAAAAAAATAAAAATCAAACTTGAGAGGTAGAATTATTTTCGCTCAAGGCGGTGTCGATGTGTCCTTTTCTTGTGAATTGCAAATACTGAAACAGATCAAATACATATAATTTGTTGATAAAATAAATAAAAATTAGTACCTTTTACGAGCCAGCCTCGTTTTGCAATGCTTCAAATATTCCTTCATGAAATTTGCACGATTGCGCGCAGTAAAAGGTGGATTTCCTTTGTTGACGACACTGCACAAAAGGGAATTAATTTCCTTAAAAGCGCTAAAATTTCCTTTGGTGGATGTTCCAATCCACGAAAATCGAACTAATAATTCATCTTTAAAAAGGAAGGACGTTATAGTTCTTGCTGTTTTTTGTGCATTTATTCCACCAAATCTAGAAAGCCCTCTTGCCTAAAATTGTATTGCCACAGCTGTCAAGTTTTAATATGAAAAACAGTGAAAACCACTAACCAACATTTGTTTGTATAATTTGTCAATCCTCAGTTTTCTCTTAGTCCCATCTAGATGTTCTACTTCTTGCCGCTGCAGCGGGAAAATATTGTTGAAGTTCTGTTGTGTGGACCAGTCGTCATCGCTATCCCCTTCTTTTGAGTGTTCCAATTTGCTTACTTTGTCTGGTAGCAAGTCGAATGTTACTTGTATTTCGGCATAAAAGTTTTTCCTTTCTGTTCTCTCCTTAGAGATTTCTTCTTTAATATCATGCAACATTGACAGGATATTGTCTATTTTGTTAAGAAATGTAGAAAAATGAACCATTTTTAGAATGTCAAAAACACCTTTTTTTTCTTATAGTTATTACAATCGTTATTTTTAATTGAAAGAATCACCATTACTTTTAAATTCTAAACTCTGCCATTCTACTGATATTAGCTTTTACTGCGATTGAATCTCAATAAATTTGTTTGGCTAATTCATAGTCAAAGGTATCGTTTTAGCTAAACTAAGCTATTTCATGCCTTTTGAATGCATTGAAGGAATATTTAATGTGTTTTAAGGTATTTTTCTTAAAGAGTGTGGCATGCTGATACAATTAATACTATTGTGCATACCTGAGTTAGAGCAGTTACTATTTACATTAAGATAGTCACTATTTAAGTTGGATGTCAGGTCTGTTTGATCTAAAGTTAACGTTATTGCTGTACTATCATTTACTTCATGGTCTTCTGAAATTACATTATTCGCTACGAATAGTCAGGGTTGAAAATTGTATATTTAAAGTAATAATTCATACCTACTATTCGTCAAGATTAACCTGTTATTTAAATCTATATTTTGTAGGGAAAATGAGGGCACCTTGTTGTTGTTTTGCATGGTATTATCATTTTCATCCGAAGAGCTTGATGAAATAAATTGGGCGTCCTTTTCTTTTGCAACTGCTTCTTCAAAATTAACTAAAAGAGTTATATATTTTTATACGTAAGTGATAAAAAGTGTGTTAATAATAATATATTAGCGATATTTTCAATAAGCATTTTATACGGAATATGGTCCCAATTATCTGCAGGTTCAACACATAGGCGCCTGCCTCTTATTAGATCAAAGTTATTCTTTGGCCAAAGCAGAGCAATATTTTTCACCCAAGATGGGGGCACTGCAGAGCACAGTTTTTCACCCTTTTCAATGCTTTCTACTGCACAATACCTCTCTGATTTTCCATTAAGTATTTTAATATTGAGTTATTTTTCTGTAACAAGTAGCTGAATTGAGTGATATAATTTAGTTCATATTACTCCTTATTTTCTAGAATTAATGAGGCAACGAAACAAATATATTTTCTTGTCCTCCATTTGAAATATGAAATGCTTTTGCATGAATTTCACAAATTTTCCAAAATTGTGGTGGATGCTCTTCCATATTGCAAGATTTGTATATTTTTAGATATGATGACTTGATTGGAATCTTGAAAAAGTCAGTTGTATTGTGTAGGCTAGAGCCATATATATCAGGCTGTCCATTTAACATTGTTGCATTTTTCATACTAACTACGCAATCATTTTTCGTGATGAACCATTTATCATTGTCTACTGTTGATATGAAAAAATCTTTAAACTTCACCTCTGACTTTATTCCTTTACAATTTCCCGATCTGTGATTATCTAACCAACTTCCTTCAGCTGTTCGTCTTTCTACATTACTAAAAACTTCACAGGTTCGATTTGCAATTTGTTGTAATGGTTTTTTTTCCACTTCTTACCAAACGTTTTATGTGTTGAAGCTCATTCTCGTACGGAAAGGCGCAAAAATTATCTAACCCCCCCCCCCCCCCCAAATCTTTCAACATCATCTGTAATATGAATTAAGTTGTGCACGTTATAACTTATGCAGTCTGAGCCATAAATATCAGAAAATTTTTGAACACAGCATTCCAACAACTGTCTAGCCACATTTGAATATTTAATCAGATCTTCACATGTGCAAATCCTAATTGCACAATGCAACAACGTAAAATGAAGATATATATTCTCTGATAGAATTCCTTTCAAAGCCACTGGTCCTGTATATAGGAGAAAAGTACGGAACTCGGTAGTTTTCCAGAAACTTATGACATCCAGAGGTCTTATTGCTCTATTAAACTCCCTAGGAATAGTGTTGACAGCATTTAATAACCTATTAGATATATTAATTTGGTCTTTGCTTTGTAATTTGACAGAATTAGTTGATCCACCTTTTATCCAATATAGGAGCAATTTTTTCATGACTCCAAGGCAAATCAAATGCATATAATCAAGTGGAAACTTATGATCATATCTATAGGTAGAGCTTCTAAAGGTGATGCCTTTATATGATGCTCTTGTTGTCCTCTTTGACGAAAACTTTCATTTGTTCTCAACGCTAATGATATTTGAGGAAAACTCATACGGTGTCTTCTTTTGCTATAGTCACTTTCAACTGTGCATCGCTCGCATGCAAAATATCCGTTATGTCCCTTAATTCCCTTGATAAAGGCTCTAGTGGGAGTGTCGCATATAAAATTTCGGACCTTAATGTCTATAATCTTGTCTTGTATTGCAATGCCATTCTCAAGTAATATAGAAAGTTCTTCAATAAAAATTTAAAAAATTCTTCAGCATTACTGGGCCTTGCGCGTCCATAATAAACGCCAACTGGAAATGGTTGAGTATATATGCAATTTAGTGAACATAAGATTGGCCAGAGTTGCCCTTTTGAACTGGAGCTAATTGGCAACCCGTCGATTTAAAATCTAATGAAATCATTACAATAAATTGGGATATATCTTTTAAAATGCACTCAAGAGTTGTAACTAAACCGACATGCCAGTATTCTCCAGGAGGACCGATGACAGTTTTCACTTTTCGCGGCGTTTGCAATAACATACGAGCATCTCTTAGAATTTTGCACAAATTTGAATTATTTAATATTAATAAAAGATCATTAAGGGCAGAATGCGTCACATTATGTTTAATTGACCAGATACGAAGTTCTTTGTTTAATAGTAGTTCGTTATCTACTTGACTTATTTCCTCGTTCAACAATGGTATTACATTACGGACTTCGGATCCTAATTCCTTATTTTCGTCTGGTTGTATGTTCCAGTAATAGTTTATTTACCCGCCTTTTAAATGTTTGACGGCTTGTATCTTTATATTTTAAGATAGATTTCATTTTAAAAATCTTTTTATATAACGATAAATAATTATTGTAAGCAATAAAATTTTGTTATCAATTTGGCTTTTTGAAGGTCTAATTCCAAAATTAATGATTTTTTACCTTTAATTTTAAGCAATCTTCCATTATTTATCAAACAGTCTGTTAAAGCCATTTTGATCAAATATTTCTTACCTAAATTTTTACATGCTCTCTTTAATTGACACATATATCGAAAAATTAAAAAGCACAATTTATTATTGTTAATAGCCATGCGCAATATTTTATAGTATTTTATAGCGTTTATGTGCGATATCAATTGCCAATTGGCTACATTGACATCTATTCATTGAATATGAGTTGAGATGTACCGCATATTTTAGAATAGTAAGCAATACGTCACAATGTAACTTTCTAGAAATACTGAAAACATACGGGAGTAAGTGAAATGACAAATTTTAAACAATAATATACTTTTTCTAAGCCACAAGATTATGATTGTTTCGTGTGCCTAAAATTCGAAGAAAAACTAAACTTTACATTTAGTAGAGTATTATGATCAAGTTATGGATCCAAACTGTAATTCTGTATTTTACTTTTAAATATAAGCAAATCGCACTCTTGTAAAATTATGTACAAGCAATGCTACGAAAAATTAATCTTAATCCTCGTTTAATTTAATGTGTGCATACCTGTAATTTAATAAACTTCACTGTAATACTGATACTTCACGAATGGCCAAGCGCAATATCTTAACGTTGATGTCTAATATCAATTGCCAGTCGGTTATATTGATACCTATTCGTTGAATATGAGTTGCGATGTTACCGTATATTTTAGAATACTTAGTAGAAAATTAGTCATAATGTAACCTTCTGGAAATACTTACTGAAATGATACGGGCATAAACGAGAGAACAAATTAGAAATAATGGTTATCTATACCATTATGGGTTTATTTTGCGAATTTGTTGTTTCTAAAAAAGTTTTTTTTTCCCTTTTCAACTTATATACATGCATGTATGCACATGTACTAAATGTAGTATTCGTTATCCGGCAGTTCTGTTGTTACCAATTTTACACTTAAGTTATGACGAAATAGAAAAAAAACTTGAAATGCCTAGAATGGTGAGTTCTTTGGAAAGTTGCGGAAAGGTTTTTTGAATACTTAGCAGTATGAGTTTTTACTTTACGGATAGATTGAAACTAAAAACCAACTGATTCGTCTAAATTCTGTTTTGTTGAAACCCTTATTCAAGAAGAATAATAAAAAGGTAACATTAAAACTTTAAAGCAATTGCCTGTTGTATGTATAGTGGTTTTAATGAACCTCCTTAGTCACTAAAGTACCTTCAAAGTTCTTTCGACACTTTAGTTCAACGAATAAGTTACGGGAAGTTATTACAGAAACCACTCTTAAACCCAAGTAAAGAAAGAGTAAGAATCAAACCCATATATAGACTTACAATCGTTTTAAAAAAGTCATAAACGTACCATTTTTATAACAAGTCCATGTGAAATCATTGGAAACTCTTGCAAATTAAGTAGCGTTATAACCGAAGTTGTTTTGTAACTTGAGTTGCAAATGGCTACTTGGGTAACCATAGACCAGCATCCAGACCAAAAAAATAAAGGATGAGGTTTGACACAATGATCAAGGGATCCAATCGGAAAATAGCATTTAGTTTTTCAGTGTCCCATTAACGAAAAGCCTGTTCAAGAATGGCAAACATTATAAAAAGAAATTTACTGGAATTGATAAATAACTTTCCCTGTTCCCAGATGATCCTTATACTGGAGGCAGGCTTGTGATATCAATATTGAGATAATGATATTGTAATTATGTCATATTGAAATATTGAATTTCTGAGACAAGCTTGCGGCTTACGATACTGAGGAATTAGTTATAGATATGTAATTGGATTTGTCATTTGATTACTTATCTATACATAGGTAGAAAATAAAACCAAATTAGATGAACTGGATGCTGAATCCAAAAAAATAGAGTCCTAGCTCCTTGTTCATGAATGAAAATTAAATGGATATGGAGGAATTACCAAGCCGAAAAAAAAGACAAATTGGTCCCTTGTAATTGATTTACTATACAACGAAGAAGTTTATTTATGTATTACAGGTTATACCATCTGAGTATTGAGAATCATCTTGTCTTAATTTTACTGAACAAAAATTTAAGAATCGCTTCCGAGTGAATAGAAGCACTTTTCACGAAATTGTATCCAAAATGCAAAAATTAAAAAAAGAGGACAGGACCAACGCGCGATGCAATTTCTATAGAAATAATATCGCAATGAATGCACTTGTCTCTTCGCCTGAGTACAGACCAATAGCTGTTTTACTTGGAGTTGGAAGATCAAGAGCAGATGAAATTGTACTTCAATTTTGTACGGAAATATCAGCTAAATGTAGCGATTGCTACAAAGAATTTTATACTTGCTCAGAAAATATAATTAAAGAAAATGTGAAAGGTTTTATGAAACTCGAGTTTCCCCAGTGGTAGGGTGCCATATATTTCATGGATCATTAAATTCCAGGAAAAACAAGTAAAAACACATTTGCTTTTTTTTGTGCAAAATTCGGCTTTATTCATGAACACTGCCAACTTCTCTAGCGACATTTTTCTAAATTATCGATGCCTTTCTTAAAGGACAATTTTTCTTTTGCCTCAAAATAGGCTTCAGTTGCGGCTATAATAATAATAATTATCACAGAAGATGAACGTAAAAAAAAAAGAAGAACAAATAGATTTAGTATGATAAAGAGACACTTTATTGCCAATTTGCAAGGACGACCGAACCTCAGACTACAAACTAGCACACTGAATACGTGTTATCTGCAAATTACCTACTTTCGCTGAACTTATCATTTCACATGTCTACTACACGGGAAATAGCTTTTGAAAAATGTATTTCTGGCTTTTTTACAAAATTCTCCCAAGAGAATTGTAATTTAACGCTTTTCACATATTTCTATTTAATGCGCGTTGTCTGGGTTTCTTTTAATTAGAAATAGAATTCTGTAGATTAAAAATGATGGTAAAAGGACTTTTCGTGGGAAGGTTAGTAAGAAAAATTGGAATATGTTGCAGGGATGTTTAGTGTTATAATAGTTGATTATGATTGGTTATTATATATGTATGTCCAATGTGATATTTTTATCTATAACATATAAAATCATAATGGGAGCCAAATCTCTGCACTTGGAGCATCTCTTTGAGATCTTCGAGCAGGTAAAAATCATATGGGGCCAGATCTGGTGAATATGGAGGGTGTAGAAGCAATTGAAGTCGTAAATCGTTAAATTTCACATTCGTTTTCATCGACTTGTGGATCGGTGCATTGTCATGGTGAAACAGCAGCTTTTTCTTTACCATAAGGGGCATATTTTACTTTATTGCGTCATCCAATCGATCCAGTAATGTAATGCAGTAGTCCCTGTTGATCGCCTGGCCCTTCGGAAGTAAAACGATGAGCAATAGAACATGCGTTTCCCAAAATACCGGAGCCAAGACCTTGCCTGCTGACTGTTGTGTCTACGGATGCTTTGGCCGGCTTTCGCTATTTGCTCTCCACTCGGCTAACGCTCTTTTCGACTCCGGCGTATAGTGATGAATCCATGTTCCATTCATCATACGGACGGAAAAAATGCTTTTTATCACGCGTAATCAGCATCAACCAGCGATCCCAATCCTCAATTCTTTGCTGGTTTTGTGTCGCTGTGAGCAAGCGCGGTACCAACTTGGAAAAAAACTTTATTCATACTTCATTTTACGATCGATAACAATTTTTAGAATTTTTTGGATGTAATCGGGCGTAGCCATCTCAGTTGGACGATACTTTTCAAACCATTACTGAGCCTCAGCAGTATTTTTTTCCATTAAAAAACGTTTCACGATGAACACACACGTTTTTATCCATCGTTTAAACAAAAACAAATGTAGGGTCACCTTCCATTTCTCGACAACCAGTACACCGAATATCATATGGAATTTTTGCACATATTTTTTCAAGGTTGATACCACGATAAACAAAACCGGCAAGGCATTGGCACCGCAATCTCTCAGTCTCGGGACTTAGTGACCCATGATGTAAATTTAAATCTACCAAAGAATGAAGCGACGTATCGCGAAGTATCTTAATATCGGCTCTCCTGCGGCCGGATTCAGTAACTCGGAGAGTTTGGGAGATGAGAATTTTCGTTTTCCCCGGTTAAAACTCCCTAACTCTCCATTCGAGATTCTCTAACATACTATACTTGAGGAGTTAAAGAAAACGTGAGAAGTATCGAAATATTGAAAGACAGATAACTCTGTGTGGGATGGTCATAGAGTATTGCGGTTTTTCCTACGGATTGAGAGTCTAGAGTACAAAAATATAGGTGAACAATTTCTGAGGGAGGGGCTTTTGGGGATGGGGGTCGTACCATTCCCCATTGGGGGTTTTCCAAAATACATCATGTTCGGTATCAAATTAAAGAGGGAGAAACGGATAATCGAGTGGCGTAGTTTTTTTTTTGATCATTTTAACTTCATAACTGACTTTTTACCGCCGAAAGACAGGTTTTTTGCACGTGGGTCATATACACCCCAGTTCCTATATTTTGCATATATTTCTTCCGTTCTTTGTTTTACATCCATTAGTACTCTGTTGTGAACAATTTTCTCATAGAAAGTGAATTTCCACGACTTACCAGTTCTTCATAATGATGAGTTGAGCTTTTGTACCAGAAAACGGCCATTTTTTCATCTGAAGAAGGACTGATTCACTTCTTTTGCAGTTATCTCCAAAACTATTTACCGCAGTCAAAAACTAATTACATATCTAATTAGGGGACAAAAATTAGATGCGATTTTATGGCATCTCTTCTGTACTAGAAGACGACCAAATCGACCATATTCGCGTGAATTACAATTTTTATCGGGTACCTTGAGACACGAAAATCCTTATTTCTCTGTACGTATTGCAGGAATTTTTATAACTTGTTTTGTAAACATAGCCACGATATGCACTGAATACAAAGAACAATAAAAGCAGGCAATACTGTCAGTTGAGAAATATTTTTCTTACTTCTCCACACCTAACACAGCCGAGAGTTTTGCCGAGTTGAATAGAGAGTTTGGTAAATCTCAATACAAATTCCCCGAGTTACAGAATTCCAAGTGGAGAGTTAAGTGGCAAAAGAACTCTCATCTCCATAACTTCACAACTCTCCGAGTTAGTGAATCCGGCCCGTGGGAGAGATAAGGATTCCACAAAATAGGAAAACTTCTTTTTAAAATGGTATCATGTGGATAATTCTATATTTAAATGCTTTGCAAAGAACCTGATAGGCGTTTATCTTCCAGTTTTATTATTGGCACTCGGAATTCAAATTATCAGAAACCGTCATGAAGCCATTTCCATTCACTGTTGATCAAACTGATGACCAGAAAAAAATAAACTGATCGCCTGGCAAAATGTAGACGTATTATGGAGAACGCATTTGGGCACTTAAAAACGCTACTTAGAAAAATAGGTAAAGGATTTGTAGTTAAAGTTGAAAATGCTTTAACTATTATAAAACATGTTGTACCTTCAATAATATTTGCAATAATAACAATGATGAAAGGAATGAAAAGTGACTCACGAACTTACCGTCCTGTGACATTAGTCGAAATATTTAGCCTACGACGTGAACGTGAATTATGTATAAATAACTAAACAGGTGTGTGTTGATTCACATTTTTCCTTTAGTTTTTCTTTAAAATTTTTCTCAAAATTATTGCTAAATCTTTCGACTTTACTCAAAAAACCTTCTAAATTTTCTTTCTCTTTTTGTTTTTTTAGCAATTTAACTAGATGAAGATATCGCACCTACTGTTTCTGGAAATAATGCATTTGTTGTTGTTAATGGTTGGCAGTGGTGATAATGGTGACGACAATGATAACTCAATTGATTCTGGAACATCAATTCAAGGTGCTCCATCCCACGGATCTATGGATTTTTTTAAATGATAATTTTATAAAATTATATTTTTGTATAAATTAGAATTTACCTATAGTTTCTTCAGTTCCTTCGTTTGAAAAAATACTTTTGTAATCTACAAATTATCCTATGAGCAATTTCATGCTGACTGAGTGATTGAAATCACGATTTTTTTAATTAGTGCTGCTGTGAGTTCAATGCGTTGTTCTTCTTTCAAGGTGCATTGCATTTTTAGAGTGAGGGTTTCTTTTCGCAGACAACGCCTTGTTTTCGCCAAATATCTAGAAAGCATTTCGGTTCCTTATCACCTAAAATTTTTCTTTTCGCAGCTTTTTTTCACTCATATCAAATGAAAAACAAAATTTGAGCACATCTAGTCCACACCACTGACATGTATATAAATCGACTTACTGACTGATCTCCCGTTTCAAGTGGCACCAGTTTTGATTTCAGAAAGTATTCTCTCACTGTAAATACTACCAACTGTCGTAAACTGGTGCTATATTTACTATATTTAAATTTTTTGCGAATTTACTTATATGCATGTCAGTGGGATTTATCGAATTTACCACAAAAGCATGTGGGGCTATTTGTATTGTTAAATGTTAATTATGAGTCGAAGGAAGAGTTTTGGTTTGGAAATACCGCTGAACCTCAAGCAATTTCTCGTTCCCAATCGTTAAAGCTCAGTGGGAAAGTATGCTCTCAGGAAAGAGACAGGAATATGAAAGTGGTGCGATTTGCTTTCACGCATTTTTGGTTCAACGAGCAGTCCATTTATATATTTTTCAGTGGTCCACACGCTTTATAATACAGTCACTTCAACTTGACAAGTGTCATATATTAAATGTCAGAAAAAGTTGCAGCCAGCATTGCTGTATAAAATTCAACGCTAAAAGCTTCGTGTATTAAATAATTGATGGTTTATAACTACGGTCAAATTGAGAAAAACTCTGTATACCAATACTCTATATAATGAGTGTATACCGGGATGGTTTTTCAGTGTATACAACCCCCCCCCCCCCCCGCTCTTGTACATATTGTAATATCGAAATCAGAACTCCATCTCCGGTAGTACGGTTGTCTCATACAAGCTCAACGCCAACAAACTTGGATAAATTCATCAAGAATGCCATTAATCCCTATAGAAAGAAATCAGCCCGCCTGGTGCATTACAACTGAACAAAGGAGCTAGACCAAATTGATCAAATGTGTCTATTTGTATGGCTAGGAAAACTAGGAGGTCGACATAAAGTTGAGACATTGAACTCCCGCCCCTCCCAGAGCATGCCCCTCCCGAAAACATTTAGATGGGGAATAACGAAATCTACGTAAATATCAAGTTGGGTAAAAAAGTGTTTTTTAGAAATTACCCCTCCATTTTCGAAATTGAAAAGTACCCTAGCTCAGATTCCCGTACAATGACATATAAACGGTTGTCGTAGGTTAAAAATTGTAGGAGGAGATAGAATGCTACGAAAAAACTGAAGATTACCTCGATGGGCACATCTTCCAAATATTTGCTTATAACTTTTGATTGTTATTGTTGATAGCACTCAGGGAGGTCATTTTGGATAGGGGACATATTGCGCAAATTTTTATGGTTTTGATAACTTCGTGCAATGGTGATATTTCGAATAAATGTACACTGAAGCGCGACAAAATTTTGGTGAAATAAAAAATTCTAGAGAAAACTGAAGGCACAATTATAACTAATTATGCATTCTTGGAAAGGCCAATATGTGTTCTTTTAAACAAAGGTTTGAACGTCACAATCCATTAATTACAATAGAACTTATAACGAAATTACTCTGAAAATGTATGCAAAATCTCGAAAATCGATATTATCGATTTACTCGAAAACCAAGCGGAGTTCGATATAAAAGTATCCAGACTTTTTTGACCCAAATGACCTCTACTTTCATCCCCTTAAAGGATTAAAGACATATACGGAACACCCTGTATAAAATGTATGATACAAAAAAAAAACTGATCAAAACTCTATCACTGACATAAAAAAATACACCAGTCAAAATTACTGGTTCTGGTATATGTACCACAAACAAAAATTATCTCTTTTATGTTAGACACGGAAATAAAATAAATCATCAAATATGTTTATTTAATTGTTATCTTAAAAGTCATAACATAGTTTCAGAAAAAAAAAATATTAATACTGAGCAGATATTTCCGAAAGAAAATGCAAAACAGTCAAAATGACTGGTTCGTTGGTTCTAGTGTTAAGTATTTTGTAAAGCGATCCTTGGCACCATTGAAATATTTTTTTACAAGGGTTTCTATAAAGGAAACCTTATCGAGTCCTTAATGCTAATGTTGTTGTTAGCGGCTGTCCAGGGGAGGTGCCTAGGAAATTTGTCACTTCCAAAAATTAGTTTCAAATTTGCATTAACAGCTTTTACAATGTCTTCTGAAATGTTCCGCAAAAACCAATAATAATCAATTTTCAATATATTCTGACCAGCTGTTGAAAATCCTTCTTTCCCTTTAAAGCCAAATATTTTTTATTTAAGTTCGCTGAATGTTCACTGGACTTGTAATGTGAAAAATAACAATAAAGAAAACAGTACGGTTTCAAATTTGCAATCACAATCAGCCATTCAAATATTAAATGCGCGTACGCCTTTACTTTTCTAGATAAAATTAATTGTTTATATGAGATTTACAAACTTACGTTTTTTTTTTCTACATATACACGTGCTTAACTACACATTGTGCTACTACGATATAGTTCGTAATAAGTAGGTTAAAAAACAAACACAATTCTAATCGTCTTAAATACGATTTATTTTATTTATTTATTTTTTTGCACTTGGTCCTTTCTTTTGTCCTTGCTTTTATGGTTTAGATACGATTTACATTTGTCCGTTGCACTATCGTCTGAACTAGAGGGATGGCTGGTCTGCAAGAGAAAGTATGGGATTGAGTACAACGATACTCAGTAGGTTTACCTACAATACTCATCCAAACTACTTCATTCGGTCTTGGATCAAAAGTCAAACGGACCTGTACGATTGATCCACCATGCATTCACAATAACGGCATAGTTCAACGTTATTGTACAAATAGGACAGGTCTTTTACAAGAACGAGTACGGACCAGGCTCCTTAGGCAACAGCGGCATGAGTCAACGCTATCGTCTAATTAAGACCATATCCCATGAGATCTAGTACGGACCAGGATCTATCAGCAATAATAGTGATCGAGTACAGACCAGGACCACTCAACAAAGCGGCATAAGTCGACGCTATGTATCTTGCGGGATCGAGTACGGACCAGGATCCGAGGATTAATAAGCCACTGATGGGGATTGCTTTAATTATTCCGTACAACACCGTGAATAATCAAGAGCATTCCCATTTCACTCCATTCACACCATTTCCATACTAGGCTACTTACTTACAGGAACACTCAAACATTAATTAATTACCCACACAAGCACCATTTCTGCAACATTAAACTCATTAAACACACATTAACCATACATCAAATAATGCTACACTATTCTATTCTATACTAGTTATACTATGATGTGCTTCACCCACTTTTCTATTTAATATTTTTGAAGAGATCACTAATTTAACTGTTACTTGTGTTTTACTTCTGTACTTTTTCACTGTCACTCACTGAATGTTACTAGATTTATTTTCTAAATTTCCTTATACCTATCTAAGCGAAATCCCTCTGTTATGGCGCCGCAATTATTATTGCACTCGTCTGTGTTATTTCGGGGTATGCACCTTTTTCTCATTTTATTGTGGCTTTCTTCCGAAAATGTTTCTTTACACGATAATTGGTCCCGAGTTTATTGCGGTCTGTCGCCTCACCGTCGCTGCCTAAATCTAACCCTGAACAGCCGTTTTCTTTCATCTCTACACATTTTTATGAAAATGTCCCTGAAATGCAAATCGACTACTTACATGGATTTCACATTCGTAAAAATGCATTAAATGTCGATTTCTTTACGAATTCGCAACGAAAGGTAGTATTGAAATTGAAATTCGCATTTCCGAAATCTTCACGAATTCGTAGCGCAAGTTCGTATGACATTGTCGCGTGAATGTTACGAATATTCGCACTTCGTACATCATCACGAACTCGTAAAGAACCTTCGGAAGCGAAGTTTTGTTTCTTTCTTCAGTTTTCCGAAAACTTTCAGATTTGTCTGAAGTTCAGAAAATTGAGTTTGCTGGGTACCTACTCCCTCATGGTGTTGGGTCTCTTTTCAATTTGTGGTTCTTTTTACCTTCTCTTTTCAATTTCTTTTTGTCGTGTAACTGAGGTCAACAATCGCTTTCTCAGAGAAACCGGCATGTGCATGATTTTATCATATCTCCAGTCATGGTAGCTGATTAAATTAGCCCAGTACTCTAGGGTTAACATATGTTTGGTGGAGTTTCGAATCCGACAAAATAAGCAAATATATAGGAAAATGTGAAGTATGTTTTCACGTTAGAAGTTAAATTTGCCTTCCAATGGCACGAAGGATCTAATAAAAAAATTAAGTGGGTTGCAGTGAATTTTCTCAGAAATATTGCAACTTCATTTTGATATTTCTAGAACTTGTTGCCATACTTCAACTAATCAAACCAAATTAAATGAAGCTTCAACAAAGTTTGTGTTGAGCCAAAACCCTCGAGAATACTTCCCATGCCATGAAACAGAGATTTATATGTGTGCGTTGGGAGTCCATTCTCTAAAATGTTCTATATTGATATTTATGCAAAAGTGTCCAACATTGATTTTATGTATGCTATAGCGCCTAAACTACTATCCATACAGGATGATAGTCTTCTAGCAATTTAAAGCTTTGTTCCTTCCGTTCCCAAAGGCTACACTTACTATATACCTTACTTAACAAAATAAAAAAATAGTTTTGATTATAAAGTAACCTTGCCATTTTACGCTATATAACTCTCAGCTAAGTAATAATTGCATGTGCATGTGCAGCCGGAGTCCGAATCTGTAGACAGCTATATTTGATATCATCAGCCCTTGGGATGTAATGACGGCACAGCGACATTACAACGATTACTCAGCTGAGAGTTTTTGTTTGAGGAATCGTAGTCATTTCGTTCAGATAAAGTTTTTCACATAATTTTGTTAGGAAAGTTATAACAGTTTTATTTCACTTCGGAAGATAAGAAAGCAGGCTTAAGATTATTAGCACAATTTTTCTGTGTGAATAGTAGTAGGAGCTAATAACCTTGTTTGTCGCAAACGTATTTTCAGAGAAATGATCTTTTATTTGCTGCAAATGCAGAAAAAGACGTAATATTTCATATCTGGTGAATGATACGAAGTTACAATAAAAACATATATCTCAAATGTAACTATATTTGAAGTAAGTGAAAGTTCATTTGTGGGAACAAAGAAATAACGTTCATAGCAAAAGCCACTGCATCAAGCGTAAATGTATTCCATTTACGACAAATGTATAATCTCATTGATAGGCAATGAAATTCATTCCTGGTGAAAGAAGTACTACAGCTAAATGATTTTTTTTTTCTCGCAAATGTACTACAACGTTTACTGTAAATGTAAATTATTTGTATTGAATGAACTTGTGCAGCAATCCCAAATGTAATTAGTCACTTCAAATGAATCTCGTTTGTGGTGATAGGTTACTCTTACTTGCCTTAAATGCAGCTCCTTTGCTATAAATGTTGAAATACATTTTTTACAAGTGAATATCATTTATAAAAAAATGCACAGCCACATTTAAACCTAATGTATATCAATTGTGGGTTCCCAGTAATTTTTTCCTCTTGTTCCGTAAAGACATTAATAAGTAGTTGAAAAACAAACGTCCCTAGCTTTTCATATTTTCATATTTAAATCTCTGCATTTACATACACCTATGACTTTAAAAGGGCAAGTTCAGTTTTCAGTGCAATTCTGTCGGGATAAATTTAAACTACCAGACTGAAATATAAAAAATGTATACGGGTGTTTCAGAAGTGGTGGTTAACCCTAGAAAGATAACCTACGCCTTAGAGGCACTCGCGTGAATAATATATTGCTGTCTCTTTTTATCCGACACGCGTATCCAGTTGTCCTTCTTAGCCAACTCAGTCGTCGGTCAACTCCGTCGCGCGACGACTTTGTCTATTCGATAAGTACTACAGTTTTGCAATTATGATGAGTTAATGCACTCGCGCGGCGTATGTTTACTTAATTGTTCCTATAAACAGACGACTTTTGATTTATGTTTGTTTTTCCTAGACGTCTACTCATTTACTTTTAAATTTAGGAAATAAACAAATATAACTTACAAATGCATGTTATTTATAAAATTAAGCCTATTCTTTTAAAATAAATAGGATAAACACACTCATTTGAAAATTGTGCGCCTCTGAAGAGTATGGTTATCTTTTACGTATGTCGTGATATGGTTATCTTTCTAGCGTTAATAAAGCAGGAAGTGATAGGTCATGTCGAGGAATGAAAAAAATGGAATGGCAGGGGGTGTATTCTGAACCCTTTCTGTGATAATCAGGGTTAAGGGACTAAGGGTACGTGAAACGCAGGTTTGTACTAAAACAGTTATCTCTCCTAAACCACATACAGTAGAAAGATGGTCGAGGTGCTAATTTGTAGATAACCTCTTGCCCTTTGATTCAGTTTGTCAATGATTCCTCTGCGGTATGTAGTTTAGAAGAAACGGTCTGCCAAACTGCAGGTTTCAACTTTTGTACCTCATTTTTTTGTGTTTGAAGTAAAAAAACTAAAAACAAAATCTTATAATTTTTTTTTCTCTGTCTTACTCCGGTTAGAAGCTAAGATTTATATTTTTTAAAGCGCACTTTGTTTTAATTTTGTAACTTTCACCGCTGATAAGTTATGACACAAAAATTCTTCGACTACATGTACAAGAAAATCGGGATAAGTATTATAAGAGCATAGAAAACACGCGTGTCATTTTGAATACAAAGTAGAAAGTTTGTCGAATCGTCATTTTGTACCTGCTGGTATCTCTTTTGGTTGGAAATCTCCGTAAATTTGCAATAAAACATGGCTTACTGACATTCTTTTAAAGATACAAGCAATTTATTACCTGCAACTCATCTTATAACGGTGTTAATTTCTTATTGTACTAACTTCATGTGCAGGTAAATTATTGTACTATAAATGCTAGTAAAGATTTCATTATTCGTAGTTCAAATCTCAGGAAAACTTTAAAGATACGATGGGTCAATTTTCCAATGATGAATACGCCGACATAGTGTACTGTTACGATTATATCTACGGAAATCCCCTTGAGGCTCAACGCGAATATCATCGAAGATTCCCGGTGATGAGGCTTCCCTCCCTACATGTTTTTCAATGAACCTACCAAAGAACTAACGAAACTGGCAACTTTGATAACGTGTCGAGAGAAACCCACAATCATTTAACGACTACAGTTGAAGCAGAGTAGAGGATCCTAGAAATAGCAAGGAATTATGCTGCTATAAGAACGAGGCGCGTAGCTTTTCGCTTAGGAATGTCTGTGTCAACTGTTTGGAGAATTCTGAACACAGAAGAAATGTATCCTTACCACGTTACTGCTGTGCAGGAGCTACTACCTGGAGATAATCCGCTACGCAACGAATTTTGCAGTTGGCTCTTAGAGCATGATTTTGACGACTACACGTTTTTGGACAATATCCTGTGGGCCGATGAATCCCAATTTATAAAAACTGGGATAACAAATTTACACCACTGGACTTCAGAAAATCCACACTTGTCTCGGAACTCATCACAATACAGATTTTCCATTAATGTGTGGGCAAGTATTGTCGGCGGAAAGCTTCTTGGTCGACACATTCTTAGAAGTAGATTAACTACGGAAAATTACTTGGACTGAAAATGATGTTCCAGACTTATGGACGATCTACCTCTATTAATAAGAAGAGATATCATTTACAAGCATGATGGAGCAGCTGGACACACCGGACGAAATATCCTGCAGTAGATGAGCACAAATTACTCAAATAAGTGGATTGGACGGCACGGCCCTTTTCCTTGGCCACCTGATTTAACACCCTTAGACTCTTACCTCTGGGGAATCATGAAGGAGATTGTGCAAGCGTCGGAAATATCATCACGAGACGAACTTATACACAGAATCCTAGAAACTTCCCACAAAATTAAAGAGAATTTGGCAACAACTGATCTTAAAAGATCTATTAAGCCTAGAACTTTACTTTGTATTGAAAATGACGGGGGCTACTTTGTATTCAAAATGACGGGGGCCATTTTGAAAATATTTTAAATAGTTAATTTTATTAATTGTTCCTATCTCGATCATAATCAATAAATATAAACATGTTGCTTATGGTTTAATTACTATTCCATATTTTTTTGTAAGCGAGACTTTTCATGCATCAAGAATTCTTCCATCTTGTGTCATAACTCATAAACGGTGAAAGATACAAAATGAAAACAAAGTGCGTTTTAAAGAAAACAATCTTAGCTCCTAACCAGAGTAAGACAGAAAAAAAATTATAACGTTTTTTTTTTTAGTTTTTTTTCTTCAAACACCAAAAATTAGGTACGCAAGTTGAGACTTGAATTTCGGCAGACCGTTTCTTCTAAACTGTAGAGGAAGCATTGATACATTGAATCAAAGGGTAGGAGGTTCTTTATAAATCAGCCCCTCGACCATCTTTCTACTGTTTGTTGTTTAGGAGATATAACTGTTTTAGTACAAACCTACGCTTCACGTACTCTTAGTCCTTTAACCCCGATTATCTCGGAAAGGGTTGAAAATACCCCCCCCCACCGCCTGCCATACAATTTTTATTTTTTTCATTTCTCGACATGACCCATCACCTCCTACATTATTATACACCACTTCTGAAACACCCAAACACCCTTATATGTAGGTATGTATAAAGAAATTTAAAACAAACTAATATAGTAAGATGTAATTTTTATTACAGTAATATTTCTAACATTTTATTAAAGAATTCCAAATTCATGTAACATTTTTTCAAACAACTTACATATATATATTTACCAGTCGTCACAGTAAAGCGTTTGAAAGCTTACCATTTTGGTCGTAAAAGGGCTATTTTATGTTTTCTTGTAAAGTTGATCTTATAGTAGTACAAGTGAAAAATACGTGAGCACATAACGCATGGTTATCTATTTAAATTTTTGTGTCATATTCTCAAACGCTCTATAATGCCAGTTGAATCTTCTCTACAAACAAAACAATTTAATGTAGATGCCATTATAAATTCCTAATAAATATAATTTGTTTTTTTTTAAATAACCACTTTTAAAAATAAACTGCTTTCAAGTAGATCTTTATTCTAACGTTTCCACAGTCTTGAGTGGTATCTTCAAACAGAAATCCTTTACATATATAATATTTAATATAAGTTGTAGGTACCCACCTTCGATTTCACACGTTGTCAGAGGAAATCTCAAAGGATAAAGTTATAAAATATAGGTTTGCTGTAAATACTGGAAAGTGCAAACATATTATCACAAATAAAGGAAAGATGACTGAGTAAATCTGTTTACCTCTATTATCAAATATTTATTATTAAATGTTTCCGTTGTAAATTAAAATTTGTGAATCCAGTCTTCATTGAAATGCAATAAATTATTATTTCGGAATGAAAATATGATTAAGATTAATTTAAGTAATATAGCAATTAAGTCGATTACCACGTGTTTAAAGTTATGCAAAAATATAGCTATTTCGATGAATCAGCTTTAGCTAGTGTGTTGACAGCTGAATCGTAGTTTTTATCATACCCGGTATTGTACAAAAAAATAAATTTTGAAGAAAGAACCAAGCATTTCGACTCAGTTGTTTCTTTCAAATTTGAAATCGAATATATTATATCGGTCACGGTAACGTAAGAGGAACAAGCTTAGTACACATATGATTTAATCTATGTTATAGACAAACCGTTGTCTATTTTAAAACATATCATACATTACGTACCCCATAATTAAGTTAAGTTATATATTTAAGTACACTTACCTTTGCAAATACAAAAAGCTCCCATTCAAGGGAATATCTATTAATGAAATACACTTTATAACACTCTTCAGTAAAAACACTTCCGTACTGGATTTTAGTTTTCACAAAACTGCACTGAGTACTTTCTAGTAGAGAGCCAACAGCTAGTTTTTAAGAAATAATCTCTGAAATGAAACTTCGTTTTCTTCAAACGTAATTTCAGACACCATGAATGAAGATTATTTTCTATTATTTCTTGAAAATGATTTCAGTCATGATCTTTTACGATAAATGATTTCCCTGCATTTGCCGTAAACGAAATTCTATATTACTTCATTAAAACAAGGTTCATTGCTTTTTTTCATTTACTGGAAGAAAAATCTGCATTTGCCGAAATTTTAATTTTTATCAATCATTTAAAACAACTGTTCAACGTTTGTTGGAAATGATTAGTCGATTTTGTGAAATGTGCTCATTTAAGGCAAATGAAATTCAATTCCTGCAAATTAAATTTTTTCCACGATTTCTTTCAGTGTTGCGAAGTATGCTCGAGGATTTTGGTTGATCTTAAATTTTGTATTGTGAGAGCATAGTGCAGGAAGAAATAACTAGAAGAATTCGCGAAGGAGCAGTTAAGTTATACTAATAACAGTGTTGACATTTCTACACGCTTCTGTTGATTTCTGATGTCTTTTTCTCTATTTTTTTTCTTCTCACATCTCATTTGCTCTGCATTTTCGATCCTTGCGAGATATGATGACGGGTTTTCTGCTTCACTCATATACAGAATCTTATAAGATCCGTGCATTCTTGTTTGTGATGTGCCCTAAGAATAATAAACGAGAAATCGTTCTTCGCGAAAAAGTTAGGAAATTATAAGTGAAAATTCGAACGTAGCACAAAATTTTCAGGGGCGTAATACCATTCCACGAAGTAACATAATAGCAGTATCAACACAAGCACAAGTACACAATGCATATATACATCTATAATTCATGCATATAACTATATTTAATTTATCTCATTACCAAATTTTTATGTTATACGAAAAGTGAAAAATTTTAATTTCCAAAGCCGAAGTATTCTATTTGGCCGCCCTCTTGCAAGATGCACATTACTGCTCTGGAAATAAAATGTTTCACTTTACATGTTCAAGCATAATTTCACCTTGTTCTGGACACATCCCAAGTATAAAAAAAGTACCCCAAGCAAAAGCAAAAGCAAGAAAATTTCATTGAGAAAAAGACTGTAAAGACAATAAAGACAAATTATTATTAACGCCGCTGTGTTTCTTCTAAAATTAAATTTATTGGTCCTTCAGCGCCGGATTGGATAAAAAAGTATATCGCGATACACGAGCAATTATCAAAAGAGACATCTTAGACAAATCGCGTGGAGCGGTAGAAAAACCGACATAATCGCAACAAGGAAATTCAGCGCACTCAGTCCATGAGAGCCCTGGTGCTCCAATACATTGGTATAACATCCAACACGTTAGTGTGTTCATTTACCAAAAAAATTTGACGTCAATCGAAGTAGCGAGCGGGAAAAACGGAAATGCCTGACTTAAATAAGGTTTACTATTAATATTACATACCTGGAATGCATCAGTGAGTACATCAACATTCCGTAAATTTACCTGATTTTGGAAGGCAGGCGTAATGTATTGATGCGTCATATTTTTGAGCATGCTATGTATCTCCCTGGGAATGCTTAGAGAAGGCAGAGGTAATTCATTCATGTTGTATATACCTTACGTTGACCTGATTTAGGAAGGCAAGCGTAATGCATTGACGCGTCGTATTTTTGAGCATGCTATGTACCTTTCAGGGAATGCTTTGAGAAGGCAGAGGTAATGAATAGATAATATTCATTCGTGTTGTTATCGAAAAGAGCTAGAAATCTTTGCAATTATATTTGCAGATGCTAGTTGGAGGGAGTGCGCGGAGGTCGAAAGTGACTCATTTTCATAGTTTCATTGTTTTCCTAAGAACAATGAAGAAGGAAAGTGCGTGCAGATGGAAAATATTCTGATTTGTGTACTATTTTAAAAGAAGTGGATTATTTTCATTTAAGTACCAGATTCGAATAAGTGAAGGCGCGTTTATTTTCTACAGAAAAAGTTCTTCCCTTTACCTCTCAGTGAAAACATGAAGAGTGCTTCCCTCCACCTTTCTGAGAATATAAATTGAATGGTTTTTTCTAACCTTAAAAGTAATGCTTTTCTCCCCTTCAAAAGAATTAATAAAGAATGCTTCTTTTCACCTTTAAACGACTTAATAAGGAAGGCTTCCATTCACCTTACAGGTCATGCAGAGGAAAGGTATATAACCAACTTAAATACCTTCCCGTCGTAGGACATCAATGCATTAAATGAAATGGACTGGATCCCAGCGTATTGCTTCCATACCTTTCACAGAATGTTGTCGCAATGCATCCGGAATGCTTTTACTTCCCGCTGGGTAATAAGCGAAAGCTGTTGTCTTAACCAGAACAGCATTACAGTAATTGGGCATTCGTAAGTAATCAGTATGGCCTCTAAACAGATTTCGTTAGTGAAGAATTTAAAGCGGATACAGGATCTTGCAATTACCCTCAATGGCAGAGAAATTTTATCTGCAGAAGTTTTAGCACGTGAAAAGAAATTAAGGCGATTATGGAAATCATTTATTGATAATAAAGGTGCAATAGAATCTACTTGTGGTGAAAAAAGTTTATGATGCAAGAGCAACCGGGATCATATTATTATAAATAAGCAGACATTTTTAAATCACTCTTAAGCCTCGTTTCCACTTATACAAATTGTGCCAACTTGTTCGGCAACATGTTGTGTAGTTGTTGGGAGCCGACATGTTAGCTTAAACTTACAAGTGTTTCCATTTAAATAAATTCTCGCGAACTTGTTGGCTTAACTTCTTACATTCGACTCCATTGCCTTCCACTAGTTTAGCCAACACAACAAATGAGCGTTTCCACTTAAATGAACAAATCCACCCAACAAATTCTGCGAGTTTTTACAGCCGACATCGCACAAGTTGCCAACATGTGTCTGAATTTTCATATAGCGTTTCCACTTAGGCAGAATGTTGCCAACTTGTCGGGTATGAAAATTTGTATAAGTGGAAACTAGGCTTTAGATAAAACAACATGAGTAATCGGAATCTGGCGAAACAAAAGCATGTGCCTTCAGAATTATAAAAATTTCAATTCCCACGTTTAGTGGAAATTACCGTGAGTGTTTATCGTTTAAACACTTATACATACGTAAGTGCGTGATAATAAAACATTGCCAAATACACAAAGTTTTCATTATTTAAAATGCAGTCTACTAGATGAAGCTGAATTAGTAAAAGCATTGGACAAATTATGCGGAGTCATAAAAAACTGCTGGAATATCGCTATAGTAATAATAGATTAAATATAGACTTTTGTTAAATAAAACTAATACAGGAGGTTCTCGTGAAATTAAACTCATTTTAGATACAACACGGGAGTGTTTGCGCTCGCTTAAAATACTAGGCGAACCAGTTGACAATGGGACACGTTCATTTTTCATTTTATATCTTCTCAGCTAAATCCCGAAACTCATCGACTTTCGGAATCAACTATTACTCGTAAGAAATATCCTACGTTCTCCATGCTCGCTAAGTTTTTGGATTTGCGGTGCCAATCATTAGAGGCAATTGGTTTACATGTCCAAGATCAAAATAAGGATTCAGTGCAAGTGCAAGGATCAACGCGTTCAATGAATATAATATCAACAACAATATGTTGTCGCTTATGCAGTGCTTCACATAAGATATATAAGTGTAAACAGTTTGCGAGCTTAATGTTGAAGATAAAAATAATATAGCACATTTGAAGAAACTGTGCCAGAACTGTGGTCACGAATCGCATTCCGTTGATAAATGCAAGTCAACGCAAAATTATTTTAGTTGCAAGAAGGGACATCACACTTCCTTGCACCGGAATTATGCAACAAGCTCCCACGACTGGATCAGCATTGACTCAGAATTCGCCAGCAAAAGCTTTATCTTCGTTTCAAGATAAATCTTGTCAATCTTTGAAATATGTTTTACTATCAACAGCCATTGTAATGGTATCCGATTCACGAAATGTATTAATACCAATACGTGCAATTTTAGATTTGGGCTCTCAAACCAGTTTTTTAACCCAAGCATGTGTGCGAAGACTGGGTCTGAAGGAAGAAAATGTCAATATTAATATCACTGGAGTTGGACATTCTACAGCAGCATGCACAAAATCAGCAGTGCAGCTCCATATTCATTCGCACACTGATTCAAGATTCCAAACAAGCATCGAAGCACTAACACTTTCTCAAATTACAATGGACTTACCTCGAATTCACATTGAAAAACGAAATTGGTCACATATACAATATTTGCAACTCGCTGACCCAACTTACCACTAGCCAGGCCCAATTAAACTACTTATTTTACTTTTTTTAATATACTTTGGCATTAGAATTTAAGTTCATTCGGATATTAACATACTTTTAAACTAATTTGTTTTGCACAGAGATTAAAATTTACTCTTTTGTAATTAGAAACAAGTGTTTAATAGCATTCAGAGTTACAATTTAAGCAACTTGAGCATTAGAATTGAATTTAAATCTTCGAAGGATTACAAGCGCCACTTGTGAATTAAAATATAATTCGTAGCGGCATTAAAGCTTGCACTTTTATCTAAGTCGGTATTACACTTTAATGCCTCTGAGGATTAGATTTTAATTGCTTTCTACATTGTACGATTTCTAGAAGCGTCAGTTCAGTTCGTTGGCGATCCTTGAAGTTAAAGCATCTAAAAAGTACCAGTGTCATTTTATATTAAACTGGAAAGTGCAAACGTGAAAAAAAACATAAAAGTGAGTGGTGCATCGGAAAACGGGCTATTATATTCCGATTTTGTTTTATCAGGTAAAGACAGCACATAACTATGTTTTTTCAAAGTAATTTATGAGTTGTTTTATAGCTAGTAACGAGTTTCATTTTCCTGTGGAAGAATTTTGCCATTTTCTGGATCAAGACGGATTTACAGTTCCGGAAGATATATTTCTTGAAGTGTTGGAAAACTTTTCTCATCACCGGTTTAGTTTAATGATCGAAAATCACTCGAAAATAATGATATTATTGTTGCCGGAAAAATTTTAAAAGGCTGTCTTATATCTTTTGTAACTGACAATTTAGGTGCGAATATGATTTTTGGCTTCGTTACATCTTTCCAAGCTTCTTTTTTTTGCAGAATTTGTGAGGTATGTAGAGAAGAAACGCGCACCTTAACAAAAGTAGTAGTTAGCAAACTGAGAAATTTAGAAAACTATAAAAGTATTGACTACAAACTAAGTAAAGGTTTAAAAAAATATTGTATTTTAAATGATCTAAAATATTTTCACATCTTTAAAGATTGTTCGGTGGACCCAATGCACGACATTTTGGAAGGTTACCATTTCCTATGAAGCGGGTTTTTTCCTCTTTCATTACACATAAATTTGTAAGCTTAGAGCAAATAAATTGTCGAATAAAATTTTATAATTTTGGTATATCAGAAAGTACAAATCAACCTTCTACAATTAACTTGGAAAAGTCAAATATTGGGCAAAATGCTTCCCAATTGAGGTGTTTAATGATTCATTTTCCTTTGTTATTCGGTGATATTTTCCTAAAAGATCATTTAATTTTATGGCAATGTATTCAAACTATTTTAAGTATAATGGAAATAGTTTTCTCTTATGAAATTCAGAATGAAGATATAGTCACTTTGAGTAACTTAATCTCGCTACACTTAGAAAGTGTAATGAATTTTTTTAAAGCAGAGTTAATTCCAAAGTATCACTTTTTGACGCACTACCCTGGAATAAAAAGGAAAATGCCCCCCCCCCCCCCTGTTTATTTCAGCGCCATGCGATATGAAGCTAAACATAAAGTGTTTAAGACAATCTGCAGCCAAACTAACAACTTTAAAAACATTTGTAAAACTATGGCCTTTCGTCACCAAGAAAGCCACTTCAATCAAAATTCTTTCTTAGAATTTCCCTTATTGATAGGAAAAAAGAAAGAATTAACTGAAAACATATCGAAATATGACATAAATGAACAGAATGAACATTTTAGTGTAAAATGGGTGAAAACAGAGTATTTTTATAAACCCGGCTTATTTGTTTATTTTACTAACAAATTTTTTGAAATACATCAAATACTACAAAAAGAGGAAAATATTATATTTTTGGTTAATCAACACCATTACACTTATGACAAATTTCACAATTCATATGAAATTTATAATTTAAATAAACTAGGTAACATTAACTTCTCTGATTTAAAAATAACCGAAAGTTTTGAAAGCAAAATATTACGAAAGAATGGAAAAATGTATGTATATTATAAGAGAAAAAATGAATAAATTTTGTAAAATTTAACAGAACAATAATAAATGCGTTACATTTCCAGAAAAGTTATTTTATTGAAATAAATTCCCATAGCATTTTTAGTTCCCAGGTTATATTTTAATGTTTGCAGACATTACTCTGTAATGCAGAATCTTTCACATAGGATTGGAATTTAATCTTAACCCATATTGGGAACTAATTATTTAAAGTATTAAAAGTTAATAATTTAGTAATTAACTTTTAATAAAATAGTGTATTAATTTTTAATCTTTTCCATACTAGAAAGGTAATTTAAGATTTATTACAATTTAATACAAAAAACATTAAAAGCTTTTAATACCAAACAGGATTAACATCGGGCATAAAGTTTTAAGTTTTAGGGATGCTTAAGCTTTAATAGAAAAAAGATTTGGTCACATATGTAATGTAAAAAATATTAAAGTTTACTCCCAAATTTTTCTGTGTGTAGAAGAATCTCTGAAGCAATTCTGGGAAATTGAAAACGTCGGAAGTGAAACAAGAAAATTCACTGAGGATGAAGTTAAATGTGAAGATTTCTGTCAACGTATCTATAATAGGGATCATGAAGAAAGATACATCGTAAAGTTACCATTTTGAAAAAAACCCGAGTAAAAAAATGGAACTACGTTTCGCCAAAAATACAAGCATACATCAGCAATATAAAGATTTTATGCAGTATATCGAATTATGCCATATGGAGAATGTCTCAAACAGAGAACTTTTCAATCAACAAACGTATTACCTGCCGCATCATTGTGTCATGAAGGAGTCTAGTTCAACGCCACTAAAAGGTGTTTTCGACGGGTCGCGCAAGACTTCAACTGGAATTTCTCTCAAAGAAATGCTCATGATAAAACTTGTTTTGCAGGATGACTTGATGACAATTTTGCTGCGATGGCTAACATACAAGATAGCATTCACTGCCGATATAACGAAAATGTATCGGCAGGTATTATTAAATGACCAGAATTCTAATTTTAAACGGATTATATAGCATTTTATTCCTACAGAACCCGTTAGCGATTATCGTCTTAGAACCGTAACATGTGGAACATCAAGAACTCCATATCGTGCCATAAAAAGTTTACGCCCAAATAGCTGTTGTGTTGATGAACAATCAAAATAACCTTCAGCAGTGTTTCCTATTCTCAATGGTTTTTATGCGGACGACTTCCTGTACGGTTGAGATGATTTTCAATCTGCGCTTTTAATATAAGATCATGTAACGAACGCTTTTAGTGCCTGTCAGATGGAACTACGGAAATGGGCATCAAAGAGTGCAGAATATCTTGAAACGACACCAACATCTAAGAGAGAATGTGAACTACCGCTGGATATCAAGTTTGAAAACAGCATATCAGCAATTGGGTTGAAGTGGCAACCAACATCAGATGTATTATTTACAAAGCCAACCAAACGAAATATTCTTGCAGGGATAGCACGACTGTTCAACCAGCTGGGTTGGTTGTCTCCGACAACAATAATTCGTAAAAATCTACTTCAAAAGTTATGGATTTTGAAGATTAATTGGGATGAACAGCTGCCTCATGATGTCAAAGCTGAATGGTTAAAATTCCGGGAGCAACTATCTGCACTTAATAATATTCAAATTCCTCAATTGTTAGGCACTGTCACATTACACAAGCATACGTACGACCTGCATGGGTTTGCTGATTCATCTACATTGGCCTACGTGGCTGTAGTGTAGGTACAGTCTGGTTGAAATAGAGAACGGCTATGAAATACTATTAATTTCTGCAAAAAACAAGGTGGCACCTATAAGTCTATTATCATTGCCAAAATTACTTTCACGTCTTGTTCATAAAGTTCAAAAAGCAACACATCAGTATACTTGTGGACCGATTCGAAAATTGTGCTTGCTTGGCTCAAGGCGCATCTGTCCAGGTGGAATATATTTGTAACAAACAGCATAGCAGAGATACAGCAGTTAACATCAAGTTTTAGCTGGCAGCAAGTTACTTCAAGCAGTAATTGAGCAGACTGTGCGAGTTGTGGAGTACCTCCAGAGAATCTTCAGAAATATCCATTCTGGTGGAAGGGACCATCAAATCTGTGGATGAACCAATTCCAGAGTTTACTAACTGGGTTAAGGTTATGGTAGTTATAACTAGATCGACTACTTCTGTTTTCGGCATTTTTCCTTCGTTTTCTTTACAATCTTTATATTAAAGAACATAAAAATATTAATAATTGTCCTTGGGTGTAAAACAATTATGGAATCAAGGATAACACAACGATTTTTTACCAAGAACTCTACCTTAAGGATCGATAACTCAAGCATTTGGTCATAAATCGTAGTACAATAGATATTGTTCAAAACGCCCAAGTTTGTTCCTGCGATATCCCTAAAAAACTTTGTATCCATTTAAGTGACTACACTACTATGGCTTGTCCTGTAGTAACTTAAATGGATAAGGAATCCACAGGCATACCCTTTCAACCATTTTATCCATAGTACAAATAAGTATCTACTGTGGTCACAAATCGTCCTAGTGGTGTGAGTTTTAAAGCCCCTTGGGGCGTAACCAAAATCATCCATAGAGCGACATTTGTTTTTAATGTTAAAATACTTTCACAGTCGTACGCTTCACGCAAGTTTTCTTCTCTACGAGCCGGCACTTTTTGCGACCAACCCGATCATCTCCGATTGTGATGAAAGTTTCACAGTTTGTAGGAAATATCAAAATAGCTGATTTTATTAAAAACAATATTATTATTAACAATCGTTTCTTCGTTCGGCGCTGCTATATTTTTTATGATAAATAGGTATAAAGTATTAAACTTCATTTGGCATCTGAATCAGAAAATCCGGTCGCTGCGCACTCGAGATTTAATTTTTTTGAAAACGATAAATTATCGTAAAATTACGCAATTTCTAACCCCTAGTGTAGGTTAGGACGTGTTAGAGGGGGGGGGGGGGTGTTAAAAAACATGAGTAATATATATTGAGATAGAAAGCTGCAAAAAAATTGTTGTATTGTGTATTGATAAATTTGTGCGAAGAATATGTTCAATGCATACACAAATTGCATTGTTCATTTTTTCAATAGATTGATACAACAAGCTATAGAAAAAAATCATTAAGAAGTGCATGGAACTTTGTGCTTATGCCCCAATGTATACTATGTATCTAATCTGTACGATCTTCTTCCATTGTGGAGCATAATTAGATTTTTGTCATGGGAATTGTTTTGTTTTTCTGCAATGCGGCGCCGCCAGATCTTAACTTGATTGATCATTACTTCAGCAGAATTGTTGTGTAGAAGCGTAATTTCAAAGAAATGTAAGCACACCGTCATATCTTAGGTCTCCATTATCTCCGGAAAAGATATGAGAAGTATACAAAACGTTGCGACGTTTCACAAGACAGTTCTCTAGATGAGTAATAAAGAGATCACGGTATGGTGAAGATCTGTGGCGTGTTATATCTCTCGCTGTAACTATTTTGCTTTAATTACATTTTATACGCCCGCTCCTCCGACTCTGCTGGTACTACTCCACAATATAAATTATTTCGCACCACTGTGTTATGTATTCAGAATAGTTTTCAGAGCAGGTTTCCATATTGTTTTTGAAAAATATTTTGACATATCATTTAGATTTTGTATTGTGAAAAGAAACGTTAAAAAGGACTTTAACTGTTAATTTTAAAAGTGTTAATGATCTATTAAGACATAAAAAAAATTAAATAAAAATTGTTTGCAATCGAGAATCGAGATACAGTTTATGAAGTGGTGTCTTTGGAAAGCCATATTGGCAGCCTTTCTATCGACACACGATAATAAACTTAAATTGTGTTAGGCATTGCTTTGCACCATTTGGTTTGATGAGATGCAAGTCTTGGTTTGGCAACTAGTTTTAATTTTTTAATAAAACGCTCTGATACTCTCTGTCGCTTTCATTCCTCAATACTAAAGTTCTTGAACTCAACAATAAACACAAAGAGTGTACGGATTGAAGAACCAAAATCAATACTTGACAATTCACGGTGGCCGAAAGCTATTGACGTAGTTGCATTTGAAGTAATTTCCAGAACATCAATGAACGCGGCAGTGCCATCTTTACACATGGGTCCGTTGGGCTCGGCCCCAGGGCCCCGCGATTCATGGCCCCCTACCCCTGCGATAGTACACGAACAGATGACCAATTGCAGACCTTGCATCATAGGGAGGCAGATGCATTTTTAAATTTTTTTGGAACATTAAAAAAAACTTCAAAAATTCCGGATCAACATTCTACTTGCGCCAAACAGTAATGGGGCAGGTCCAACATCTGCAGTGATTCGTCTATTTTTGATCGGATCTCCATACGAAATGATGGAGAACTTATTTCTTAGTATCTTGGGCGTAATAAGTAAAAAATTGAAAAATGGATCTCAATTGTTCAACCAGTAAGACAACCTATTACAAGTTAGTTTGGCTTGTTAGAGTTTGGCTGTTTTGATTAGATCTTGGAATTAATTCGAACTTCTGTACAAGGCAATAAATATTCAGATAAAGTTACGTATAGTGACTGTGTAGAGAAAATTTTTGTAGTGCTGGTTCACGTTAGACCTAACGCGGACTGAAGACTTTTGTCAGCAAACTTTTTGGTCACTCTCGCCATCCTATCGCCTCAGGATAGTTTATTACGCACATAATGAGTAACTGGCAGCCCTAAAATTTACCATTCATCAAGATAAATTTCGAGGACGCAGCTGTGATATGTGTATTTGTCATAATGATATAGAAAATATCAACGAAAGAGAGGCTATTGGGTCTTTTCAATTTCTAGCGAAAGACTGCTTAAAGGAAAATATCACTAAACTACGATCCTATCCTGAAAAAATCCTTTGATATTTCTGCATATTTTGAGATCTGTTAAAACTTATCAAAGTTCCAATATAAAATGATCAATGTAACCCGAAGAGAGATTTACTGTACCTCTAAGGTCTATACAACCTTTCATGGATATTTCTCCACAATTTTTTATCTTCAAATTGCTATCAGAGTATTCCTTTAAGTTGTCGTTGTATAATGGTGGTCTAATTTGTACTTCTTGTATTATTGCTTCATTGTGTATATCTTCCTCTCACAATACTGTCGTTGTAGTAGAAATTTGTAAAAAAAAAGTTTTTCTACCTCTACAACGTTTCCCAAAACATAGGCAGTCAAGTGGCAACAAAACTAATACCACCGCGTACATATTCATGAAAATGTGTAGCGGTGATAGTTTTGTCACCCAAATGTTGTAAGCCGGATGGACCAAAAAATTACCTCACTTCATGCACGCATTTACATTAGACCCTGTTGTATTCACGTTGGTGACAAAACATTTCCGTGATAAAAAGTATCCAGTCCGTAATAGGCCTTAACATACCTTACGTTCTTATTCGTTTTGATAAGCCAAAGCATTTTAGAAAATGGTTTTTGTTAGGAGACCCATATATCCTAAATTGCCCAGGGCCTTTGCTAAAGACGACCATGGACCATGGGATGTACATCGACGTACGTTGCCATGGGCTCAAGCCTTTCCACCCAGCTGTTGTACAAACCTCTGTAGCTTTTTACTTTTTCCTTCTTTTTCACAAATTTCAAAATTTCGCTTACGATTGATAAGCTAAATAACGCTCTCTTGTTAACACACCTTTATCAAGAAATACCGGACCAAATTTCGTCATCGCTTCGAAATGCTTTTCAATTACTTCAAAATTAAATTTAAAAAAGCTAAGCTTTATTTTTCACTATTTTTTTGTATATCTAATTACAAAATTTTAACTTTCATCGTTACTTTCCAACTGTGGTCTTTTACAAAAAATCGACGGATATCCGTGTTTAACACTTCAAAATTGGCATTAACAGGTATTTTCCAAGGCTTTTGATTTAAAATAACGTTCGTACAATGCAATATGAAACGCACCATAGCTAATTCAACACTGTTTACATTATCCGTCGATAAGTTTCTAAGTTAACTAAATTAAGGTGCGGTTGCATGGTAATAATTAGCGAGAGCTCCTCCGTCACTACTTCAGGAGTGTTATGTTACCTTGAATCTTGTTGCGATTCATTGCTTTCGAATTTGTATCGCGCCGAGGTTAGCCTTCAATCCATGGGAGGATATTCAACGCCCCTCCCACTGTGTGCTAGGATCTGGTTACCATACAACATAACAAAAAGTACCTGTTGCAATTAGCAACCGGAAATATATTTAAAAAAAACAAAAAATAATAAAAATAAATACAAACAATATGGTTTGTAAATATAAAAAATATAGAATATATAAAAAACTTTTATATAAAAGAAAAAATATTAGGCAACATATACATACCTCCAGTGGACGGAAATCTGTGCCACTTTTTCCAGTTTTTACTTACAAGTAAAAAGTTACATACACCAGCCAGGTTGCTGAACATTCTCAGCATTCACCATAAAGATGTAAGGTGTTCCAGGTCTTACTATACTTTGCAATATAGTAGCATGCATAAATGCACCAGTCTTATTGAAATCTAATGCAAGATTTAAAAAAACGTCGACCTTCCAAGGAACACCTTGGTGAAATAGAATGTATTTTTCCAACTGATAAACAAATTCAGTTCTGTCCACGCAAGGACTAGAACATGCTGTAAATACCAGCAAACATAGCTAAAATTAAAAATTAAAACACAATCACAACAGTTTTGACAAAAACTTTTAAGCCACTTATCTCATCATCTGCAATATCCAGTGCAGGGTTTTTGTTGCAGGACGTATATGTCCTCACAAATAAATAATCACGATGTTGCACAAGTTTATATTTTAATTTCTTTATATTTTTCGCAATAAATATAAAGTTTTATTACAAAAAAAACAAAAACACAAGACCAATAGAAATAAATTTGTCATTCAATGACAAATGTCAAAACACAACATTTAAATAGTGGCGCCCCCGTCATCTCAAAAAACGTAAAATCTACAGCGCCGTGGTGAACATGCGCAAAAGTTGAGAACAATAGCCAGCAACTAAGCGAAGCCACAGAACAATAGACGGCAGCTGGTCCCAAACATATAAAAAGGGGGCAACTTCAGAAGAAAAATCACTTGTTGCTCGGTATTTCAGCAGTAAAGGTCAGCTAGGAACAGCTGGAACATTGCCACTAGCATTTTTCTGTAGTAGTATTTCCTCAATCACAGGTAATTAGGTAGGTAATTAGAAATTTTTTTGGGATATTACCAGAAAATTTTTCTGTAGTTTAAATACGTTCTGAAGCTTAGAATAAATTCAAGATTTTGGGATATTACCAAATTGAGAATAAACTTCTATGATTTCAGATCTTCTTTCTTCATATAAAAATCGGGAAAATGTCTGGGATATTACCAGAATATCTCACATTCAAATTTTTTTATACTGCGATTGGAGAATTAATTCGCAGTTTTGGGATATTACCAAGCTAAGAATAAAATTCTGCAATCTAAGTGATTTTTTGTTTCCTCTTTTTTGTTACTAACTATGCAACAAAGTTAATTTGGGAAATATCCAATTAACTAAAGTTAGCGTAAGGGTCTCACAAAACATTTCACTTCGGGACATATCCAAGTGAAGTGTGGCAGGTAACTCCAGCTAATCAAATTAATCGGGAAAACAATAGTATTGAGCGATTTCCATACTAATTAGAAATCCCGGTTAATATCTACGCTAGATCAGCAGCAAAAACATTTTGGGATATTTTCAAGGGTTTCTTTTGCTGATTTGGTTTGGGATTCAGGAGAGGGACCATATCTTGGCATTGAACCTTTTGGGAGATTTTCAGGGGTTCAATCCATAGTCCAGATTTAGGTCCGGAACCAGGCACAGGGATTAGCTACATCAACCATTCAGGGTTGATTATACTACAGGAGGTTGATATTAGTAACCCCCTTCAAGATATTATGTACTAATCAGCTTTACATTGAATCATATATTGAATTATATTAAAATAAAAATTTGAATTGCTATAACCTTTTGTTCTTGCGGTTTATTAATTTTGTTCCTTTCTCTTATTGCAGATAACTAGCAATAAGTAGAGATTAAGCCTTTATTTTCTTAGAATGAAATTTTTTTGTTTTGATTTTGTTTAATTTTTGTTTGAAGTTAAGTTTTACTTTATTAATTTTTTTTGTTAAAATATTGTTAGTTTGTAAGAGTACGCAATCAACGTATTAAAAGCAGGTTAATCTTTGAATCAGTTAACCCTACCTGTTTTACGTTACAGATTCACTTTCATTCATTTCTATTAATTTTTCATGTACAGCTATAGGAGCTGTAACATTGGTCCTTCAAAGCCGAATAAACCGGTAGCATAATACGTTTATTGAGTGTTCAAACTAACAATATAAAAATATATAGCAATTCAAATTTTTCTTTGTATCTGGTGAAGGAAAACTAAATTAAAATGGAAGCACTTATAAAGAGACAAAGAGCTTTCAAAAAAGCTTTAACGCATGCTATCTCTAATTACCAAGAGAGAGTACGTTCAGGTCAACAGTTAACCAAAGGTTATCTGAAACAAAGAACCCGAAGTATTGAGGAATTGTGGGAACAATTTTTGGCTAATCACCAAAAGCTATTAGTTGAGATTGAGGAAACAGCACCCAACGACTACGAAAGAAGCCGTATTTTTGAAGAATGCGAAGGAGCATACTTCGGATTTTTAGGGGAGCTTCAAGATGAACTATTGAACCTTCAAGAGCCAAAGGTAGGTAAACCAGAGGCACGTGTAATCAATGACCACAAAACGGAAATAAAATTGCCTAGCATTGAAATTCCGAAATTTGATGGTGATTACACTAAGGGGAGATCCTTCCACGATATGTTCGAATCTTTGATTCATAAAGATTCTCAGATTTCGCTAGTACAAAAGTTACATTATCTATCCACTAAACCGTCCTTTCAACAAGGATCGATGGTGTGGTATACAGACGGTTCAAAAACGAACAGTGGAGTCGGACTGGGCGTATACGGCCCCAGATGCCATATATCAAAGGCCCTGGGCTCTACCCCTACCGTATTCCAGGCCGAGGTATTGGCCATAGAAGAATGCGCCAATACCTGCATTAAAAGAGCCATAAATGGCTCAACTATTAATATTCTCTAGGACAGTCAAGCTGCCCTCAAAGCCTTAAAGTCCTACACCATCAAGTCAGGGATAGTCTGGGAGTGTCTACAAACCCTAAAAGATTTATCAAGAGGAAACAAAGTTATCCTCATGTGAGTACCTGGACATGAGGGCCATAAAGGCAACGATATTGCTGATGGCCTAGCCAAAAGAGGAGCGGAAACTCCCTTTGTCGGACCGGAGCCATTCTGTGGCACCCCAAAGTGCTACCTCAAAGCTGCCCTAAATAACTGGGAGAACAAACAAAAATCCCTATACTGGGAAAGGCTACAAGGACTTCGTCAGGCAAAAAAGTTTATCGACACCTCTGGAGGAAAAACAAAAGAACTATTACTCCTCAAGAAAACAGAGCTCAAAATAATTACAGAACACTTCTCAGGCCATTGCCCCTTGAGGTATCACCTTAACAAGATGAGCTTGGCTGAGACTTCATCCTGCCGCTTTTGCCAGGATGCTCATGAAACCTCGGAGCACCTGCTCTGCAACTGCGAAGCATTGACCAGGCGGAGACTACTCCATCTCGAACATGCTTTTCCTACACCTAACTACGTACGGAACCTCAATCCCAGAAGGATCCTAGACTTTATTAACAGTCTGAACCTAGAAAGGGAATAAATTCAACGGGGACTCACAATAGATCTTTTAGGTCGCGGTGATTGCGAGGCTGACGCCTACACACCCCTCTACGAATCTAATCTAATCTACATTATCTAAAGTCCAATCTATCTGGAGAACCAGAGAGGATATTGCGACAACATGATATAACTAGTACTAATTATCAAGCAGCTTGGGCTGAGTTGACACAAAGATACAATAATAAAAGAGTGTTAGTGTTCACACAACTCAAGGCCTTATTTAATCAAGCTGTAGTAAAAGGTGAAAATGAAAGTAACCTAAAGAGTTTGCATGATAAGACAAAAGAATGCTTACATGAGTTAGGATCCCTCGGAATACATACAAAGACTTCGGATCCAATTATCATGTATATAATAACACAAAAATTGCCTGTGGATACTCGAACTCTATGGGAACAATCAATCTCCAAGAGTACAGAGATTCCAGAGTTAAAGGAAATGTTTTGTTTCCTAGAATCTCGCTTCCGAACTTTGGAAGCCATTAACCCCAGTAAGGTTGGTTATATTGCCATGAACAAACATGGACAAAATAAAACATTAAACTATCACGTCAACGAACAATATGGTTGCGTGATATGTAAGGGAGAGCATCGCATACAAAACTGCGATGATTTCCGACGGCATAATATGACACTCGTCGCAAGATTCTGTTAAAACATAATATTTGTTTTAACTGTTTACAAAGACATAATGGATCTTGTATGATGAGTACAAGGTGCCCGGTGTGCAAAGGAGAACATACAATCCACAAATGCACACAATTTAAACAAAATGGTTTGAATGCTAAACGTGAACTTGTGATGAAAAACAAGCTTTGCACCAATTGCCTAAAACCTCATAATAAAGAAGCATTACTAAATAAAAATGGAAGCTTCATCACAAATGGCTTCATGAAGACAAAAACATGTCTTCAACAAAGCCAGGGGCTGTTGAGACCATACAATCGAAACAGTCAGACAAATCTGTCCCTTCAACTTCGGCAAATGCTTGTTCTAATCAGCAGAAAGCCACACAAGCACTATTAGGTACGGCTATAGTGCATGTAAAGGACAGAAATGGGATAACAATTCCTATGCGAGCGTTGATTGATCTAGGATCACAAAGCTCTTTCATTTCCGAAGCCGCTTATCAGTCCTTGCAACTGAAAGGCGTTTCAGCGTCACTTCAAATCACAGGATTGGGATCTACACAAGTGGCAAAAGCAAACAAAGAAGTGTCTTTCCATGTGAAATCAACCACCTCAGCCGATTTTGAAATCCCATTGCGGGCTTATGTTATCAAGAAGATAACCAATATATTTCCACCAGCACACATAACGTCTTCTGATTGGACTCATATAAAAGGCTTGCCGTTAGCAGACCCACAGTTCCTAAAAGCAGGGAAAATAGACCTGTTGTTAGGTGTGAATACCTATGCAAAAATTTTATGCAAGGAGATTAAAAGTGGACCTGAAGGGACCCACGTAGCACAGAATACAAAGCTAGGGTGGATTCTTTTCGGAGAAACAACAGCACCACAAAATCAAGTGGACAAAAATGAAATTTTTTCTGCATTCACCACAAGTAGTGCTAATGATTTAGCACAGCTGAATAGTCAAGTGCGGAAGTTTTGGGAATGGGAAGAACTCAACCCAAAACGCAAGCTCACTAAAGAAGAAGAGCAATGTGAGCAATTCTTTATAGAGAATCATAAACGCCTTGATAATGGCAGTTATGAAGTGAAGCTGCCATTTAAATCAGGCAAGGCTCCCCAGCTTGGGGAATCAAAGATAATGGCGTTAAAAAGATTCGCTCAACTCGAGAAAAAATTCGAGCGAGCTGCCGACCTACGAGTAGAATATCATAAATGTATTCAGGAGTATTTAAACCTGGGGCATATGTGCAAGGTAAATAAAACCACACAAAATGCGACCACCCAGGGGTATTATTTACCCCACCATGCTGTTCTTAAAGACAGCACTACTACCAAATTAAGAGTGGTATTCGATGCTTCGGCAAAGTCATCGAACGGGAAAAGCCTCAACGAACAAATGTTGACAGGTTCCACATTACAACCAAAGTTGTATTCAAAATTGCTAAAATGGCGTGTTCATAAATATGCAGTGACTGCCGATATCGAGAAGATGTATCGAATGATTAATATACACCAGGATGACCAAAAGTATCAGACAATACTTTGGCGAAGTAGTGAAGTTGAGCAAGTAGAAGAATACGAACTCAACACCGTAACATTCGGCACTACGGCAGCAACATATTTATCAATAAAAACACTGCAGCAATTAGCTAAGAATGACAAACAAAAGCATCCTAAGGCGTCAGACAGACAAGCGTCTAACAGGTGGAAATACCATAGCAGAAGTCAACCAAACCCAAAAGGAGCTAATAAAGTTACTAATGGGAGGAGGATTTAACCTCCGGAAATGGGCAGCTAATCATGATGAAATGCTTGATTGTTTACCTGAGGATGAAATAGAGCTAGAGTTGCCATCAAAGCTAATATATTTATTTTATTTTTATTTTTATATAATTTTATGTTTGCCTTTAAGGCTTCAGAATTGGAAGCAGAAGTCACCACAAAAAGAAAATTTTTGTCGCAAGTAGCAAAGCTGTTCGACCCTTTAGGTTGGATAGCTAGCTCCCTGTGTCGTTTTGGCAAAAATTATCATCCAGAAATTATGGATGCATGGATGTACCTGGGACGAAATAGTCCCAGAAGATTTCAGTAAGGAATGGAGGCAATTCAAGACATAGCTGTCGCACATATTGAAAATAAAAATTCCTCGCTGGATACATACCAAGCAAGACAGAGACAACTGTCAATTGCATGGGTTTTGCGACGCATCAAATTCAGCGTACGCAGCTGTCGTCTACATAAGAGTTCAAGACGATGACGGCACAATAAAAACAACATTGCTCATATCAAAAACTCGAGTGGATCCCGCAAAGCCAATTACGTTGCCAAGACTTGAGTTAAGTGGAGCAGTGTTGTTAACTAGACTACTAAGTCAAGTTCGAGCTGACTTGCATATGAGTAATGCTTTTCATGGTGCGATTCAAAAATCGTATTGGCCTGGATATCAGGTCATCCAAATAGATGGAAAACGTATCTGGCAAACAGAGTTACCGAGATACAGGAAGGTAACCTAAATAATACGTGGGGATATGTACCTACAAAGGATAATCCTGCTGATATGGCATCACGAGGTCTAATGCCAATGAGCATTCAAGACTGTGAGCCATGGTGGTCAGGACAAAGTTGGTTATGGCAGCCAAGCCAAGACTGGCCACAAGATAAAAGCCTTAGCAGAGAGACGTCTTATGAATTAAAGACAGCAAAAGCTCTTGCATTGCAAAAAAGCGAAGGGCTCGAAACAATAATCGAGCAATTCTCGTCATACAAACGATTATTGCATGTTACTGCACAATGTCTCCGATTCATCCATAACTGTATGCATAAGGATGAAAGGAACATTGACAAATTGACACCGGCTGACATGCAAACAGTCAAACTAAAAGTAATTCAGCAAGTACAACAGCGAGAACTCGAAAATGAATTCAAGCAATTAAAAGCTGGAGAACACGTATCAAAAAATAGTAAAATTATAGGACTTTGTCCATTCTTAGACAAAGAGTCAGTCATGAGAGTAGGTGGCAGGCTGCAGAATTCAAATCTACCAATTTCAACACGCCAGCCAGCTATATTACCGAAAGATCACCACTTCACTAACTTAGTGATTGCTCACTATCATAAAGAAACATTGCATGGTGGACCACAATTTGTCCTAAACACCATACGAATCCAGTTTTGGATTATTAATGGCCTACACGCTGTTAAAAAAAAGGATCCATCTCTGCGTAATATGTGTTAGACATCGTGCTCCAACACAACAGCAGCTTATGCGCAGTCTACCCAGTCCTAGAGTGACACAGGCACACCCATTTGAGAATATAGGGTTAGATTATGCTGGCCCTATTGATGTCAGAACCACAAAATATCGGGGATCCAAAACTTAGAAAGGATACCTGTGTTTATTTGTGTGTATGGTAACAAAAGCCATACACATCGAAGTAGTCTCTGACTTAACGTCTGAAACCTTTCTCGCAGCTTTTAAAAGATTTGTTGCAAAACGAGGTTTATGTGCTAATAATAAAATATATTAATAATAAAATATTCCGATAATGGAACAAATTTTATTGGGGCAAACAAAATTCTTCAGCAAGAATGCAAAAAAGCACTCGCTGAAGCAAACGAACTAGCAGCTCACAATACTGCAGCCATGGGGATCAAATGCTATTTTATACCTCCTGCAGCTCCACATCAAGGTGGACTTTGGGAGGCAGGTGTAAAAAGTATTAAACACCATTTGCGTCGAATTCTAGGTCATCAACATTAACAATAGAAGAACTATATACATTTGTTCAGTCCATCGATGTATCTATGTTCCCCAGATGCACTCTCTTGCTGATATTTCCTGAAATAATAAATAAAGAAAGCACAAAGTATCAAGTCTAAAGTAAAATCATAAAAACATGATACTTATCTAAAAAAAACCAATCAAGTTTAGCATCCTGGATCATTCGCTCACAGAACACAGCACTTCATGCTGCAAAAGCATGCATAAAAGGTACTTTGAAGCCATACTTCATCTAAAAACATTAAAATTAAATAATCTTCTTCTTTTTTATAGTAGCATTTTGCTGCCCGTATGCCTAAAAATAGCACTCTTAAATTTATATAGGAATACTCTTCTCATAGACGATTAATTCTTCTTCTTCCTTGTTCTAGAATACTTTTCTCATAGACGATTAGTTCTTCTTCTTCCTTTTTATAGAATAAGTCGAATTAAAGGAGGTGGTCTACGCGATCGCCACTAATTATTGGATTTTATACTAAATTTTTAATTTGTTTTGTTTTATTTGGATTTATTGTTGAATTTTATATTGAATTTTTATAGTAGTTTATAGGTTAGTTTTTTAGTACTGAATTTCCTTTTTTGAATGAGTTTGTGATATAGTCTTAAGCATTTAGTTTTGAATAAAAATTTTATATTTGAATTTGTAGAACTGAGTTGTCCTTTACAAACCGGCACTCCCTCCCACGTCCGAGACTAGCTCTCACATTGGTCCTTCAAAGCCGGATAACTCAGTCAAATCAAATATAAAGTTGAATACATTGCTTAATACTATCACGTGATTCAAGCCTTTCCATTCAAAATGCCTACAGATGACGAATGCAGTATATCTGACGCCGGGGACGAAACCATTAGCTCAGTATTAGAGTTGGTTGAGTCTCAAAAAGGGGTCAAAGATTTAATGGAAGACCTCTTTAAAAGGCATCAAAGAGACGGTAAAAAGAAAACTGTCAAATCGACAGAAAAACGCCTACAAAGGTTCACTGAATATTGGAAAGAATTCCAAACGCGGCATAGGGTAATTCAAAAGAGAGCGACAAAGGAAGATCGCAAATTAGAATATTTCACGAAAGAAACATTTAGTGATGTATAGGAGTATTATATTGAAAAAGCAGCAAAGATGGAAGAGGATATAGACAAACTAACACCAACGCCTGTCAACAATCCTCCTTAGACTCAGACATCACATGCTAGCACAAATTCATGTAAGAATGAAAGACTCCCCAGAATTAAACTTCCCACCTTCAATGGAGACTACTCTACGTGGATTACATTCCACGATTTATTTAACTCGGGTATACATAACAACAATAATTTAAGAGACGTTGACAAGTTGTATTTTTTAAAAACTAATCTAATCGGAGAAGCTGAAAAATTGCTCAGGCATTATGAAATATGCGACGCAACTCAAATAAGCGAATCCTAGTCAACGTACAACTAAAAAAATTATTGTCTCTCCCAACCACAAATCATGATACTGCCGAAGGTATCAAAAGGCTATTAGACAATATAACTGAGGCACTATTAGTATTACAAAACTTAGGAATAGAAACAAACAACTGGGATGCAAGAATTATATATTTGACTGTACAAAAGTTACACTTAGACACTCACCAGTTAAGGGAGCAGAGCCTTCAAAACAGCACAGAATTACCTCAATTAAAAATATTAACTAAATTCTTAGAGGCTCGCTTCAGAACCTTGGAAATGATAGGAAATAAAAACACATTGCCAAATGCGACACAGAGAAAACCATTCTTGCCCAAACCAACGTATGGACTCCTGAACAAAACCAAAAGTTCAACACCAAGTCACCCTCCTACAAAAAAATCCTATAGAAATCACATAATATTCCACTGTCCAACCTTCAGAAATTTGACCATCCAACAACGACATGAAGTTGTTATACATAAGCATTTATGCAAAAATTGCTTATCACCTAACCATATGACTTCAAATTGCACAAGCAATAAAAGATGTTATCATTGCAAGAAAATTCACAACACATTGCTTCGTTACGAGCAAAACCATCCGGGTACAAAATCACCCATTCAGCACTCTCAAAGTTCCAATATGGAAATAAAGCAAGTCTCACCTACCGATAGAAAGAATGAACAACAAGTTCAAAAATTTTTAACTTCAAATCTGAAAAGGGCACTTCTTTCTACAGCCCTAATTAATATCATAGATCCATCCGGAATTGCAATAACATTCCGAGCATTAATAGATTCTGGGTCACAAGTATCTATTATGACAGAAAGAACCCTTAAGCGACTACAGCTTAAAGGAACTCCGACCACCCATCAACTAATTGGATTGGGCACGACAACCACCAATACTGCAGTAAAACAGGCTACTGTTACAATTAACTCCTTATACACCAAATTTAAAATAGAGAGCAACATGCTCAGTATCAGGAAAATCACGTAATTACTGCCAGCCCAAACTATTGAAGAGTCAAGCTGGAGACACATCTACAATCTCACTTTAGCAGATCCCACCTTCTCAACTCCAGGGGAAATTGATGTTCTTCTTGGAGCAGACATCTATGCAGCCATTATTAAAAATGGTATAAAGAGAGGATCTGGCAACTCTCCCACAGCTCAAAATACAGAATTGGGCTGGATTCTGATTGGAGCTGTACCAGAAGCTAACAGCATAATCACAACTATGCTAACCACCTACACTAATATGAACTTCGAAGCGGACAATCAATTAAGAAAATGTTGCGAACTGGAAGAATGCATCACCCGACCAATATTATCACGCGAAGATCAAATGTGTGAAACATTCTACAAAAACACAACAAAACGTCTATCCTCTGGTAAATACGAGGTTCATTTACCATTCAAGAGTCAAGATAGATCACAGCTTGGGCAATCTAGGAATATGGCGGTCAAACAATTCCTACAACTAGAGAAAAAATTGACCAATAATCCAACTATACATAAGCTATATAAGGATTGCATAGACGAATACGTCCGTCTTGGCCACATGAAGCCTATCCCACCTGCATTATCAGAAAATAAATCGTACGACAACATTACCTTTTACTATCTACCACATCACGCTGTGTTAAAGGAGAGCACCACTACAAAACTTCGGATAGTCTTTAATGCCTCAGCTCGTACTTCAAATGGCAAGTCACTAAACGAGCAACTTCTAGTTGGACCTACAATCCAACCAACGCTTTGGACCACTCTGTTGAGATGGCGTCTGTATAGATTCGCATTTACAGCGGACATCGAGAAAATGTACAGAATGATTCAAATGACACCTCAACACCAAAATTTCCAACGTATAATATGGAGATACAGTCCAAATGAAGAATTAAAATAATTCATTCTCACTACTGTCACATTTGGAACTACACCAGCACCATATCCAGCTATCAAAACGTTACAGCAGCTAGAAAAGGATGAGGAGAGAGACTCTGGCAGTACAAAAATTCAAAACACCCGTTACATTTGAATATAAACGTTTCCGAAACCAGCCAAAAATCACTTCCGTTTTGAACAGTGACAAGTGCGCGCAATAGTTTCAGTTTCGTTTTCTGTTTTCCTTATTTTTTTTTAATTTTATTATTTGCTTTATTCATAATGGAGGAGTTATTAGAAATTTTCAACTCCGAGTCTGTAGACTCAGTGGATGTAGGCATCACACCTACACCCCCAGAGCTCTTGGCATCTTTCAAGCCAATCAGGCCCATCAGCCCACTCCCGCCAACACCAAAAAATGCACACAGGCTACAGTCGGCAATAGTCAAACCGCCACCTCATGAAATTGTTCCAGTGCGGAAATTAGTAAGACCATTTGAGTCAATGCCAGCAGCGCCTAATCTGAAAAGATTACAAGCTAAGCCCAAAGCAAACGACAGCTTCAAATTCAAGCCAAGGCCCAAGGAACGACATCAAGGAATTCGTGTTCAAACACAACCAAGGCTGCCTACTGCAACAAGCACCACGCCAGACAATATGCCAGAGTTGTATATAAAAAACAACACTCCGAGAGCTAAACTAAGGCCAAAAGAACACCACCCAGTAGTTCGTGACACAACAAAGTCACGGAATGCTAAACAGAAACCTGCAACAACAACAGCGTTACCAAGTCTGCCAGAAGATTTACACATAATAACGCCTGTCAAAGAAATTGAAGCAGTTGGCCCGAAATGTTCACAAACGTACACAAAAAACACCAAAGGTACAAAGACACCTCATCACCTATTAATACAGGCAACAATTATTGAGCCTCCAGTTGAATTTATGGATCCATCAACCACTCCTTCAGCACAATTGCCAAACAAGCCGATTACTCCACCAAAGCAGTTCCAAGATTCTCCCGCTAACAATGGAAGGCCAGCGTATCAACATTCAGGAATTCCACACGACCTAGCTGGGAAGATTTTTGCCAAGCCGATCGTGATTAAGCTACTCGAAGCAACGCAGTCACCTTGGGACAAAATTAGGAAGGCAAATCATTTTATCAAATGGAGTCTTCCTGCAGGTGTGGAGTTGAAAATGAAGAAGAAAAAGGAGAAATTACACATCTATCATCAACCAAACGTAAGTTTATTATTTTATCTACACAAAATATTACAATTTTTTGGAGGCGGGAGGATGTTCAGTCCATCGATGTATCTATGTTCCCCAGATACACTCTCTTGCTGATATTTCCTGAAATAATAAATAAAGAAAGCACATAGTATCAAGTCTAAAGTAAAATCATAAAAACTTGATACTTATCTAAAAAAAACCAATCAAGTTTAGCATCCACTTTCAATCCATAATAGAAGAGGAGGAGAGAGACCAAGTGCTTTAAGTTTGGCTAAAAGGGCTGGATGCCAGACTCTATCAAAGGCCTTTGAAATATCCAGGGCAACGATTTTAGACTCACCAAAATTGTGAAGACTACGGTTCCAACGTTCCGTCAGAATGGTCAGTAAGTCTCCAGATGAGCGTCCAGCTCGGAAGCCATATTGGCAATCGTTGATGAGATGATTTGTTTCTAGATACTTCAATAATTTTGAGTTAATGAGTTAATGAGGGATCGCTACCCTCTCCATTTTGGGGAATAGGCTGAACGTGAGCTAGTTTCCAAGCAGTTGGGAATTTCCCTGTCGAATAAGACAAGTAGAATAGTTTGCGCAGAGGTTTAGCCAAAGATGAGGGACAGCTTTTAATTAACAGGGGCGAAATACCATCAGGACCTGCGGCTTTGGAGACGTTGATCCCCTTAAGGACCCTGAACACATCTCTCGTACGAACGTGAATTGGCTCTTGTACACATTCACACGGGTGATGCATAACAGGTGTTTGTGAAGTAGGTGGAAGACAAGAATTTGTAGCGAATCTAGCAGCTAAAATATTAGCTTTATCCAGGGAGTCAACAATCACTTCACCATTATTAAGTAGTGAAGGTATAGAGGAACTGGTGAATTTGTTCCTGATGGTTTTGACCAGAGACCAGAAACCTTTGCTACCTTTGCGGCTTGCCAAGATTCTTTGTCTAATATTCTGGTAAAAAAGAAATTTTTCTCTCTGGATAATGGACTTGCAGGTGTTCCGTGCTGTCTTGTAGACTAGTTCATTTCCGGACATGGATGCAATTGATAGGCGCGAAAAGCAGACTCTTTCGCTTTTATAGCTTGGTTGCAGTTATCGTTAAACCAGGAGCGATCAAGCTGTTGTTGAGATCTGCTGTAAGAATGCGGAATGTATTCACGCATGCCAAGATTTAGTGAGTTACTAAATTCTAATGTGCATTCATCAACATCCCTCGAAGCAAAACAGACCGACCAATCAATTTCTCTAAGATACTTATTGAGACTTTCCCAGTCAGCATTCTTATAGTGCCAAAGAAGCCTACATGTTGGTGGAGAGGTAGGGCGGCACATGTTTGAGGTGGTAAATTGAGCCGTGATTAAACAATGGTCTGAATTTCCGAGAGGGGAACCGACTGAGATGGAATATTTGTCAGGATGAGATGTTAGAAACAAGTCGAGTCAATTAGCTTTATCTCCAGCTGCATCAGGAATTCGCATTGGTGCATCCACTATCTGTTGTAAATTAAATGATTCACAGAAGAGTTCAACGAAACGGCCCGCAGGACTTGTGGTAGAAGAATGTCTGAGCCACGGTATATTATGAACATTAAAATCGCCTGCCAGGACGATTTCGGAAGAGGGGGAGACAGAAAGCAAATGATCAATATTGTTGGAGATATTGTCAAATACGGATACCGTGTCGTCATCAGACATATTTGGGCTGCGATAAAGGAAACAGAAGTATATGATATGCTTGTGAAGTTTGAACCTAATCCAGATATAGTTAAACTCTGGATTGGCAGAAGGAAAATCTTGAAGAATGGTAAAGGCCACATCATTCCGAATATATACTGCGATCCCTCTATGCTGAGAAAAAAGAGGCACGAAGCTGTAACCAGGAACGTGATACTGATTAATATCAACATCCGAAACGACCTTGTTTTCACTTAGCGCAAGAATTGCCGGATGTTTTGAGTTAAGGTGGCAGTACACCGAAAACCGATTTGCTGTTAATCCGCGAATGTTGCAGAAATCTAAAATGAAATTCTGCATACTGAAGGCAAAAACAAAAAAGCAAAAAAAAAAAAGCGACACACAACAACACAAATATTTGGGCGCCAACAGCAGCAGTCAACGACACAGCGAGGTAAAAAAAAACAACAATAGTGTTATGCCTATTGCTGCTTTCAATACCTCAGACCGTGCAGTTCAATGACCACAGCTGGGTGCACCCAGATTGCTGATCAGTGACAAGTGCTAATGCATTTGCAATGATCACAGATGAAGAGAAGGAAAGGAAACGTTACCTTGCTGCTGGCTTATATAATGTTGATAGGGCATAGAAGAGCCCTTCACTTGGCGGATAAAATTTATTTTATATTTATATATTTAACGGTCGCGTCGGATTTTAAATAATTATATTTATCGATTTAGATGGAAACTGTTTAACTAGTACAACACTATCACTTGTTTTAAATTAATTAATTAGATCTGGTTAGATTAAATGATTTGACCTACAACACTAGGCAACGTCCGATCGGATTGACTCCACGCACTCAACTGATAAGTATAAAAATATTACTAACCCCCTTCAAGATATTATGTACTAATCAGTTTTACATTGAATCATATATTGAAGTATATTAAAATAAAAATTTGTATTGCTATAACCTTTTGTTCTTGCGCTTTATTAATTTTGTTCCTTTCTCTTATTGCAGATAACTAGCAATAAGTAGAGATTAAGCCTTTATTTTCTCAGAATTAAATTTTTTTGTTTTGATTTTGTTTAATTTTTGTTTGAAGTTAACTTTTACTTTATTAATTTTTTTTGTTAAAATATTGTTAGTTTGTAAGAGTACGCAATAACCGTATTAAAAGCAGGTTAATCTTTGAATCAGTTAACCCTACCTGTTTTACATTACAGATTCACTTTTGTGTGGAAATTCTCAACTGTAAACAGACTGCAAAAACTGGAAAATGGAGCGATGCGTATAATTCTGAACTGTAGTAGATTGCAGCCTGTTGCTGGGATTAGGCTGGATGAGTCTGAAACAAAGAATTTGCTTCAAGATATTAATATATACCTAATTTAAAACTCAAGAATAATTTGTTGCCTAATTATTTAAAAAGTTTATACAATATATCAGCGAAACAGTTAGTTACAATTTAAGAAATAGGGACGACTTTAGAGTCGTAGCCAGTAGGAAAGCAAAAACACAAAATATGCTCATGATAAATGGTTTGAAATTATTTAATAGTCTTCCTAAAAAGTGTGAAGTAGAAAGAAATTTAAATAAATTTAAGAGTTTACTAGCCTTAAAGTGTAAAGTTCAAAGAAATTTGAAGAAAACTATGAGCCTGTGTGTTGAACTATTTTTCACTTAATTAAGAGCTTGATTATTGAACTAACTCAAAATTAATTACTAGCCTTATAGTAGTCTTTTACGTATCTTAAAGTCGAAAGTAATTTGAACGTAGGTGTGAGCGTGTTTCTTAAATTGATTAAAATTATTCGCTACTTATAAGCAAAATGTCGTATTTGTAAAGGGAAATTCTCCAATAAAACCTAAATCTAAATCTAATCTAAATCTAAGCATCAATGTGAGAGGAATAACGGTGAATTAGTACTTAATTTTAGTAAGAAAATTTGTAAAAGATGTTGAACCGTGAGATAAAGTTGTTTTATAGGGTTCCATATCCAAAGCGTAAAAACTGGAGCCCTATTACTAAGCTTCTGTCCGACTATCTGTCACCGGGCTGTATCTCATAAATCGTAATAGGTAGACAGTTGAAATATTCACAGACTGTGTATTTCTATTGCCGCTTATAAGAACAAGTATTAAAAATAACATAAAATTAAAAATTATAAGGGGCCCCATACAAGAAACGTGATTTTTTCGGCGTTTTTTGCTTGTTTTCTTCTCATTCATTGTTATCCTAAGTAGGCATTATTTTTTTAAATGATGTCTACTCTCACTTGAAAAATATATAAAAAACCGATTCTACATAAGAGATAAGAACTTCTATCCTCTTAACTGGGCTGTCAATGCCCATTAGCAGACACTGGTATTCTACGTAAAGAGTTAAGAGATGTCAGATGTCAGCTGATCTCTTAACGTTTTTAGAGATTTGTTTTTAAAGAGATTTGGTATTCTAGCAAACGAAAATATCTGTAAAATATCTCTTCACATAAGAGCTCTTCACCGAGGTACGCTTAAATCTCTTATCGTAATAGTTGCAGAAATTATTTTGTTTAAAATACCGAATTGTTGGATAAAAATGCTGTAAAATATATACATATTTATAAAATTTGTATATGTCATATAAATTTATACAAGTTTGTGAAATATAAAATAATTATACAATTTGAGCCATGCACAGAGGATAGTTCTAAGCAATATGAGAGACGACTTGAAACACTTTGCAATTTCTGAGGCTATATAGAATTTCAGAATGCTAAAATCTTTTGACTTTAAAGTGATAGAAATGACATAGCCTTACGATAATCGCCATTACTCGACAATACTATCGTTACTTTAAAGTTCTGGTGACAATTAATTTTTTTGCTACATATTTATACGAAAATCCTGTGGAAGTCTTTACCTGCGATTTAGGTATTAAAATAATAATTCGATTATCGTTACGTGCTGTGAATTTATCATACAATTATTATTTATTGTAGGAATAAACAGAGTTAAACGATGGTAAGTATTACCACAAGAACTTTATTGATTAAATACTGAATACAAAACTAGAAAAGCTTAGCGCTTAAACAGCAACATGTCAGATAAAAGCGAGAAAAGGTAGTGCCAACTTGACAGTAGTAGTTCTTCTTCTTCTTCTTCTTCTTCTTCTAAAAGACGAATAGTACAACTATTCGTCAACATATAACATGAATAGACTCCACTTGGCCAGCCTTAGTATTAAATGTATTGCCGGCCACTTTTATGAACTGGCTCACCCGCGAAGAAAAACAGATGCGGCTGAAGCGCTGAATTAGATATTCGTAATGTAGATATAGTTGTTTTTTGTTGTATGATGTTGCTTGTACTGTAATATTATTTAGGCCGACGGAAAATAAGTATGTTCCATGATAATGAAACTACCTTTAACCGACGCCACGCTCCATTCATTGTTAGAGTTGAAATCAACTCAAGAGTTATCCCCGAACCCAATCCATATAAACGAGCACAAAACACTGAGCACCACAATATATCCGAGAGACTGTAAGTCCAATAATCTGGTCCCCTAATCTGGTCCACTAATCTAAGCGAGCGGGTTAGATGGAACATCCGAACGCGAAGAAGAGCAACTTTTAACTCCGACAGTAGTACTTGTGCCAAAGAAACATTTGACAGCTCCATCCTAATGGTCGGTTCTCACAGGCATGACTTGATTATAGCGTACATTTCCAACATTTATATCGATAATCGTAACTTAATTAAAGACACACACAATTATATTTACGTGTGGGTTGGTCATATTGCCATCATCACCTCGCCAAAAACATTACTTCTTCTTCTTCCTTCTTGAAAAGTAAACGCCTTTAATAGCTGGGCTGATTGAGAGAATCTCCAAACCCTCTTAAAGTTAATATTTCTCCACAAAAACTTATGTAGAATACTAATTCTGCTAAACTCTCTTACTTGCTAAGTTTAAGAGGTTAAGAGATCTTTTAAAAGTCTCTTATATAGAATCGGAGGTATAGTGTTAAATTTCTTACGATAGTTTCTGACGACTCGTATTTGGCCATTTTTTTTTTCATCGGGGTTAATATTATTTTTTTCCGATATAAGAAATGCGCAAAAATATGGAAATCCCAGAAATCGTGCATAAATTTATTTATGAATCGAGCAGGCAATTGTAAAATATCTAAATATTCAGAACCATCCAAAAGGCTGTTGTGTCTTGTTCTCTTTATTTAAAAAAAAACGTTATTTGACCTTTCCGTTTTCGTTTCCTCACTTCATCCTGAAAATTACAGTTATAAATAAAGTTTCATCAAAAATGTGCTTTTTTACACGATTTTAATTATCCACAGACAAAATCGGATAAAATGTTACCTGCCCGAAAGGCATTATGTTGCCTAATAGGATTTTCATGTAAATCTTGAGTCTTCTTCTTCGTCGTTTTCAACGGTTAATTAATCTGTTCCTTGATTTTAAGGACTTTTTTTTAATTTATTTGGACTGTTAATATTCCAGGACTTATCTGACAGATACAGCAATAGCAGGGAATTCCCCACGAAGAGCGAACGCTTTGGTATAACGTAAATATATACACATACATAGTTATATAGCAATATGAATGAAAACGTGGGAGTCGTGGGGACATCTGCGATATAAAAGTTCTTAATTGTTATTAAGGTAATTTGCATACTTAATAGGCGGCGAAATTCTCAGCTTAATTGCATTAAGAATTAATAATATTGCATTAAAATGTCCTGTTGACATTTTCGTTAGAAGGTGATTCTGAATAAATGTGCGGAAAATGTTTGTTTGTCAAGCAGCCTCTACATTTAAATTTAAAAATGGAATGATTGGCACGGAGGGAGACTAGAATATTAAATATCTTTGAATTTATGAACTTGGAGTATAATTTTGATTTTCCATTCAGGTATTCGGTGATTTTCTTTTATGATTTTTTACAAAAGATTAATTTTTAATGTAATATTGAACGGTGAATAGATGACAAATTGACACTTGATGACATTAGATTAAAATGACTAGGCGCGGGGCAAGTCCTTTGTACTGCAGTCATTTATTGACTTACTAAATACAAATTCATTAATTATGCTTAAAAAAGAAATACAGATCTAATATATAACAAAACAAAATCTTCTAAGCTAAGCCTCTCCATAAACATATGCTCGTGTGTGAGGGCAGACCTGCAGAGAATAGTGTAGTTATCTATAATGTTTTATTAATCTACATTCATCATACATACTTAACTTCAGTAAAATTTTTTATGTGCACAATGTGCCAGGTACTATTTCAATAAAAGTATTTTATTATTTAATAATCGTGTTTAGTTCGAAATTCTGTTCTACAAATAAGAGTTTTCACGAACAAAGCAGTTGAGAGTTAGTTTAGGTATAATAAACAATGTTCAAATTTAACTTAACCCGTGCTGTTATTTTATAAAACAATAGTGGCCATAATACACTTGCATGGCTTTGCGTTAGTGATTTGTTACACCTAGTTACAATTAAGGGGATGGTGAATTGGTTTCGAGTTATGTAATCAGAAGTACGGACTGGGAAACTTTCAATATTCTTATATATGAATTTAAGTAACGTGACCATATGTATTTGGTCAGAAATGCTTTAGTTGTTGAGTAATATTTTGATTTTTTTAGGCATATCTTGATAACTTTACTTTGCAAGTTATTTAAAGGAGTTAAAGTACCTGTATATGTAGCTCCCCATGCTATAATACCATAGTGGATGAGTGACTATATCCCTATCTAGAATGTTGCGCAACATAAGAAATTTATATGTGGTTTTCCGTATCCTCTTGCATACGTGAAAATGCGTTTTTTTCCCATTCTACGCTATCTATTATTACCCCAAGTATTTAATCTCATTAGTGTGGTTTATCTGGAAGTTATTTAGTAGGACGCTATGTTGCCGTATGTTATAATTTCGTTTGTTGCCAAAAGTCATGTAATATGTTTTATTTATGATTAAGACCAGCTTACTATTACACAACGAATCGTAAATCTTTTCAAGCCCCTTGTTTGCTAAAAACATTACTTCTGCCCAACTTTTTGTTTTGAAAAGCAGTACAGTATCATCGGCGAAAGCAACCAAATTACCATCAAATTCACTATCTTTTAGCTTACATAAATTTGGTATAGCAGTGGACCCAATACAGTACCTTGTGATGCACCGTATTTCACTATAATTGGCTCACTAATAGTATTGTCTATTTTAACATGCTGTGCTCTGTTCTCAAGATAAGAATTTAATAGATCCAGGGTTTTACTACGAATCTCAACTTTCCATAACTTCTGAATCAGAAATTTATGGTTTACGGTATCAAACGCTTTCTTCAAATCTAAGAATATGTCAACAGCATATTCATTGTTATCAGCGGCATGGGTTATATATTTTGTGATGTCATAAAGAGCGTCTGAAGTGCTAATGCTCGCTTTAATTCCGTATTGGTTTGATATTAGCATATTATTCGCTTTTAGAATATCTATTCGAATAATCTTTGCTTGATACATTTTTCGAAAATCTTACTAATATTTGAAAACAGCGAAATGGGCCTGTAGTTATTTGGGTCAAGATTTTCCACATCCTTATATATGGGTGTAATTATCGCCTCTTTCAAACAACTCTCCAATTCTTTTCTTATTTATTTTTCCCGCGGACGGACATCGAACCTACACTTGTTAGAATCGGTCAATGATGGAGAAAGAAGAATTTTAAGAACTCTTACTTTTAACGATTCTAAATCAAATTTATAAATACAAGAAGGAAAAACAACCGCCTCGCCCGGGGTTTGAAACTGGGACCTCTCTTCTTATTTTTCATTAATGGTCTGCTTTCCCTTACTTTCAATCCCATCCATAGATTCGCTGATGACAGTACCTTTGACTTTGCTTACTCCTTTGACACTCCTGCGGACTCCAGGGGGAATGCCGCATGTGGTAAACGAGATTGCATGATTAGCTCATTGAATAACGATCTTAACAATATCTTCGCTTGGGTCAAAGTAAATCGAGTAGAATTCAACGAATCTTAGACCCAAAGCTGTCTCATTTCATTAAAACAAGACCACTCCCGTTTATTCTGATGGAGCATCAATATCTGATTCAGCGTCACTAAGCATTCTTGGCATTAATATTTCCAGTAAGTTAAACAGGACAGATTACATCTTCGCTGTTGCCAAAGAAGCATCGAAATGTCTTGGATTTCTGAAAAGGTGTAAGAAATTTTTGCACTTCGCTCCTTTATCGCTACATGCATGGTCGATGCTCTGACGAAATATCTAATCTAATGAGCGATTACTGCATTGAAAACTCGCGCTGCAAACAGCGCACATCCTTTTAGGCAGGCCGCATACCAAAGCTTCACAAGTCTCTCTGCGTTATATGACTCTTACAAGATGCTTTATGCAATTTTCCGCTTTGCAGCATAAAGCCTCACACACAAGCTGCACATGACGAAAGACGTGAAATAAACAAAATGAGTTGTAGTGAAGACGAAGTTCCAATTGTTTGGTTTTTAATTAAAAGAAAAAGGGACAAAAAGAGAAAATTTTGGACTCATCCTTATTTTAAACATAATATACCATATAGCTCAGCAATTATATCAAAAGAATTAGAGCAGGATGAAGAAAAATTCAAGGGATATTACCGAATGAACAAAAACAACATGGCTGACTTGCTTCAGTTATTTGAGCTGAAATTAAGCAAAAAGGATACTAATTTCAGAGTTGCAATAAAACTAGTCTTTCACCTGATTTCTGCTGATAATATTAAGGTAGATTTATTTATAAATTATAAAAAGAAGTTTTAATTGTTTTCGGGTGATAATACAAAAATCTGAGATGTCTCAAATCATCAATGTATCTTTGTCATCAATGATGTCGTTCATAAGTTTTACCACTTTTTGCCGAAATGTTCTGTTTTGTTAGGGAGTCATTTGTTCCATATAAGCTTTTTGAAAAATAGTTGCTCGCATCATCGGGTTCCTTCTTTTCATTTTTAGGTTGTATCCATTCAATGAACACACAATCGGCTTCATTGATTCATTCTCTTCTCTTGTTTTTCCATTTTTGGTGCCGTTTTATCAGACCTTATAATATCAATGTTCCCTTCTTCTTCATCAACTTATTTCCTGTAGGATCAGCACTTTTCAAAAAAGTCTACTCTGGCTAATATTTTATGATTCTCATCTTCATATGTCTTCTCTCCTTCGTATAAACAGAAATGTCCTGTTTGGAATTTTTAGTAGGCACATAAATTTCCGCTCATAATTGGCTTTTTTTTTCATGTATGGTATCAAAAAATGCAAGTTTTTTGTAAGGTAATTTTCTTTCTTAGCTTTTGAACCACTTCTACTTGCAGGAAGTTTTAAAGACCAACTTAGTCCATATCTATTATGTTTCTATCTTTCGCTACAGTTTGGCACTACGAATGAAAAGTGAAATCAACAGCATACAAATGTTTTGTTCTAGGTATCTTGCTACTGGGAGAAGTTTTCGGTACTAAATATATTTAAAGGAATCTTGTCGAGCTATATGGAATACTTTACAATAACTATTTATGCCTATCTCCAATGAAGAAATATGGAAAAATATCAAAAAATGCTATTTTGATATTGTGCAACCTTTCCAATTGCTTTGACTCAATACGCAGAAAGCATATTCGGGTAAAGAAATTTCCAAACACTGGATCCTCTTTTATTAATTATAAAGGATATTTTTCAATAGTTTTGATGGCTTATACGGATGCACATGGTATGTTCACAATAGCGGCAGCTAAATATACATATATATCTCTACATACGGTTAATATTTAATTTAATTTAAATACTGTAATTTAGAAATCAAAAATAAAACTATATGTTTCATCGTAATTATATACCTACATCCTTCAATTCTTGAGAAACTTAATTTCAAGCCTTTTCTGTAATATCCCTCTCGCTATATTGCGCACTCAGAGAAATATCCCGTGAAATCAATGTGTTTTCTTATCAATTCTAATATTTTTTCATATTGTTTTTGGTCAATGTGAAAACTCACATTTTTTTAATAGATCTGAAACCATTAAATTAATGGTGCTCTTTTCTAGTAAAATCATCAATATCGCCATGTAAAAATAACTACTTAGACCCATTAATTTTTAAATTGAGGTTACTATTGAAATAACGATGTGCACTTTTTGGTTTAATGCGGTTTGCTCTTATTAATATAAAAGGGCAGTCCTATTATTATTACAGGATTCGCACTATAATTGCAACAGATTATAATTATTATTGCAATCAAAAACTTCATATTAGAATAACTGGGATATCTTATTATTTCTATATGAGAATTTTATTGAAATAATAACAATATGATAAATATTATATTAATAGTACCTCATATTACTGGTTCGGGCCAATGAGTACGAAGATTATACGAATTGGAGTAAATATTGCTAACGATTTCAAATAGCCGTGGTTTTGAATGCTATTTGCTATGACTTTATTTTATTTGGAGACATAGGAGTTTGCTAATTTCTATACCCTGAAATCTATAGGGTATACTAAGTTTGTCATTCCGTTTGTAACGTATAGAAATAATGATGGTACAGCAAAATGGTTTGGACCCACGCATAATATTAAGAGTAATTTTGAGTTTAGCATGTTCGTCTGACCGTCTCTCCATCTTTAACTCAACATCGCGTTTAATTTGAAACCTAAGATTGTGCACACGGCCTTATCAAAACTCAGGAATGTACATGATTTATTACTATTGTATGATTGTATATCGAGCACAATAATACACCCTCGAAACAGAACATCATCAGAATGTGATAACTAACGAGAAGGATAGTAAAAGATATATTTTTTCATGAAATGGTAACTTAAAAAATTCACCATGATATAAATATAACAAACAATTATATCACAAATTTCGTACCTTTTTTTAATTCAATAAATCATAATAATACATTAATTACAGTCAGGAAGCAGTCAATTTGAAAAAAATTAAAGCTTTTACGAAATTTGATACTTATCGGTGAAATCAACGGTGAATTTTCTAAATCGCCGATAGTTTATTATAAATTCATCTGTTTTACAAATTAAAAATAAAGCAATTCTGTAGTAATTAATAAATGTGTATTATTAAATTGTTAGACAACCTACAATCAAAATTTTTTCGAACGAAAACATCTTTTCCCATTATTTATAAAATATAAATGAATTGGCGGACTATCAAATTCGCCAATACAGTGAAATGTGTAATCTTTAAACTTATTTTCTACTATAAAAGACTGCAAGTGTTCGCTAAAATATGACACCTCCCATTGGCTACAAATCATATATAAAGTACTTTGATGAATTATTATTTCTTCGATTTCAAAGAGCAGTGTTACACCTTTTATTGTTTTAGATAAAAAGAACGTCTTTTTATAAATTTTACCCCTGTACACAGCTTTTTTGGCAACAAAGGCAGTAGCTACATCGAAACCATCCAATGTATTTGTATGTAGGATAGGGAACTTTTCCTGCAAATTACAAAGTTTAATATCTTTTGTGTCGACATTTAAATCATCTTTAAAAAATGATTCAGAATACAGCAAGTATGCAAATTTTAATCCCGCTTTAATTGAAAGTGTTAATTGGATATTAGTTCTGGAGTTTGTACAACGAGCATAAGTCTTAAATGTTTTATGAAGAGCTTCAAACCGTAAACACGAAATATTTTTTAAGGGACCACATTTAGTAATAGCCCTTTGATAATGCACTAGAAAATGAAATTTCGGTTTTAAAGTATCATTAAATAAACTTTGATAAAGCAAATTATGCCGCGAAATCAAATATCGTAATCAATTAATGTTATCCTTGCCTAAAGTTGGCAATAAAAGTATATCAATAATTTTTACTAATATTATCAGAAATCCCCATACTTTATCATGTTCAGGGACAAGATCGCCAATCATTAAAGGTAAATAGTTTACAAATGTCATCATTTCCCTTGCTGTCATTTTAAAAGAATTTAATTTTAATGGTGACAATTGCAAAGGTGGTGATATGTTGCCAATCTCAGTTTCTCCATAATTAAACATTTGCTTTCAATAATTCAGTGTATCTATGGAGAAGAATTTAGCAGTATCAATAAAATATAATAACATTTTTGATAAATCGTATCTGCACACACCTTCAAAAAGGTCATGCATTATGTCAAAACAAAAGTTATCATGACAGACATGAAATGACTGTATAGAATTAAATACAGAGTTTTCGCGAATACCTGTAAGCTTTTCGTTATTCAATGAAATATCATACTCATAATTATTCTTAGTGCGTAGATAATCTTCATATTCATTTACATCCTCTTGCATTTCCTTTTTATGCCTTTTGCAAGATCTACAATAGAAATTAGAGTTAAAACTACTTGAAAAGCCTAAGACATTATTAAGACCAAGATTGTCACCTACAATTAATGCTAATATGAAATGGACTTGATACGTATTCTGGTCGCTTTCTATAATCAAACCTTCCTTCTCTAGTTTTGTAATTTCTTCGATAAAAGGTTTAAAAGTATGTTCGTTGCCAAAAACCTTTCTATCTTTAGCTTTGAAAAATCCAGCTACAAAAATGTTATCTAACTTTGACAAATGGTGTTTAGGAATACATGGGAATGTGTAATATACTCCACAAATTGAGTGGTCTTTACAATGCGGCCCTAGGGGATTATCGATACCAAAATCATCAACGTATAAAATATAAGGTATGACTAACTTATGGTTCATATTAGAAATTTTCTGTTTCCATACAGATCCATTTATTATACTTCGCAACTCGTCAGAATTTTCTTGCAAGTTTTTCATGTTCTCTAAAGTTATTTTTAGTATGTTTTTACACTCGAAAAACTTTTTTATTTGAAACGCAATTGGCATTATTGTACCAGTTACTTTGTTTGTTTCGAGAGATGGAATATAGTTGTGTACAACCTCCGAAATTTCTTCGTTAATAACATATGTAGTCGGCTCTTTATAAAGACCAATAAGCTCTAGTTGTTGAAAGAATTTATGCTCTGTTTTGATATTTTCAAATGGATTAAGACATTGTTTTAATAAAATATTAGCTTTGTTTCTACTTTCTTCACTTTCTATGAATGGTAAAACTAAAGAAGCAACTTTTTCCAAAATGAGATTTGTAACCAAGAGTTCGGTATCATTAACAATATTAATAATATCTTTTCGATTAATGTTATTTTTGTTGTGTAAAGCTAAAATAAAAGAAAGTCCATGTAATTTATTTTGAGCATATACTTGGTTTTCTACTTTCGAGTTAAACGTACCAATTATATTTGAATTATTTGTAATAGAATTAATAGTAGTACAGTCTTGATTTTTAATAGTTATTCTTTGATTTGTTTCTTTCTCATTAAGGTCTCTTTTATTAAATTTGTCCTTTTTTAAATGTACTCTTTCTAAATGACGTCTGAATGAATAAATATTTTGAAATGTTTGCAAACAATTCTGTTGTTCACATCGGAAACTTTCTATTGATTGAATTGCATGAAATGATTTAATATGACCTATTAAGAACTATGTATTTTCAAATGACTGTTTGCATAAGAAACATAAAAACATTATTATATTATTTAATACGTACAGTTAATGTAGAAAGTTTAAGTATTTCACCAAGTTAGTTATATTTGGGTTTTTATTGCTGCCACTTATATCATAGAAATAGTTTTCCATAAAATAATAAATATTTGTTCCTTCCAAAGGGTATTCAAAATCTAGTACGTGGAAGCATTTGAACGTAATATCTAAGCATTTTAAAAAGGATGAAAATTTGTATAAAATACCGTCGTAAAATGTAAAAAAGTCTTTTAAGGAATTTTGTTGTTGTCCAATAACAACTAAAATAGGTTGAAAAGTTAAACCTTTGAGTAAACGCCTCTTTTTTATGCGCTGTACTTCTTTTTCAAAATCGTTGACAGCAGTTACATGTAAAATTGTAGATTCTTGAGCCTCTGGGATAGAAGGTTTCCTCTTTGAACGTTCCTGCGTAGGCTGTTTAGTAACAGAGACTGATGGCTGTAGAACTGCGTGAAGCAATAATATTATAATGCAATCTCGACAATCTGCAATCCAAAGAAAACAAATAATATTATGACTACTGAAGAGTAAAAGAAGAAATTCTTACTTGAGTCGATTTTCTCTTCTTCCAAATATTTCAAAAGCTTTTGGGACGCGCCGTCCTTTATATTGTTTTTAAAATAGTGGATTATTTTCTCAGAAAATGTTTCCCAATTTCTAAATAATGATGTCTCCTTATCTGGATACAAAAGCCTATAGTCAATATCAATCTAGAAAATAATGTAAGTTTTTAATAAAATTGTAACAATTGAATTTTAATTCAAAACTAGATACTATAGAGACCAATTTATAATTGGCGACTAAATGTTCTCAATACCCTAGATGAAATACGCGGTAATTAAATATTATTTTAAAGCAGATTTGTCCCGAGTTATAAAAATGGAAATAAGCAATATTATACATATTTACATTCCGAACATTGAAAAAATCTCGCATTTTCCCAGTTTTCCCCAGTATATCGTGGTGGCCAGCCTGAGGCTTTACATCCGGTGGCTTTGGCTCATAATTAATTATACAATAAAAAACTGAAGTATGTTATGGTGTTGGGGGGATTCCCAACGGTTTGGGGGAGGGTGTGGGGTAAATTTTGATGAATTACCCTATAACTTCACAATGGTACCCTGTGGTATAACGATTTAACATTTATTGGATAGTTTCAAAGTTATTTTCGCTTAAGAAAAAGTAAGTGCAAAAAACGCAGAAATGGTTGCATTTCGGAATCCAACATAATCTAATAAATGTTAAATCGTCATCTTAGAGTATATGGTTTAATATAGTTAACACCCCCCCCCCCCCCCCTCCCCCAATACCAAACCATTAGGAATCCCACCCCTCCCTTTTTGTTTAAGCATGACCTGTCAATATCTACCGAATGTAACGCCTCAGATGGGACACGCTGTGTATTACATAATATACGGAAATTCATCTAGTGTATCGTATGAGCATTGGTCTTCTGTTAGGCCAATTATAGCTTGTGTCGTCGTTTTAGTTAGAGATATACTTCATGAACAGGCGAAATTTATTCTTACTAATGTATATCCCATGCTGTGTTTTAAAACTGGCCAATTCTTGAAAATATTCTTTCCTGTTTTGATTTCATTCTTTCTGATAGCATATACGGACTCCTACTTTTTCTCAACTTCAAACCAAGGTTCATTGTTATGTTGTAACCATAAAATTATTTCATTTTCTTCTTCCGTTTTTTCGATATGGCATGCATTCGAAGTGTCTTGTGGAATATCTAATTTTTTAAATGCTTCTTTATTGCAATCCTTCATTTTCAACTTCTTTCGGGCATTTACTGTCTTGTCGTGTAATTTCCCTGTGGGATTCCTGGAAGACCCGCGATTAAAGTAATAATAATCCTAAAATTAAATGGTATAAGTGCAGCAGTATTACAAGAGTTATACTTAATTTAATGGTGACAAAAGATAAAATTAAAAAAAAAACTCACTGAATCTTCTGTTGGAAATATATCTTTTATAGACCTGCTAAAACTTATTATATCTCTCATTGTCATTGCTTTACTGTTATCTGAATAATAATTAACGATGATGTTAATTAATTCATCCCGATGAATTTTAATTAGAGTATTGTTTTTTTCGTAAGAATTTATTATGCTCTGTCCTTTCGCCGTTTGCTTTAAAATTTCAACTAATGATTGTGGAACCGAATGTGCATATACTGTTGCAAGGAGATAGAGTATAAGCTGAGTTGGAGTCATAACTTGAATTTACCCAATCTCTGCACCAACTGCTAGTTTTAGCAGAAAGTGTATCGGCCTGCGTGTATAAATCGAAATCATGTGTATATACATAAATAAAAAGAGACAGTTTTTATATTTACTTGTTCTTTTCTCCATTTATTTAGCTGGAATTTGAATTTCGCTCTTGTACCTAACTGCGTTATTGGAAATAATTCATTTATATCGGAATCACTTATTACTAAGAGGCTTTCAATGTCTAAATTGCAATCTACGAAATTTGAAAAATAGAACAATATCTTTGTATATTATCTTGTAGCATCGAAGCATAAAATTAAACACTGATAAAATGTAACTTATGCCCTTTACATATAGGTATAAAAGAGATAAATATACTTACGTTTGACACGTTCCAAAATTAGCGAATCAAATCCGAACTCCGTACAAATTAATTGTTTCAACTTTTCATTAGTTTCATTACTAGATTCTATTGTTTGAACAGTATACACATTATTTAGATTTATATGTTCGTTTTCTCCTCCTCCATCAATAGAATTTTCAATCACATATTCACATACGTTCACTTGTTCAGTTTCATTGCATCATTATTTTGCAATGAGTGTAAATTGGACTCACAATTAGACATTAAATCATCCACTAACTGCTGGAGCTTATTTTCAAAGATATTTTCGTTATCACTCATTGTCCATTCCCGTTATTGCGCAAGAATTTATCAATTTCAACTTAAGCAAAAACATAAAAATCAACGTATAATATTCACGTTCTTTTCCACACAGCTTTCAAAAAGAGAAGACCACGTTCACTTCATTTCTCACAACTTCCCAAAGAAATAGGTTAAAACCATTAAATTGATATGACATCACACTATTGTGATCAATGAACTAGTCGAATCAATAGGTTCGCACGGTAATGTGAAATATAAGAATGCACCAACAATTGGACATCCGGTTATTCCAATATTTTATCCATTTGCACTCAATGGGATCAATCCTATTGAAAAAAAATAAGATCATCAGATTGTTCTAACAGGAATAACTAGTTCTTAATTAATGATTTATCCAGTTGAATTAAAAAGATTGCGGTTTGAATGTCAACAGTATCTAACTCATTAAATTTATGGGCAGCTCTTTTTGCTTTTTATTCTAAAAACGGTATTTTTTCATCCTATTGTTAATAACCACACACAAATGGTTAAAGTTATAGGAGGCATTTTTCTGAGTGCGGCATCGTGTAGTAAGCTTGAGTGTTGTTCAATGCATTCAATAAATTGAACATTATATTTATCCATATTTAAACTTGACGAAAGTTCACTAAGCTCACACTGCTTAATCGCTAAATAAAAAATAATCCACAAAAATATCACTTGATGCGTACTTATCGAGTTGCAAGCTGCAAGTGTCGCTTCGATTGACATCAGGCTTGCCGAAAAGCGGCATGTGCACTTTGCTTAAAAGCGTCACATGCAGCTAAGCTGCGGTTGATAGTTTAATGTGAGGCTTCAGAACTATTTTCAATGAATTTCCTATGGGACAAAACTTCATATGCTGCTTAGCTGCCCATGACGCTTTGCTGCCAGTGACGAAAACCGACATGTGAAGCTTTGGTCTGCGGCCTGCCTTACACTTCCAATTTCTTTCGGCCGTACAGTAAAATTCCGTGATGCTTTTTTGGCCCGAACAGTGCGACTGTGGAACAGTTTACCAGCTTTTGTTTTTCCTCCGACATACAATCTGCGGAAGTTTAAGGGCGACATACATCGTTACCTCCGCAGCTCTCCTCATATCACCTAATCCTTTCCCTATATCGTTCCTGCCATGCTGTGCATTGCATCATTGAGTATCCCCTGAGCTTGGCTTAATAATAAAAAATAAAAAAATACTCGGAAAAACACCTCGTGATAGCGATAAATTGAAAATGTAACAGATGGGTTCAATAATTTAACCGGCAACACCTTGAATTATATTTGTAGTATAATTATCACTACCGGCCGCCTAGCTATATGGAATAGAAATTTATCTCGAATAATAGTCTTCATTTCAGAAAGATGTGGATGGTCAGACTGAATCCAAAAATCATCTTGTCCCGACCCCTGAGCTAAGTTAGATATAGTTTCTCCAACGCTTGCAAAGTGTATATTTAATTCCTCAGCTAACGGTGCGAGGTTATCAATTAGAGGACCTGAAGTGTTACGAATTTCTGTAAGAGGTGACTTATACGCTTGATTAAAAGTTATTTCTTTTACCTTTTTCCACAACCTTTTCGGATCATTTTCAACCTCTAAAATTTTTGCTATATAGCAGGATATTTTAGCTTGTTTTATAATATTATTTAACTTATTTCTATATGTTTTATATCTGTTTACTAGGTTTTCGGAAAATGTTTGCTGCTTAACTAGATTTGCTGGGCTTTGATACTTAATCGAGGCGATAATACCTGGAGTAGCCCACTCTTTCACAGGTTTTAATTTTGGTTTATAATTAGTATGGTTTTTCTTAGTACATTCAGATAAAGCTTTGTCAACAATGTATATAAAATAAGTCCAAGCTGCAATTAACGTCATTGCTAGAGTATATACTCTCCCAACTTTCATTCTGTAATTTACTCGTCAATCCACGTATATTAATATGCCTATAAGGTTGTTTTTCAGATATGTAATTTGCTTTACTTGTATTCAAGAAACCCAATTTAGCCATAGTACAGTAATGATCTGTGATGTAAGATTCGTAAATGGCAGGTGAAAAGTTTACTTCACCAGCTTGCTTCAAGAATACATGATCTATGCATGACGAATTATGAGACCCTACCCTCGTTGTTACGAGTAAGTAGTCATTATAATCTAGATTCGTTAGTGTATCTTTATATCCATGCGATATGGACGAAGCTCTATTATACAGTATATTTATATTTCGCCTATTATTAAGTGGTTTAATACATTTCTTTTACTTTTTAAATACTCTTCAAGCGACTTTGTATAATTAAAAGGATTTAAGCTATTAGATCTATATATACAAGTAATATTAAGGTTTCTATCGCCTGGTAAATAAACTTCCAATTCAATTGTGCCTCACTTAGAGAAATTTCAAATACCTTGGCTGAAAAAATATCCTTTAATTATACCATAACGCCGTCACACTTGTTAAAGCAATTTGGCTTTTCAAATTTTACGAAACGATCTAGTAAGTACCCATCAGTATCGTCAAGCCAGGTCTCGGTTAAAACTTTTAGATTAAATTCTGTTTGCAGATTATTGAGTAAAATTGTTAGTTCTTCAAAGTGTTTAGGTAGGCTTCTTACATTCATGCCAAATACCCTGAAGCATAAAACTTTATTTACCTTATTTTAACGTCATCATCATTACTTAAGTATTGCGTCCTATTATTTCGCTCTTGGTCTATAACCTCAATTAAGTCAGTCATTAGTTATAAATATATATATTTCCCACTAGGAGGTCAATAGAGCAGAAGGTGCTAGTACTCACCTAGATGAACCAAAAATTGTTTGGCAGGGGGGGGGGGGCATATCAACCGTTTAGGAGTTACAAAGGTGATTAAAAAAAATAGTTTTCCACAAAACACCCTGTATCTTAAAAACTACAGGGCGCACGGTAACAGTTAAGACCTACACCCAATGTTCTATCTGAAGCCCTATAAGAGTTGTTAGCTCTAAGCCTATTCTCAAACCTATTTTCAAACCAATTCTAAACGATAATTTGTTCGCTTAGTACGTCATTTTAAAAATATCGTCTAATTTCGGTGTGACCTGAATAGGTTATGACTTAATATTTCTTTAACGGGTACAGATAACACATAGGGTGTAATAGATCAACTTAAAGAGAAGAGTCTACAGTTTACAGTTTTTATAAAAAAGTGGTATTAATGACCTTTGTGAAAAAATACTAGAGGTTAAATTAAAAAAAAGGGTAAGAAAATCCGAAATTTTTAGTTTAGACAACCATAATGGGAGCTGGGTATGGGGCTGGTTGAGCAGTCGATAGAAAGGCCATGAAGTTCTGCATACAATGAACCTTTAATAGTGACCATATGCCATGTAGTTTTTAAGATACAGTGTGTTTTGTGAAAAACTAAAATCCCCCTGTAGCACCTAAACGGTTGATATGCCCCCCCCCCCCCCCGTTGCCTAACAATTTTTGGTTCATCTAGGTGAGTACTATTACCTTCTGCTCTATTGACCTCCTAGTGGGAAACACCCTGTGTATACAATTCGGAAAAAAGGGAAAAAAGTATTTTAATAAACAAAAAGACAAATTTAATTCAAACAATCTAAGTCGTTCGTATGCCTGATAGCAATTGCTCTGGTACCTTCAGATTTTCTCGCATAAATTCTGCCGTTTCTGGTCCATATATTTTTGTATTGTTTTCCCTTTGAGATCTTTTTCGCTTCAATCAGAAGTGATGCAGAAGCTGGTGTTAAGTGGCCTCCAACAAATATAAGTCCTTCTCCAATAACAACTAACACCCTAGGCAGACGGACGAGATCAGTAATTGATTTTTTCAAAAATTAAGTTACCCAAGATTTTGTGAATTAAAACGAAAGTCCTATCAATTTTATATGTAATTGACAATAATTTTTAATCATTAAAATTAAAATTCAAAGGTAAGGCGATTTTTGAAAAATTCAATTACGAACGAATGATCATTGATTTTGTCCGTCTGCCTAGGGTATTACTGTTCACTACTTTCTTTTATAGTTCCTCCAGTAGTCTCACTCTACGCAAAGAAGAGATGAAATTTCCTCGAAGTTGGCTGGCTTTCAAAAGTATAAGACAATTGCCTGGAATCTACGTTATACAATTGCATCGTACTTGATGAATTGGAAATGGTATTGAAACGAAAAAGCAACTTTCTTTTCACTTTGCACTTTTAAAGGTTCTTTACATACCTATACCAATTTTTTCAATAAATGCGGAGTTTAATTAGTAATTGATAAAAGGAAGAAGAGAAAGTCGATATCTTTGGTACTGTAGTTGCAAACAAAAAATAAAGAAATAAACAACGGTGAAACTGGTCTTGATAATTGCAATATGTCACTTCTCACACTAATCAACCAACTTTTCTATTACCATAGAAATGGAAATGGCTTATTATTGAATAGCATCCCAGCGGGAAATGTTCACGGCGCTTCCAATTAGCTCCGAAGAAAACCTAACAGATACTTTTTAATAAAAAAATTATTGCAGCGTTAAAGGCTCTAAAATGGCTCGCAATTCTAGTCCCTCACCTTTCAAGCAGTATTCTCGTTCCTTATTATAGAACAAGAAAAATGTTAAAATTGGTCCAAGACCCATTCTTAAACTAGTCGCAACCAAAATTGGAGTCGCTTAGCGAAATCTTGGGGGGATTAAAAATAAAAATTTTTCAACTTTTTGTGCAATTTTTAATTTTATATTTTTGTATATTTTTAAACAAATTCTAAAACTATATTTTTCATATGTATATACAGGGTAACCCAAAAAATAATGATAGTCGGAACCCTGCAGGTGGAGCGTCCTTGGGGAACCTAAATCAGCCCATGTATGTTTAAGATTTTTTCTAGTTTTCGAGTTATGATTTTTTACCAAACTACTAATTCGAACACATTTTTGGTCATAGTGACTTGAATAATTGAGATAAATTGCTGGTTTTTCTTTTTCAATTTAGCTGAATGTTCGGTTCATCTAATGCAAAAGATTGGATTCCGTAGCTCATGCCATTGCGCCAAAGTAAATGTTTAAATTCCGTTAAGTTCAGCATAGTAAAATGTACTAAAATTGCCTAAGGCCGACCGCACACTGGCGCGGAACCGTTCATCAGATTCCTGACGATGCTCTTCAGTGTGCGACTGGCAAAAACGAAAGTATTTTATTGAATTAAGCATGTGGATAAGAAATAGTTATTGTAAGCCCAGACGATAGCGGATCCAAAACTTCATTCCAAGCATGAAGGTTATTTCATTCTGAATAATTTTTAAAAGTTTAAAAACTTTCCAGTTGGGTTACCTATGTACATATTTATTTGTAACCAGAAACACAAAATCTTTGGGAATCTGTCTAGCTCTAATACTTTATGTTCAATAAGAAGATTGGCACCCTTCATACACGGGCTTTATAAAAACCATCCATACGTTTCCAGTACCAAACTTTAAATGCTCTGGTGTAAAAAGTTGGTGCTAGAAACGTATCTGAAACCATTATAAGAATTCAATTGTAAGTTGGGATGGCTTGTGAAGTATTCTCGATGGTTCTGGGAATAATGATGCCCTCTGTCTGTGTGCACATAGTTGTTGCTCGACACGCGCCGACATAATTTGACGAAAATGAGCCCGCAACAAGCGCAGCAACAGGACCGAACTTGTTTCTGCAGTGCTTAATAATTTTATTTATATATTTACATGTGACATATATATTGCCAGATTGGTTAGGATTCGTTACAACATTATGAGGCAGATTCGTACATGAACGAATGCGCCCCGTAAATACATGGAATTATTTATTATTTCTTTTCAGAGACATGGTGCGAAAATGTAAGAAGAAGGAGACAACGAGGGGTGAAGTCCATGAAGAGACAATGTCCTTAGCTATAGAGAAGTCTCTTAAAAAATCTCAAAAAAAACTGTATTAAGCTGTCAACCTTGCAAAATCCCATCAAAAAAATTCGAGTTTAAACTTCTCGTGTAACCTAAGCTTGCGGAATCTGAGAATACTAGTGCTGCCAGGTTATTTGCTCTACTACTGCTATTTCTCACTTCTATAAAATCCTTTAGTTGCTGTACGGTCGATATAAGATTACTACAGACCGAATTTTCAATTTTGATGAATCTGGTATATCGACATGTCGATATCCTAGCAGATAAATTCAAAAACAGGTTGGCCAGTTTGTTACTGCCGAAAGAGGGGAACCACTTCCTCCATTATTTGTATTTCATCAAATTTATTACAAAGATCACTTCTCTGAAGGTGCTTCTGAAGGCAGTATGGGGAGTTGCTACTAGGAGTGGCTGGATTAATTCTCATATTTTCTTAGATGTGTTAAAACATATACAAAATTTGCATTTTGTTCCAAAGACAACCTTTTCTTATTATTGCGACAATCATGAAAGTCATGTGACATTAGAAGCCACCAACTGTAGCCGCGAAATTTCCACCACATACGTCATATCGTTTCTAACGCTTAGAAGTTGGAGTATTTGGTTCTTTTAGGTCAAAGCTGACGACCGCATTTAATGACTGGCATAACTCTACAATCCGGGTAAAACTATTAGCTTCTATAATATTCCGAAAATTGCTAATATATCATATTTTAAAACATTTACGCAACCTGGAATATGGTTTTGAAACAAACTCGTTCTCAGTGAAGTTTACCAATATCCTGAGTTTCAATCAGGCACCACAGAGAGCAATATTTCTGTGGGCCAAATAACAGAAAAAATTACAACAGAAATATCTATACAATTTTATTGCAACCTCCAATTGGTTCTCCATCATTCCTTTATCCCGCATTCTTAAGAAACACCAGTACTCCACCACTCTTAGTAGCATCTACATCTAAAGAAATAATAACGCCGGCAATGATTCATCCATATCCGCAGATTGTAAGAAAAATACAAACGAAGAAAGAAAGACAGCGAGGAAAGTTAAGAATCTGCACAGACACTCCTGAAAAATAGAGACTAGAAGAGATGCAAAAAGCAAAGAAATAAAGAAATTAAAGAATTGAGCAAGAGAGGAGGCTTAAACTTAAAGAAATTTAGCGTTCACCATCTGCATCTCAAAATTCCAACAACACATTACTTATTCTAGTAATCGATAACATTCGGCGCAGCTTAAGGTGTGTTGAAGGTGATATTGGATCATGGTCATCTTCTATTTCCGAGAACTCAAGGCAAAGAAATTAATCGATCTATCATGCTTTTCACAGAAACGCAATTCAAAAGACCAAAGATAAGTCCTAAAAAAGACAAAAACGAGACCGGACAGTAGTGATTAGAGCATTATTATTAGTTTAGAGGAGAGTTCTACTTCAAATGCCGACAAGTTTGAGGAGAATGAAAAGGGAAACGAAACGAAAACTCCTGACAATATAAAGGATAGCAGTTTTATATTAGTAAAATTTATAAAAAAAAAAGCTTGCATTGTATTATGTAGGACATGTGATAAGTCATTAAAACAAGACAGAATATATGTTCCCATTCTTGAGAAGAAAAAAACCAGGGTCATGTATATTTGTCTTTCTACATATTATCGACGAAGCAGCGGTTTATTCAACTTTTAAAGAAAATTGATTTAGGCAGATTTGAGAAAGTTTATACAATTTATTCTGGTGCTATATTTAAGCTAATTCCATTTGCTATATTTAAGCTAACTCCATTTACTATTAGCTAAATTAAAATTAAATTCTATTATATATATATTATTATATATATAAGAATATATAATATCTTTATATCGAAAAAAAAACTAGAGCTACACGAGGGATCCCGATCTTCCCATATATATTTACATTTGGCCCGTAATATCACTGCTTACTGTAATATGCAATGAAAGCTTTATATTTTAGAAGCAAAGGGCAATGCCGATTTTTGATACAAGTTTACGCCCGACACCTTCGGAGGTCTGAACATATTTTATTAACAATGTTTATTTCAATTAAGCGGGGGAAAGCTTTGGCGATCGGATGTAGCTTGATAGACTTTCTTGGGTGAAAAGGTGGACTTTTCTACTTCTCATAATTGCGCGGAAAATGATGTCCTATGAGAAAAATGCTCACAATAGAGCACTAATGGCCATGAAAGATAGAACTGCAAAAATATGTGCGAAATGTAGTAACTGGGGTATACGTGAAACAAGTGCATGAAAATGGGTTTTCCGGCGGCAAAAACCTACCAAGAAGTTTTCTCAATTGGGATAGAAGTACACCACCAAATAGTACTCGGCGAGACCTTAGTTTGATATATAACATGCCGTATTGGAACCGCACCCCCCCCCCCCCTCCCACCATAACCTAATCACCGCTGGGGCTCCTACCCCACCTCAAAAGTATGTAGAGGAAAATTTTCATCTAAAAATTGTGGCTGGTAATGAGTTGCGGTGAGCAGTGATACCCGTTTTCCGACCGGACACACATAACCCTACCGAGTTAGATCCGATCTAAAGTGCGAAAAATCTAGTACCTCAGTTCGAATAAAACGGGAAATACTGAAAAACTTAGTTTGGGGATGGCTATAAATATTTATCTCAACCTCCGACTATAGGAGTGTGGGTACTGGGTACTCAAACGTCTTCTCAGGACCAATGAATTCGATTTTGTACTAGATTTTCCAAAATGTACCAGATCAAACTTTGCTCCGCTCGTTCAAGCCTTCCCCCGCTTAATTGAAAGAAACGTTGTTCAAAAAATATGTTCAAGTATCATAATGTATCGTTTAAGATATTTCTCATGCTGAAATTGAAAAAATAAATCCGGCATCGGTGGTACAAAGGATCCATTCTATATTCCTGAAGCAAAGTGCGATATGGTATATCTCGAGGGCAGAGTCACGGATTGAAGAAACATACAACAATTCGATTGATAAGTTGATTCATTTGGAAACGTTATTTGATGCATATTGCACGTTTACTTAATTTTTATGTGACATCATTGCATGTTGCTTGCAATGGCAGCAGATAAAAAGAGCATTCTCACTTGGATAGCTGAATATCTGGATTTGCTTACCTATGATAGCAATGTTTTACTTTGCCTTTCTTGCGAAAAAAATATTACTTGTTCTAAGAAGTTTTAAATACAACAGCACGTTAAATTGAGTATTCACAATCCAGCAAAAAACAAGAGAGGCCCTCTTCAACAGCTTCTTAAGGATACTACTGCATTTACAAATAAAATACTAATACTAAGAAAAAATCGTATTTTGTACTGATTTGAGCAAGCAGTATTACGTTTAATAAGCTGAATAATTCCATTTTGAAAACTTTCCTTCTGAAGTAAAGTAAAAACCAGAATAATCCAGATAAATCAACATTACGCAAAAACTATTTACCAGCTCTATATCAAAGTATGCCCCAAGAAATGCGAAGTAAAACCGAAAATGACTTGGTTTGGATTTTAATCGATGAAACTGCATTACGTAGCAAACTTAACAGCTGGAAAGTTGAATCGCGAACCATTTACTCCAAATTTAGTTGCTTGCAAGGCTCTCAAAAAATCGTTCTATAATTGCAGGTTTTGTAAATGAATTCTGTCATGAAACCATTTCTCCATTCATTTTTAGACGAAAGAATCTGTATTTTTGTGTCTGATGCAGCTCCATATATGATCAAGGTTAGGGAAGCCCTTATCTTATCCAGACTTATTTCATGTAACATGTTTTGCGCATGGAATTCACCATTTTGCCGAAGAAATTCGAAGCACATTTGAAAATGTGTACAAATTAATTTTCTCCACAAAAAAAAAAGTATTTCTCAAACCACCATCGCGAGTGCAAGCATACAAAGAAAATCTTCCAAAGTTTCCTCTGCCATCAGAGCCTGTGGTAACTCGCTGTGTATATGGTTGGAATCAGTAGCGACTATATTACAGTGAACATTTTGAGGCAATTCAAGATATTGTGTATGAATTCAATAGCTTTAATGCGATGGCGATTTCTCAATTTAAGGAAGTATTTGAAGATTTAAAAAAAATAATATTGTACTTTCCACATATACCTGAGTCCACTAGAAAGCTTGAAGCCGAAGGCTTTTAACTAGATCAGTCAGTTGAAGTGATGGAAAACACTTTAGAAATGAGTTCTAAATTGACAGATATATTCCCAGATCCTCTGTTTACCGAGGAAGCAGTTCCAAATATCGATCGCAAACGTTATTGTTAAATCATCTTTTAAATAGCTTTACTACAGCCAATTCTCATATACTCCCTGACATATCAGAGCATTATTTGCGAAATTGGTCGAGCACGAAACAGAAGGTGGATCTAACAGGCCAATCAAGCAGAGACATTATTCAGTTTCTCCTGCAGTACAAAAGTGTCAGTATGAGCAGGTTGGTCGGATTTTGGCGCTAGGATTCCCTGACGGTAGAGTCAGGAAACAAATTGCATTCGCCGATCACGGGATGCCGCTGTACCAGTTCTCACTTTAACCGTTCGGCTCATGTAACGCTAAACAAATAACATGCGAACATGCAAGGTAATACTTCATCAGTTGCATGACCGCGTCTCTGCCTACGTAGATGATCAGCTGATTACTTCTTAAACTTTTGATGAATATATACAGAGCTCCTACGTACAGTTTCTGCACTATTGCGTACTGAAGGGCCCATTATCAACATAGGGAAGAGTAAATTATGTATGTGGGGGGTTAGGTATCTCGGTTTTGCAGTTGCAGATTGTTGCTTGCGGTAAAATACCTGCTATTGATGATTTCTCTCGTCGCAGCAGTGTTAAAAAGTGTGCATTTGTGGATGGTACCGTCGATTCATACCTAAATTTTCGTCCGTTGGTAGTCCGTTTACGGGCTTTTTAAAGAAAAACGTGGAAATTTCTTTGGAATGATTACGCAGAAATAGCCTTTACTCAGTTAAAAAAATATTTAATTACATTTCCAGTATTAGCAAAGCCGGACTTTTTCAATCGTTTTTCATCCGGGGTTTTTAGTGTGCTGTTTCAGCATTCAGTGGATGGAAGTGAGCAATCCATCGTGTTCATATCGCTGAACTGGAATGCTTGGCAGCTGTATTGAGTGTGAGTGCGATCATACTTTAAATGGCTCATGGATAAAAGGGATCTATGTGGCAGACTGGCACGGTGAAGTCTTAAACTTCAAGTTTTTAAGTTCCATATTGAATATCAAAAGGGTAAGAAGAACATGGTGGCTGATGTACCTTCTCGTGTTTTTCATGAGATGTCGGTTAGAAATGGAATTGGTAAGATCAGTGATGGAAGGGCATCCACATTTGTGTTTAAACCCATCGTGAAGACCATTAACCTACAATCGTTGGTCTATCAGGATAAGGCTTAAATTAAGCACTTGGAAAAAGTTATTCATAAACCAGACGAAATCCCCAACTGCCTCTTGTAAATAGCTTTTCAGTTAGCTTAGTTTATTGGAAACTGTGAGTTCCAAGTGATCTCATAACCAGTCCGATTAAGCAGGAAAACTGTCGTTATTTTTCCTCAAGACTAACTGATCTGCCATGGCAAAGAATATTTTGCGATTTTCTTCGAACTTACCCTCGAAGTCGGAGCAGTAACAAACATATTTTTCTAATGCTCGATACATCATGAAATTTCTCTTGAATTGCCTTATTCCAGAATCTACAGCTTTCCGCGTGGGCAACTCATTAGAGCAAGAGGTCATGTGTTTGCAGTGGCTGACAATGTACACTCTGACAACGGGGGTCAATGCACATCAGGATTATTATCTATGTTTCTGGAGAAATATCGGTGAATCATGTCCTTTTTCCATCATATTCCGCTCAATCAATCGAATCTTGCGGCGATACGTGCTTACGTTAATAGCGAGTATCGAAATTGGGACGAATACTTCAGTGAGATCAGATTCTCTATTCGAAGCATTATTTAGGACTCACGACGTATTGGCCTCGTTTTAAAGTGTGCAGAGTGCACCCGGTAATGCATGGAAGCTCGTACAAGCTTTCTCGTGAATTGTCAGCTGATTTGGAAGATTTAATGGATCATACCCCGGTAAATCGAAAACACAAGCTGTTGCGCGAAGGCGCAAAGGAAACTTGGTCAATATTTACATTAACATTCGAAGCTATATAATCTGCGAACTCGTACTAGGAATTTTGTGGTTCGAAAACTGGTTATCCTTCGCAACCATTTCCAGATTAAAGTAGTGGGGGTGGGTTTGCGACTAAATTCGTTCTTAGATTTATCAAGGCTATTGTTTTGGAACTGCTGAAGGCCTTTCTCTGGAAGTCTTCAATGCGCAAAATACTAGGCATTAGCTACAGTTGTTCTCCCTGTGGGCGGAGAATAACCATACCCCATGATAGACTCTGCCTGCTGTAAAAAGCGGTTTAGAGCCTTGGTATCTGAAACAATATCGACTTGTTTGGGGCGAGACTCAGTTAGTATGACCTTAATTGGTATTAAAGCGGGTAGGACATTCACGATGTTCGTATCGCCGATGTGGGTGAAAGGCGGATAAGTTCAATGATAGGGCCAACCGCAATTACCCCTAGTCTCCAATTAGGTAACCGAAAATTGTAATCTTCGCGTTGATAGGCTCCAGCTCGTAATTGTTGTAAGGCAATTAATTCCAAAGAAAAAGCCCCTGCAATTTTATTTCCTTGCGAAGCTGGTGCGCCGAGAGAAGGATTCTTTGCCAACATAACCATAGTCGTGTTCATATATCGGTTTACTATGTCCTATGTGTGTTTTTTTTGCTGGAAAGAAATCTTCCAAACATTTCTTCTCTTGATTCAATGTCTCACCTTTAGAAAAACATTAGCTATCCATTTTCGGTTAAAGATATACCATACTTTCCGTAGGGTATCAATTCTTGATGCCACCAGTACTGAATGCTTGATTGCAAATTTTTGTGTGCCATCTCCAGATGATGTATATGTCGTAGACACCTGATGTAACTCAGCACTTCACGAAAAGTCTAGGCACTTCATGAAATGTAGGTAGATATTGGAAAAGTTTACGCTTATGGCTTTTACATATTGTGTCTGAAATTTTTGGCCAATTCATGAAATGCTGCAAGCCTTACGCCGAATGCTAGAAGAGGTAGATGAGTGGTCAAGGCGGCAGTCGTACACAGTACTACGAGGCAGCTATACATACACACACACATACCCGTGCGCGACACGAACACACAGGCACACATACACGCCGGCCTAAATTTATCCTAAATTTATTATTTGAGGAAATACTTGTTTGTAATATATAAAAACGAAAAAAAAAGAAAACGAAATCACAGGCGAAGGTTCTCGGGGCTACTTACAGGTGTGGTGGACTACCGTACCTGCCAATATTTAAAATAATAGGTGAGTGCCTATTATTTTATTACTTTTTCACACAATATGTAGCCGCCCACTTATCACCTCTTGGAGGGTGTTCGTTTCATAACTCATATCGTCATGGGCGAGCCACAAGACGATATAGCAAAGCTAAAACCATGAAAGCGTTCCAGGGGTGGAGAGTAGCACCGTCTCCATAAGCACGGGGAAGATAGCCATCCGCGGTTTATATGACCCCATTATGCTACAAGAAGGGGAGCCATACTTAAAGGCAGTGTCGAGGTAAGCCAATCCCTACTGCCTTGACAAAACGACACTCTTCTATACTGCAACTAACACATTCTGTCAGCAACTTAATTTATTTTTAATTATTTGAATATACTGCACTACATACACTTATCATTAGCACTACACATTTCACTCAGTGAGTAGATAGCTCACCCTTTTTATTTTATTTTTGCTAACTCTTTGGTAAGGTTTTCTTTTTATTTTTAAATATACAACATTAACTATCCTTAACAAATTTAATTGAACACCACTTCTGAATTTCGTCACAGGAATGAATGAATGAATGAATGATCTGTACGGACCCAGAAAGTATCCTACGTTCTTATTTTTCTATGTCCCTACGTGCACCAATCTCTTACTACTCATGCAAGTATTTATGATATCTTAACTACTTTAATTTTTAATTACACCAGGCAGGCAATAACACTGCTTTGGTACCGGTAAATCTTACCATTATAAAATTCCATGCTCAATTTTTTCATTAACATTCAAGTACTACTAATTTAAGCCACTTGTCCTGCGAATTCACATTTTTCAAGATTAATAATAACAAGTAAAAGGCTTGAATTGGTTGTTCTGTTGCACTTTTTAAGGATAAAGGTTGCAACAAGGACCGTGATGTACTTTCCTCGAGAGGAGAAGTTCACTAGCCCTGAGAGATATTAATTCGTACTATCGTCTATCATACGGCAATTAATAGACCACTCCGTTTGTTTTAGCACTGGATTTTTATTATTTTAATACAACTTGATACACACGGCTTAAAATTAACTGGAAGTCTTAATTTAGTCAAACCGTTTCTATATCTGACCGTAATATCGGCCTTCACAATCTTATTGTCAAATTGAATACTGAACGTTGCATTTCAAACTTCACTGAACTTAACTGAATAACTATGCTTAACTGAAAAAACTGAACTTGTAAACTTAACTCAAATAACTTAAGAAACCGGACTTTAACTTAACCGATAACTTGATAATCTGAAGACTGTGTCTGGGCTCAGAATGCACCTCTTTTATATTTTGGGATGGTGCAATTTTTTAAGAGGCAACACCAAGGTTGCGAAGTATAAAAGAATCGGCATAATTGCCTAAGGGGCTGCATCATCATAATTAAACTTACCTTTTCCTAGGGTTGTGACACCTTTTGAAAATTTAATGGTGCCGCAACTCATGAGGTAAGTGTCATAACACGAAAAGGTGTCATAACATGAAAGAATATTTTTTATTATGTATAACTAAAAGAATACGGCATGCAATGGGCATACGAAATATTCTTTATATATACTTCCGCGTATACATCACAGCATATCAACATGCCGCATGCGCAGTTGAATTTCCCAACATATGTATTGCAAGCGCCACTGCGGTTGCTTAAGGGAGTTCATACATATGTAAGTATGCTGATGCCGTTGCATGGGTGACGCGCAATAATTTGGCTTGTATAATGCCGGTATAATGTAGGTCAGTACATTATGTGTATGAAATCGTCGTGAGGGAATTCCATGGGGATTTCCTATTTTTGTATTTATATAGCCGTGAAGGCCAAGAGTATGCCGGCGGCGAATTATTGAGAAATTAATATTGCTGACTGGAGGGAATAAAAGTGTACAGTTTTTATGACTGTAAAATATGTAAAATATTGATTGTTTTTAGGTCATATGATATGGATGATTAATTATGCATGATAATGCATGATATGGTTGATTATGAGTATATGAGTGTGAACTCATTACAGGTCTAAGACCAGTACCGAGATTCAGCTAATTTACGAGTGATTCTCTTCAGTCCCTTCTTTCACTCACTTTTGAAAATAAAATGATTCCTTTAAAAAAGTGAAATGAGTATTTTCGAATATTAACTTCGCATGTCATTTTCACAGCTGTTTGTAAATCTTATGTTCAAAAATGTACGCCGCTGCGAATTATTATTACGCTAATCACTTTATGCGGAAAATAAGGAGGAATATAAGAGATGAAACTAATCCCTTTGATATTCCTGAGTCACGGTAAATAACATTTATTAAAAAAAATTGTGCTTTAATGCTATACATTTTACCTTCTAGTTTTCGGGAACTGTACAGACTTCCACAACACATCGCAATGGATTTTATTGAGGAATTAACATTATTTCTTATTGAAGCCACGGAAAGTGATGCTATTCCTTCCAGTACAAAAGTAACCTATCTCTTTTTATTTTTATAAAAGCTGTTGATATAAACTTTTTTAGATTTTGTCAGCAATGAGTTCTTTGCATCTGGATCCTACCAAAGACGTGTTTGGCTTGGCGGGGAGCATAAGACAATCGGTCCCAAGAAATTTATTAAGTGAAAGATATTTTCCTTAATTTTTATTAATAAAGCTTAAAAAAATCACAGTTCTTTTGTTTATAATCACCGAAAAATATACACTATTTTACCTTTTTTGGTCCGGTGGGGTATTCTTTAGTGAAGTGTAGTGCACTGCACTGGATCAAAAGAACATAATAATTATGTGCAAAGTAAAAAATTAAAAAAAAATCCATTATGTCCACTGTGGAGCTGTTTTCACTGTACCACAAGAATTTAATTTTGTTGCTATTTGTTCCCGTATTTTATCCTTGCATTGGGTTCGTTGTGCACTTGCAAATCAATTTATTAGTAGTAATTAATATTTATAGCTGTGTTCTTTTGGATCCAAATGTAAAATTAGAACTTGATAAATTTCGAGACAAAGTTTGACAGGTTTAATATATTCTTATAAAATTATGGCAGTTTGATTATTTTCTCTATATTTTCAAAAAAAAAAATTGTACTTCTATGATCCCTACAAATAAATTCAATTCGCAATCTCTTGTGCTTTGTAGAACATCGGACGGAACCAAAAAAACACAGCTAAATTTACTTACCATTTCTAAATTCAAATCGCTGCTCGATGATTTCACTCCCACTCACCGCAAAATTGACGGTGAGTGAAGGGAGTGAGTGAATTTATTAGCAGAATCAAATTTGCAGAAAAGTGACTCACTTCACTCACTTTTTGCCAATTTCGTCTTAGCTGAATCTCGGTACAGTTCTTGTGATACCCTAGATGAATCCCCGTATGAAATTTCGTATGGTCACCCATTTGAACAATTTTGATTTTTGCAAAAAATGATTATAACCAATTTTATAGGATTTTGTATTCTGAAGAAGTTTTTTGTGTAACAAAAATGTTTAGGACTGATCGTTTTCACAGTATATGTAAAAAACAACAATTTTTATATGGCAACACAAAGAAGGGGTTGCGCGATTTATTCTATTGTTGAAATTTTATTTGCTATTACTCTGAAAACACCATGTAGCTCTTTACATTAACGCGTTCTCACGCTGTAACGAAGAGCTTGTCAGCCGAGAGATCTACCTACATTCACTTGTACCTGAATGTAGATACATACTGCATCCGACACCTCTTTGTTACAAAATCATCGCGGGATTAGCGTGGGTGGCTGCACAGCAAATATGCCACTAGCGATCAGCCGGCTTGGGGTGGTTCTTGCCACCCACATCCCTTGATGCTTGTTAAGCTGTGCAAAATCGTCAACATAGCTGATCAGACATACGGACGGGCAGAAAAAAAAAGATCTAATGCAGGCTTCCTTCTCATGGTGTAACCTGAAAGCCTAAAAAGAAGAAAATTGATTTTATTTATATTCTGCAAAAAAGAAGGAGAATAGAAAACCTCAGCAACGCCGAAGAAGTGCTAATTCACCCGGAGAGCTTACAACGCTGGCAAATGGACGATTGAGAGAGAGTGAGAGAGCTGAGAGGGGTCTCTGATGTTGTTGAGACCCCGGCTTTGGGTAATGTTGGGCCCAATCGCCCCCATCCACCCTGGCTAAGCCTCGAAAGCCGTATCGAAATGCTCAGCCCCATATGTACGAGTTTTACATCTATTGCCGTGTGTGTGTGGAAACGACCTCCCTCCTGTCCACGACCATCCCCTTTATGGAACTACTCACTCCATCGCGCTGAATTCGTTACCAACCTGTAAACAAAAGAAGAAAGCAACTTCGAGAAGGGCGGCCAAAGGTGATCAAACTAAATCACCCAAAAAAAGAAGGAAGGCGTGTGAAGGAACTAAAAATTTCATCAAGTCCAAATCAAAGTAGTTTATTTATTGAGGATGTTCAAGCATATAAATCACTTACGAGGGAGGAAACTCAATCACAAAAAGACTAACATCGTATATATACAAAAAAAAACTAAAGGAAACAAATTCTCCGGTTAATATTAATCTAGATCTGAATCCTTACGACTAGCCCTAATAAGCGCTTTCCTATTATGTGACTTATCGAACCCTGTGATCGACGCCTAACCTTAGATGTACACTAAATGATTTTAACACTGTAAAATTAGGAACAAAAGAACACAAAGCAAATAATACTTAGAGAAAATTTGAACTAACCTTGTGGTCCGCTATGGACTTACATAACACCTGATTTAATCATATTCGGAGTTTTCTACTTTACCAAAAGGGTTGGACACTGGTTTTCCAACTATCTGCTAGCTTTTTCAGGACTACGTTGAAGTCTGAGTTCACCTCCTCGCTTCCCTGCTCCTTCGGATATGTAAGAGCGATATGTTTTGCCGTAACTTCTGCCAGAGGGATACTTCCTCGCCGGTATAAATCCAGCTTGCCGTCACGCAGGAAAAATTTTAAAATGATCTTTGTTACGTGCAAGGAAACTTTTCCCCAAATTTTCTCTCAGGTTCGCCACTACTATGGTATATAAGACTCACCGACGCACAGGTAAGTATTTCAAATAATGCAAATTATGTGTGCACAGAATGGTTAAACCGAAATTTGCTCTACAGTTTACCAATATGATGATATACGAAAATCACTGTCGTAGGTAAATATTCTAATTAATACAAATTACGACTGCACAGAATGAATCAACCAAAATTTTCTTCTCAGTTCACTTATAAGAAGATCTACATAACAAAAAAATCACTGTCACAGGTAAATATTCTAATTAATACAATTTACGACTGCGCAACATTAATTCTAAAATTTCCTTTCAGTTCACTATTAGAAAGATCTATATGAAAAAAATCACTGGCGCACAGGTAAATAATTCAATTAATAAAATTTCTTGAATGTGCAACCTTAATAACAACATTTTCTTTCAGTTCACTGTTGGAAACATCTATATGAAAAAAAAATCACTGGCGCACAGGTAAATACTTCAAATACTAAAACTTATAAATGCGCAGCATTAATACTAAAATTTTCTTTCAGTTCAGTATTAGAAAGATCTATATGAAAAAAAAATTAAATGAAAATCACTGGCGCACAGGTAAATAATTCAATTATTAAAATTTCTTGAATGCGCAATCTTAATAATAACATTTTCTTTCAGTTCACTATTAGAAAGATCCATGTGAAAAAAATCTAAATGAAAATCTCTGGATAAAATTTCTTGAATGCGCAACCTTAATAAAAACATTTTCTTTCAGTTCACTATTAGAAAGATCTATGTGAAAAAAATCACTGGCACACAGGTAAATAATCTAATTAATAAAATTTCTTGAATGCGCAACCTTAATAACAACATTTTCTTTCAGTTCACTATTAGAAAGATCTTTAGGAAAATCACGGTCGCACAGGTAAGTATTCTAATTAACACAATTTATGAATGTGCAGCATTATTAATAAATTTTTCTTTCAGTTCACTATGAGAAAGATCTTTAAGAAAAATCACGGTCGCACAGGTAAATATTTTAATTAACACAATTTATGAATGTGCAATATTAATAACAAATTTTTCTTACAGTTCACTATGAGAAAGATCTTTAGGAAAAATCACTGTTGCACAGGTAAATATTCTAATTAACAAAATTCACGACCAGAATGAATAAACTAAAATTTTTTCTTTCAGTTCACAAAAGCAAAAAAAGCTCTAAAGACTGATTTTAAATAAAGAGGAATCGCGAGTCAATTTTTCTGCGACCGTTCTCGTTCCAAGCCAAAAAGCAACTTCCCGACTACCAGCAGTCGCCCTACATTCCATCGTTCTTCACTCAGCCACCGGTAAGCGAGCGCCTTTTTTTCTCAGAATTTTTATGTTCTTTTTTCAAGCCTGCTGCAACACATTTCATGATGGCATCACGCGATCTGTTACAGCTAGGCGAATTGCCGTTTTCGTCGCTTTGATGTGGTTGACTAGCGGTAAGTTTTAAACGAAAAATTGTATTTTGTGCTCATTTTGCACATTTTAGAATTTTTCGACTGAAAATATTCTGCTGTTGCTGTTGTTTCTTTTAGACCTGGACTTCTATGCGGGTATGTATAGATATGTTTTTTTTCCAGGATTTCTTGTACTTTGGAGAACTAGCATAGGGCTACTTCTTGAAAGTATATAAATTTTATCTTTTTTCAGGAATTTTGTAATATGGAGAAGTAGCATAGAGCTACTTCTCGAAAAATATCTAAATTTTAACTTTCCAGGAATTTATAATGTGGAGAAGTGGCATAGGGCTACTTCTAGAAGATATTTAAAATTTTTCTTTCTTTTTTCAGCAATTTGTAATATGGAGAAGTAGCATAGGGTTACTTCTCGAAAATGACTGTTTTATCCCCTTTCTAGGTACCTCTGGGAAATCAAGGGGGTTTCTCTACAATCGTAGAGAAGCCAAACAAAAGTAGTATAGGGGTATACGCTACAACGCAGTGTTCAAATATATAGAGGGAAAACGAAATTTTTGCATAGCAACCCCACGAAGGAGTCGCCTGATTTCTCTCATTTTCGAACCTAATTTTACTTTTCTTTTAAGTCGGCGTATAAAATTTCAGCTCTCTAAGTACACGTGTTCCCGAGAGTTATAGTGCGCACGGACGAACAGACGGACGGACGGACAGACGGACGTGCAAAAATCAAAATAACTTTTAATATTATGCGCGGGTGTCCAATCCATTTTGCTCTACCATCATTATTTCTGTGCGTTACAAACGGAATGACGAGCTTAGCATACCCTATAGATTTCATCTAGAGTATACAAATAATTTTATTTAATACTTCATCGAACAACCCATTTGATTTTGGGTGGCAGGTTTCAAGTCTTGGTTTTCACTCATCAACAGGTCCCAAATAGCGAAATTGGGTGACTCGAAAAACATATGAAAAATAGCAAAATGAAGAGAAACGAAAAAATAAAATAACTGAGAAAAATAGAAAACAAATGTAATTTAGAAAAGTTAAAACAATAAAAAAAAAGAGGATTGAACCTGCGTAATACCGGAGACAGACTTGCAATTTGAATATTGATATTTTGATATTGCAATTATGTCAATTGCAATATAAAACTTCAGAGACACACTTGCGGTTTACGATACTAAGATATTAATTAGAGAACTTACATTTAATTTGTCATTCGACTTGATAAAGCTCCACGCACGTACAAAATGCGAGCAAATATTATGAAATTACTTATCTATATGGAAAATAATGAAATAGATACTTGAACTTCACAAGTGTCAAATATTAAATGTCAGAAAATGTTGCAGCCCACATTGCAGTATAAAATTTGGTTCTAAAAGGTTCCGGTATTAAATGATTGTGGTCTAAACTAGGGTTGTTTACGCAAAGTAAATGGTACGCACAGGGAATGTGACTCCTACATTGGGATCAAAATAATGTGCTATATCAACTCAGTTCTTGATTGAACTAGAAAAATGTGCGCAACGAAAAATTATTCCACATGCTTGTATGATAAACTTATGTAAATTCTCTGGTTATGTAATGATACTGTGCTTGCTGCACGTGTATGACGACGAAACGGTTTCGATAGAGCCATTATAAGTCACATAAATGCTGTTCATGGTGGGTGATGTTAGTGTAGCGGTAAATGTTAAAATTAGAACAATGTAAATAGAGCTACATTTCGATTTAATTATAATTTCATTTCAAGGTAATTTAAGCACTCTAAATTATAGCTAAGCACTTATTAATATTATAATTCTCAAAATTCTCTATATCTAACAAATTAAGCCACTAATGAAATTACAACTTATTACAGAAATTCGGCCAAAAAACAAGAACAATTCGCATGTATATTCCCGCTTGGCTCAAGTTGATATTAACTGTCTTGAATTTGCTATGTATAAGGCAAATTTAAATTTCTATTATACTATTATCACTCAATTATGATTAAATTTAAGAAAAGTAGATTCAATTACTGTATTTAATATTGTTCATAAAAATTTCAGAATAAAGAACAAACAATCATCACTTTGTATAAGATACAACAAAAATTACACTTCTTCCACCAGAAATTGCAGATAACCTTAACCTTACCATTGGTAGGTTAAAAGCCAACTTTCACAATTTTTAACAAGATGGAGATTTATCAGAAAATACACTATTTGTCAGAAGATCTGCACTGGTCGAAATCCGAAATCGTAACAGAGCGATTCATTCAAATGCTCGGCCTTATATAGGGTCCGCTACCATAATGTAAATAACTCAGGATATTTTATCCTTCACGAGCTGTAATTAATATCATTCTATGCGGAATATTGACATCTATATTTTCCCCCTGCAAAAGACTTCCGTCTTTTATTAAATTCATTCATTTAAGATACAAATTCCAAATTGTGCTATAACGTGCCGTAATTAAATTCTTGTCATCCATGTTGAGACAACTTTAATGTGGAAGGTATTTTTTACCTATCTCGCTTCCACTTGCTATCTCTCTTCTTCTCATTAGTTATATGAGAATTCATAAATTACTAAATATCTTTTAAAGAAGATATTTTGGTACCCTTTTAATGCCGCCATCATATTCCTCGTAAAAAATTACCCAGATTTCATTGAAATTAAGCTCATTGTACCCTAGATGAAATCTATAGGGTATACTAAGTTTGCCATTCGTTTTGTAACGCACCGAAATAATGATAGTAGAGCAAAATGGATTGGACACCCCCGCATAAAATTAAAAGTTGTTTTGATTTTTGCTTGTCCGTCTATCCGTCCGTCCGTCCGTCCGTCCGTCCGTCCGTCCGTGCGCACGATAACTAGAGAACGCGTTCACTTAGAGATTTGAAATTTTGTACACGGACATTAAAAAAAAAAGTAAAATTAAGTTCGAAAATGAGACAAATCGGGCAACTGCTTCGTGAGGTTGGCATACAAAAATTTCGTTTTCCACGGTATATTTGGACACTACCTGAGAACACGTCGGCGTAGAAAGCTGAAACTTGGTACATTGTGTTTTCATAGTAATAGAAAATAAAATATCGAAAATGGACTAAATCGGGCAACCCCTTCTTAGTGTTTCCATATGAAAATTTAGGTTTTTTACATATACTTTGAAATCGATCAGTCCTAGACATTTTTATTGTACTAAAAACCTCTTCAGAATAAGAAATCCTATAAAATTCGTTAAAATCATTTTTTCTGTCCGACGAGCCGTTCTAGAAATATATGCGAGAAACCAATGAAAAAAGTCAAAATTGCTCAAATGGGTAACCATACGAAATTTCATACGTGCATTCATCTAGGTTATCATAAGAAATGGTCTTAGACCAATTCTAGCTTTTTCAGTTGTTATTACATATTTCCCAATTCCCATAGTGTTGTTGTAATTGCATGTATGTATTTACGTTTCGTTTATATGAGGAAACTGAGAAATTTTTATTCATTTTCTTGAGTTCAGTTAGTGGTTTTTAGTATTAAAGTAATTCATTGTATTCATTGTTAATTCTTTTAAATAATTCATATTTTCTTTATATTTCAGCTGTTTAGTGTAGGTATGTAGGCACCTGTACTACGTGGGAAGAAATTATGCCAGTCGACTTCCCTGACATTGGCTTTAAGCTAAGTACTTTATATTTGGGTTTTTTTTTTTAGTAATTCTTCTTCTTTTCAGCTTGTTCGGGGCTGAACAAGGGTCATATTGCAATAAACGCGTACGTATAGCGCGTACATTTTCCGCAATTTCAATATTTAGTCCCAATGTACTACATATTGCGTGTGCACCGAGTGTATACAGAGACAGACCAGCGGTTTAACGCAAATGCAATATTAAAATTGTCAGTCTGTCTGCGGTATAAGCCCCAAGTGAGGGAAAGGAGAAAAGCGTAAGAAAAATTCACAGTCAACACATAATTGATTCGGAGTTTATATGAAATGAGTTCAAATTTGAGTTTTTTCAAGCGTCTGATTTTTTCAATTAGTTTAATGTTTTTAATTTTTTTAATTAAAATTTTTTTTTAAATTTTTCTCAATTTTTTAATTTTATCGTTTTTTTTTCATTTTTCTATTTTTCTTTTGTTATATCGAGTCACTCCATTTCGCTATTTGGGGCGTGATGAATGAACAAATCAACATTTTTTTTGCTTTTGCTGTTTTGCCAACTTCAAAAAGTATAAAGTCCACCGGGTAATAAATCATAGTAATTTTATTTCAGAATATAAAAAAATTCACTTTCCTCACGCAGAATGCTAAAAAATTCTAGTTTGATAGTTTAATCCGAAGAAAAATCCTTTCTTGGTATCTGATGAGGAGTAGTTCCAATAATATTCTAAATGATGGCAGTACATAAGAAAATCCATTTTCATGACCAAATAATATGAAGGATTTGAAACCGGTTCAGTTATATACATAGTTCTTGCGAAGGGAGAAATAAGGTAAATGACTCCAGAAGGTTCTTAGGAGATGAAGTGTTGAGTGGTGGTAGAATGTTGAAAGGCGGTGATCGAATACGGAGAAGAAATTTCTTGTCTTCTTGTTCTGAGTATTGCTAAGTAATTGCAAAGGAAACATTTGTGTAAAAAGGATTTTGCTTAAATTTTCGTTTTGTTAAAGGTTTATATTGGTGAATTATGCATTATTTTAATACCTGAAAAAAGAAAAGGTATTTGCTTAATTAAACTTTCTTTTTTTATTAAACGTGATATTTATGAATGAATTAATAATTTCATACCTGAAAGAGGAAATAGGTATTTGTATCAATAACCTTTTTATTCAATTTGATCTTCGTGAATTACCTAGTACTTATTTAATTGTTATTCGTATTTTCATGGGATCCCCAAGGGAACAAGGTGATCGTGTATTTTCTACATTTCAGGCCAGATTGGTTCACGCTTTCTTACAGTTGTCATCTTATTGTGGCAATTCTGTCATACCTTCAGGCAGTGTCATGAACCCCGGCAAATAGCTAAATAAATAAACTATTAAGCTAGAAGATTCCTGTCCTTATTCAATGATACTGCAAAATATGAAAATTATTATTATTATTACTTCAAATTACATACTTTAAGCTTTTTTAGCCCGAATTATTCTTTCTTTCTTTTATTCTTTTATTCTTTTATAAGTGGCATTGTACAAAAAGATATAAAACCTTATTTTAGTACAAGATTAATAGGTACATTATCCAATAACTAATATTATAAAAAACTAGACTAATAAGAAATTAATTAGTTAATTAGAACTAAGATATAAAAGGAGAAAAAAAATTAAGCTTATACTTATTTGCAATGCAAAACTAAAAGCTAGACTGATTTCAAGTGGTCGAGAACTTTGCATTTAAAATTACCAAACATACCTGACTCAAACAACAATCTCAAATTTATTTGCAGAGAATTCCAAATAATAATGGACTAGATGAAGAACTGACGCTTAGATGTTAGACAATAACAGCGCAATATTTGAAATAGAGGCTGCAACCAAGGATGGAGTTGGCGTAAGAAGAGACATGGTAAAACGACGGAGACCAAAAACATACCTTATAGTAGCGTTGAATGCAGTATTTAGCTTCCGAATAGACTCATAGTCAAGAGAAGCAAATATTTTGCACCCATACGTAAAAAGAGGGACAAGAAGCGTTCTGACCAGCTTTAAACGGGTTTTCGCTGGAGTGAAATTACTAGTCGCCCAGAGTGAACGAAGCCCACCAAATACTTTTCTAATTAGAGTATTAATATGATGGCCCCAGGAAAGAGTTCTATTGAAGATAATTCCCAGGTTAGAAACGGAATAAACAATTGGAATTTGCGTTCCATTGATTACGACAGGTGAGAAATAAGAAGTATCTAAAATTGCTTTGTTTGTGTATAATTAAGCATTTAGTTTTGGTAGGGTTCAAGTGTAGCATGTTGACAATGGTCCACATAAATAGAATGGAGATCAACATTTATACAAGAAACACCATCTTCAGCTAATTCAATTGGCCTTGAGATGTACAATTGAGCATCATCAGCATAAAGGTGCAGTTTGCTGTACTTAACACAATGAAATAAATCATTGATGAAAAGAGGGAACAACAAAGGACCCAAGATAGATCCTTGAGGCACTCCTGAAGTTACCAATTAAAAAGAGGAATTTAAATTTTTAGAATACACAGATTGATACCTATCCCTCAAGTAACTGCCAATAAGGTTTGCAGCCTGGGGAGAAAAATTAAACTGCATTATCAGTTTTCTACATACCTTGCTATGATTCACAGAATCAAATGCCTTAGAGAAATCCAAGAGAACTAACATGGAGAACTCATCCCTGTCAATAGCAATCCGTATATCATTGGTTATTTTAAGAAGAGCAGTAATACAGCTATGCTTAGTTCTAAAGCCTGATTGTTCTTCATTTAGTAAATTATGATATGCAATGTATCTATTTATCTGGGCAGACATAATTTTTTCAATTACTTTAGCTAAAAATGGTAAGATACTAATAGGTCTGAAATGGGTATTAGATGAATTTTTCGGAACAGGTAAGACCTTTGAGAACTTCCACTGGTTCGGAAACTGAGATGACGTACAACACGTATTAAAAATGTGTGCAAAAGGAGAAAGAATATAAGGCAGGAGCATTTTAACAAATTTCGGGTTTAAACCATCACATCCCGTGCTGTCAGACTTGATTTCACAAAAAGCCATGAGAACGTCCTTAGCTGTTACTCGGGTAGAATTAAATTGTGAAAAGTTGCGAGGAACACTAGGAATAGGCAGTTCAGGGCTGCTTTGGGAACTCGAAGTTATTGCAGGTACCATAAGAAATTTCTTGTTGATTTCTTCCGGATCAATGTCGATATTATTAACTCGATTAGTTTTTGTAAATATAAAACATCTGTTGTCTCTTAAGATCTTGTGTGATAAGCTAAACCAAAGGAATACTGCTAAGCAGTTTAGTAAAATCTGACAGCTCTTTTGACCGTAATCATCTTAAAATTTACGGTTGCGTCAAATTATCTACAAAGCTCTTCTCCACTACAAAAACATTTCAATAATTCACTAGTGACGCTGGTTTTGCAGTATAAATCCCGGATTGCTTCCTAAACCCATATATCACCGTGATTTTACCCGCAGGATTAAATTAACGAGAGGAAAAGTAAAAAAGGAAAACGAATTTATCCCAAACAGTCCTTTACTGCAGATAGCAGGAGGGTGGGGGATGTGACTCCCAACCAATTGCCATCAAATAGATTTCTTTTTTCAGATTTATTACTTAACCCTCTTCTCAGTTAATTTGTGTCGAAAGTGAATTACATGTCTGTACATAAGCTATTGAATGGATTCACAAATCAATTAGATTCCGTTCCTTCAATATCACTGAGAGTACTGATATGGAGGTCAGAGTTGATAACATAAATCCTGGATGTGTGAATGGTAAGAATGCAGCTAAGACTGCTGCTACAAGCTTCGTGGCTGGCTTGATGATAATATGTCCCCACAATTTTAATCAATTCATCTACAACAAGGTAAGTGCTATTGATTCCTCATAGTCGTGAATTCTTCAATCTTCATGATATTGCCACCATTCAATTATCAGCTATGCGTTCCACTGTAGATATAAGAAAGGCCTTTTTATTTCTACAACTTCATACAAATATTTTCTAATTGCTTCAAAGGAAAATTAAATAACTTGGTAAAATTTAAGCCAGTTTGTACGTCTATGTTTTCGTTTCAATTAACACTTAGTAATTTGCCAAACTTTCTCTCACCAAATTTACAAAGACAGCAGTATGTTATAACTAAAAATTAAATCATATGTATAGAATTTACCTATTCTCCGATTGCATGTCGGTAAAAGTAGCGAAAATTTTCTCCAGTATTACCCCTTATACAAATGAATTTGTTGCCTTTACTTTCCAGGGCATGCATAGGTATGCAATTTTCACGTGAAACTAATCCATGTTAAATGGTTTCAAATTTGATGGCGCAAATAAAGCATTACTTTTCCCAAGGGTCTGTGGCACTACACTGAAAGAGTAAAAGTCATCAAGACTTTTACGCAAATGTTATTAATTAAAAAAAATAATGATAACTAATTTGCTGCAAAGCCTACAGCTGACGCAGATAGCAAGAAAAAAGGCGCTTTGTATCAGCAAAAACCAATACTCATCAGTACGGCTAGTTCCTGCCTGCCGTAGACGCCAGAAGAAAAATGCCAAGCTGAACCCATATATAATCTCAGCTTAAATTTTGAGTCAGCGTCATATGAAGCGAGATTAGTTATGGAAATATTTGAAGGAGTGGGGCTTGAAGGACGTAAAGTCTTGTCGGCCAGCATTAGCTGACAGTTCACACCGTGACAGCTACTACCAGGTCGGTACGCTAGCACCTCGGACTAATAGCCGAGAGTACGAAATGGGTTCACCAGACAAAACCTGACTGTCACGTCACCATATATAAAACGGTATTCGTGCCTGAAGCTGAAAAGGAAAAGCGAAGGTGTACAACAACAAAATCGCACCACACACCGGCCCTGAAGGCACCGCGTACATCACTCACCTGATATTTATCCTGCGGGTCATATGTAATGATCCTTGTGCCGTCCCCGCCCTTCCATGACATCGTAGGCACATGCGTACGATGTCCCTTGCTTTTCACCTGCTGGATAGAGGAGTCACTCTCGGAGAGGAGTGAGAAGTGAAAAGACTCGTTATATCTAGTCATGTTAAGCGATTTTATTCATAAAGATACTTAATAATTGCTAGCTCTTATAATCACCTCCGTAGTATTAGAGATGCCTTGATGGTCTCGTTCGCTATTTTTTGGACAACAAAAATATAATTAAATTCTTTTCTTCACTGCTCTTATTTTAGACTTAGTTTCACCCCCGAAGCTCCTTATTTACTAAATATCGTCTTTCGCGTTTCTTTCTCTCATTTTATTTTTTATTTTTTTAACTTCCTCTTCTGATTAAAATTTTTACTTCTCCCTGTCAAATACTATCGTAATAAACTTACGAAAATAAAACGACCAGATTTTTTCTTTTGTAGTTTCAATTCTTAACTTTAAATCCTAAAGATAATTTAATGATAGTTTTACAAATACAAGTGAAACCACAATGCTCATACGTTATCCCTTTATGGTGAATTTTGGCGAAAATCGCTAGTTAAATAAACAGGATATAATCCAAGAACTTGTGCCTTATTAACAATAATTAATACCGTTTTTAATTCTGTTAACCTGATTCGTCAGTCTTGTATTTACTTAAGGTTAGGGATTTTTCTTATTTGTGGTTAGGGGTATAACGCTATACGGGATATTATCCAAGTCAAAATCTAGCATATTTGCAGTAGGATGAACAGAAAAAATTCATACTCCCTATGAAAAAAGTGACTAGGAGCTTCGTCCCCAGAAGGCCTTCTGAAGTACTACGGACTGGTCTAAATTAAAACGGAGCTTATGGTCGAGCTTTGGGTTGCTCTCTGTACAATTCAGTAGCTTATCTAGCATATAAAAATATATAAACTGATACTAAAACTTATAGAACTCTGTAGCGAGTGTTAACCGTATTGGATTGTCCGCATGTCCGCAACTTTTAAATATACGTATAGCTCCAGATGCCATGTCGTGGGAATTCGATGGACATGTGCAACCTTATGAGCCTTGCGCTCGACATAATTTTGATGATCTAAACCCTTTAAACGTTATAAAAAATTCAAGTTCTATGCACATATGTAGGTAGACATCGCTCGTGTTGATGAAAAAATGTCTTCGAAGATAAAAGCTTAAATATATAAAAGTTTAGTTTGGAATATCTTTATAGAGTCCCCGCTATGGCTGACGTAAAATCTCTAGTAAATAATTTTATGCTGAGGAAAACAAAAATTCACTTCCACTACAATCTACAAAAATTTTATTCTGAATTATTTAAATAAAACGCTTTGATGGGCCGACGGAAAGTCTACTTAAAGCCTTTCCATCGGCTATCCTTTCTTACAGATTTGACGACATGAAATGTCATATTTGCTTGTATAGCATGAATGTCGCAATAACAGTGTTACGTATAATAAAGATACGCGAGATCATGTTCAAAGGAACGCAAATGCTTTAAACACTTTTGGGCACACGTGATATTAGATAAATATATAGGCACTGATTGGGCACTCCTAGTTATCGGGCATATCTGATGGCACACAGTGAAAACAATTCTATATTGGCATATATATAAGCGTTGACTAAGAAGCTTTTACTTTATGTGCATAACTGAAGGCACAGCATTGAAACAGTTCCAAGATCGCAAATGTTATAGACACAAAATAAGTACTTTTTCCATGTGGGCTCATCTGACGTCACAATATTGTAAGAGTGCATTGGGGTCATTCCATTCGAAATCGATCACCATCTTCGGTTCAGCCATCGTGAATTTTTTTTAAAGTTAACAGGTTTGAGGGTAGGTCTTATTGAGTAGATATATGTAATATCCAAATATCCAAATTATCAGTGTAAGCCCCAGCGCAGCTCGTGAGATGTGTGAATTGAAATTCTCGTGAAATGTCGTTATAGAGTTAATTTTAAAGGTCTACAACTCATGATGACTCATCATGACTTTGATATAATTTTAAAGGGGATGAGGTGAAGTATCATAACCCGAAAAAATTTTCATCATTTTTTTGTTTAAGAAATAGGAGTTGGAGTCCTTTATCCTTGAATATCCTGGAAGGTTTTTTTTTTATTATTTTTTTTTATTGCTTCATTTGTATACTTATCGTTCTCCACTTATATATGTCGTATCGTTATTAATGTATGTTCTATTGAGTAAGTATGTACATAGTATTCACAGCCATTCCAAAATCAAATGATCCCTTTTGACTGATTTTGGAGCAGACCATTTCAGGTTTGCATAAAATTTTTAGAGTTCGTATGAAGTCCGAAAATAGGTCACCCATATTTCTCGTGTTGCGCTTTCTAAATTTCGTGGATAATCTGATAAGTGGCAATAGCTAGTATTATCTTCCATTTGGATTGGACACCCACGAATAATATTAAAAGTTATTTTGACTTTTGCATGTCCGTCTCTCCGTCCGACTGTATGTCTGTTTATCTATCCCTCTAGATAGCTCGAGAATGTGTTTAGAGAGCTGAAATTTTGCAGACGACCGTTTTAAAAAACATTGTAGAATTAAGCCGGAAAATGGGACAAATCGCGTAACTCCTTCGTAGGGATTCCATACAAAAATTTCTTTTTTCACTATACTATAATACAAATTCAAAAACGAACTAAATCGGCAAAATCCCATCTTGGTGTTGCCCGACACAAATTGTGAATATTAAACTCTATGAAATTTGCTTATAATATTTTTACTGTCCTATGAACCGTTCTAGAAATAGATGCGAAAAACCACTTGAACAATCACACTTGTACATTCTAATAAACAAAAACTGACATTGCCTTACCTCTTATAGTCGCTTAACAGGATCATAAAATGTTAATAAAATTAAGGCTGATGGTTAGCTGACGTGAATCAATAAAATGAATCTTCAATATGTGTGTACCTATCTCTAATTTGAATACTCTGTGTAAGCAGCAAATTAAATTGTGTGCTTCAATTATTGAAAAATTTCTCTGATTTCCTACTAATGAAACTGCAAAAGTAAGAAAAAAGTATGTAAGATACATAACGATTTGGAAATATTTCAACTGAGCTTTAGGAAGCTTTTGAGGCTGTTGTTTTATGGGCCCCTAAATGTTATTTTCACCTTAAGTACACCTGTTGAAACCGAGAGAAATAAATATCATAGAATAGGAAAATCTTTTTACCATAAAAGGAGCTTTACTGGAAATCCACTTTATTTAACGATGGGCTTTTGCTAACTGGAAAATATTCGATTTCCCCTCCATTTTCGTAAATTTTTACGAAAGTATTTTTCAAATTAACTGGTGGAGTTGACTGTTAGGATAAGAGGGTCATTTGAAACATTGAGATAAAACTAATGACACTGCTGCTAAACTGAGAATCTTTAAGATCTTCAAGACAAAAGTGTTGTAAAAGTCAGAATTTCTTAAACGTCACGTGTTGCTAGACTCAGCCTTAAGAATTTTTCTTTAAAGGCAATCTAGTGCGATCCGGACGAACTTAATTATCTTGATATATGTATGTGTGCGTGAAGCATGATTTTGTACTTTCATTAGAATCCTGCGGTTTAAAATAGTTTAGGAAATTTTATCTGAAAATAACTTCATATAATTTAAAACTTTTAATAGTCTGAATCTCTTTTAAATTTTATATGAACGGACGGGGAGAATCATATTAATCTGTTTGCATCGAAATTGAAGTTAAATGTTAACACATCGCTAAATAACCTCAAATATATGTTCAATGAACTGAAAAAAAATCTGGTCAAAAAAGTAGCTGACAACCTTTGACCGATCCAATCTGACATTATCCATGTTCCGAAAGGTGCGTTTTTCTCGAGCAGCGATTAGGTAATATTTATCGCCAAAGCCAGTATGATGACGTCATAAACACCGGTATTCCCTATACTTGTATACCAAAACGTTTGAATAATATCTGCACTACTCTCGGTATTCATGCACTTACACCTATGAAGATGTTTGGGGCATCAGCTTAGAATAACAAAGCAGCGCCATCTATTGCTGTCAAATTTCTCAACGTTTTTAATTCTGGAGATCATATTTGTATTCCAGTTGAAATATGCATAAAAAGATGGAAAGGATTATGGGATAGGTTTGTTCGGGAAACTCCGAAGCTTTTTCCTCCGTCTGGTAGTGCTTATTCTGAGCATTCCGTATGGGAGTTACATGAATCTTTAAAAATTTTAAGAGATCATTTGCTTCCACGAAAGTGAGTAGTGTCATCTTTAAAGTAACTATTTTATAAGTATTTCTTTATTGAACTAAATGTACACATAGGTCGAAGGTAAGTGTGTTACTAGTTCCGATGTTATGAAGCTTAGCAATACAACATTTATTTTCAACTGAAAGTTCACCTTCGCAATCTGGCATGGCTTTCACACCTAAGCATAAAAGTTAAAGCGTTTAAAGTCACACTACAGAAGACCTTACTTAAACATTTCAAAGCGCAGTCGATGCTTTTAAAAAGGCGTGTGGTAGGGAGAGTAGTGCGAGTTTATACAAGCTTTTATGAAGTCTACGGCACTCAAATTAAGAAAAAAAAAATATTTACTTTAGTTTTATACGAGGAGGTATACCTATTAAGAACTAATTTAACCGAGCCATTTCTTCCGATATGTCTATTTGTAAAATTTGAGTTTAATTACATACTCGGTTATTCCGAGCTAGGCATTGTTGTTTCAATCATACATTGAGTGGACTGAAATTGCGGTAATTGCCATCTATATCTTTTCTCCACTCACCAGAATGTAAAACTTTTTCCTCGTCTTCCCAATAAACAAAAGTAGGGGAATAATAAAAAAACCTTGATGCATAATAAAATTATGTAATGTTAATATCTTACGGTTATCCGCTCGGCGTTTGATGGAGAGCGATCCAATGATGTTCGAACACATCGCCACCGTGCGACCAAGATCTCAAGCACGTTCTCTACAGCTCTTCCCGTCCTTGGTAATCGGTAATTGATTGTTCGAAGCTTTCCTAGGATTGGTTTCATTAGATTATTTTTTAGCGGAAAGGCTGCGTCTCTAACAAAGTAATATGAGAATACAGTACTACTGTTGTGTAGGAATTGGAACTGGTATAGAAAGCATTTTCCTCAACAACAAATATTCATTAAACTCCGAATCTATTAAAAGACATTTTAAATAAAGCGATGAATTCAGGAATAAGAAACTGTAATATTTCAGAAAGTTTACCTCCGTCACCTTGACTCCTATTAGTACCAACATCAGCTTGCGTAAATTTATATTTCGCATCACACGTTGCTAGTAGTATAATAGTATAATAGTAGTATAATTTAATAACTGCATTCCAGAACTAGAAAACCATTTAATGGTAATCCTATTCAATGCCCCGATACAATTTGGCAGATGCCATATCTTCTTTGCTATTGCCGCATAATCATCCTATCTTGACTCCTTCCTGCCAGTAAACTAGGGACAGAGTTTCACAAATTGAGTTGGAGGTCTCTAAAACTACTTTCCGCACTGTAGCTTTCCCCATTTGAAAATACCAGGTCCCTTGTGACAAAAACCTACAAATGGTTGGAGATGGAGCATATAACACATAACACAATAACTCAATATTTTTACATTACTTTAACATCTAAGCTAGTTGGCATTCAGGATCAATTGCCTTACGAATTGAAGTGTTTGTAAGCTTCGATTTTAATAAGCTTAACAGCAATTTGTATACCAGTTTTTTCATCCTGTTCAGGACCTTGTTCCAACTGACCTGAGACCAATTTTTATGATACCCTAGATGAATGCTGGTATGTAATTTCGTATAGTCACTTCTCTGGTTGCTAAAATGGTTCTTCGCAAGTATTTCCGGTTCGCGGGACAGTAAAAAAAATCAAACGAATTTCATAGCATTTTATATTCTTAAAACGTTTTCACTACAATAAAAATGACTGACCGTTTTCACAGTATTCGTACAAAACCTACATATGAAAACTCTATGTACAAAATTTCAGGTTTCCCACGTTGACGCGTTCTCAGGCAGTATGGCAGTAAAATGGTAAAGCAAATCTTCCGAAACATTAGGATGCGGTCATCTATAAGCTCAATTTCAATTTCCAAAATACATTTATTGCTTAAACTTAACTCTATTTAGAAAGCCTAATACAGTAAATGTTCTCGGCTTACTGCTACAAAGAGATCTGGGCACCTCAGTGGGATTTTATTACATTTATGGCTAGGGTTTTTTTTTAAACATCTTTTTAGAGCTTAATTTCTAATTTAGTGCTTTTATATGTCAATTCTTATATTACCATTCAAATCAATTTCTATGTTCAATCAAACCATTTTTATAATATTTTTATACCACAGGCTATATTAAGTTTGTCATTCCATTTGTAACGCATAAATTTTGCACACGGGCTTTAAAAAAAAAGTAAAATTAAATTCGAAAATGAAACAAATCGGGCAGCTGTTAAAATATTGAGTCCTAGACGCTCTTGCTGTACTGAAAAATTCTTGAGATTATGAAATTGTATAAAATTGATTATAATCATTTTTGCTGTCCAACGAACCGTTCTAGAAATAAATGCGAAATACCACTTCAGCAATCAAACAGAAACATTACCAACCATACGAAATTACCTACGTCATCCATCATAAGATTTGGTCTACAAGCAATTCTAATTTTCTACTTGTTGATTTTAATTCGATTTACATTGTGGCTTACGAATTCCGCATCTAACTCCTGATGAGCTCTGTGGCTGGAGCGAAACTATTCCAGAATTAATTGCCAATTGGGAGCCTGCACGGCATACCCCATTAACTTATATCGAAAATTTTAACCAAATATAAATGTAAAACAGTGAAATATTTATAAGCTTACGCGTACACGTTTGTTCTAACAGGTCATTCTTAAACCGATATATATATAAAATTGAGTATAAAAATGAAGATAGAAACGTGAAAAAACAAAACTAATAGTAAGTGAGACAAATTTAAGTTTTTAAGTAAGCTAAACCTAGTCATGCCTAATATACTAATTTTGTTAGTGAAGCATTATTCGTATTTGTTAACTTTAAACCCTTCCTTGAATTGCCGATTATTGGTTTAAGTATTGTCTGTAATGAGTACTACGTCAGAGTTATCCTTGTTGTGACTAAGGAGGTTCCTAGATATGTTTTGGTCCCTAGTTCGTATAATCGTATTTACAGTAGAATGTAACGAGCTGTGAGTGGGCGGTAAGATGTAAGATATGTCCTTATTAAAAAAAAATTACCAGAAAGTGTCCCAGTATAATTCTGGTCAAATCTGGTTATTTCTGTTCATTGAGTACTAGGAAAACTATATAGAGATTAATTATAAAGAGCTAAAGCTCGAATAAAATGTACATTATAAAAAGAAATAGTGTGTATTATTTATGAGATGAAGCCCCTAAGAATAATCGCATTTGGACAAAGTGGTGATGAAAAAAAGTTCAACATCTACTTCTACTTCAATTTCACTTATTATCTTAAAAACAATTTTTTAGCTGTGATGATTTCGCGAAAGCTGCTTAATTTATGAATACGATTTTGCTTCCTTTTAAGTTGAAATGCTATGTAGATATTCGTACACATTTTGCCGCGGAGTTCCCGTCGAGGTCTCCACCAGATAATTGCTTGCATATTTTTTCCCGGAAAGATTTTATCTTCGAGCTGCTTTAAATATTCTCGGAAACAAGAAGAGAAAGAATAAATTGAAAATATTATGATGGCAGTTCAAGATTTTCTCTACTCGTGTGCGATTGTCTCGGAAAATTTACAATTCGACGCTGAGCTCTTTTAAATCTTCCCGCATTCAGTTGAATTTCCAGAATAGATAAAGATATATTGAGTTAAAATGGTTATTAAAGCGGAAAACAGCATAAAACTTAAGTTGGTATAAAAACTTCCGAGGGTGGAACCTCTTATTTTTAGGTAAACAAGTATCTCTTAGAGAAATTTACTGCTAGAAATATGGTGACAGAAAATCACTAGAAATATCTTAGGATGCAAACAAGGAATAGGGTAAATCTTTTTCCTTGCACTTAATGGATACTTCGAAAATCCTGATTGCCTGTGAATGCTATTCTCCAAACGAAAGTATAAAAGTGAATAGGAATTCTCTTACATTAACGATGGATCCAGAAAACGTTTCAGATTATCATCTTGCCCTGTGGGCGGTCTTCATCTATTTGAGAATTTTTCTTAAATCACAGAAGTTCTTTCAGGTCACCGATTATATAAAAATGCGTCAAGTTCACTCGAAATGCTTGCTTTTTTTTATCGTAAAATCAAAATCAAATCAAATTAATTTTGAAAATATGTCAAGGACTTACCTACTTACATTGGTAGAACCGTAGAGATAAGAAAGACAGATACCTACGTTACGCCTTACAATTGGTTCCTAACTCGCTATATAGTTTCAGATAACTAGAATTAGTAATGTTTGTGGAGCTAACAGGACCGCTGAAAAATTGAAGTCTACGAATAAAGTAATAGATTTCCTATTAGCTCCAGATGGGTTTGCCTACGGATACCCTATGATGCAAAGCACAGCTTGGCAGGAAGGAGACAAAGAAAAGATTAGGGGACATGAGGACAGTGGCTGAGGTACTTATGTCAGGGGCAGATACATACTACGATAAAAATAAGCTGGAACAGAACAAAAGTTCGCACGGCCGAAAGTATTTTAAAGCGTAACAAGATATGCGGGGATTGTAGTCCGAGTATTGCGTGCAGGAATCAATGTTTCAGAGATCAGACTAAACATTTCCCCAGAGCATTGACCATTCACATAGCCATAAGGGAAAAAAGGCATCCAATATTGCACCGGTGGTTGAGTGAGTCGATGTGATAAGTTATTGCCACATCGCTAATGAGTTTAAAGGACTAAGACTGTGCGATTCGCCCCGGCCCAGATATGGGTATTCTATTAAATTCTGGGGCTGATGTAAGACCTGTAGAGAAGCGCTAGATTCGATGGGCTAAATATTTCTTACTGGAAGTAGTAATGCCAAGAATGAATACAAACGGCATATCGTAGTTCAGTGCACCATCAAAAGAAATGGGAGTGGAAAAATTATGATCTTGGGGACGTTGATCTATTGAAGGAGCTTGAATACATCTCTCTCTCTCTCGATGTGTCTCATCTCTCTCAAGTGTCTGTGAAAGACGAGAATTTGAACCGAATCTAATCAAAATATCAGCTTTATCCAGTAGGTCCGCAACCGCTTCACGATTTTTAAGTAGTGGATGTATAGCGGAATTTATGAAATTGTTCCTGATGGTTTTGACCAGGAACCAGTACCTTTGCTGCCTTTGTGGTTTGCCAAGATTTTTTGTGTAACATTCTGCTCAAAGAAAAATTTTCCCGTTTGGGGAGATGGAATTGATGGGTGCGCGAATAGGGTCATCCGCCTTTATTGCTTGGTTGTACCTACTTATTGTTAAACCAAGAGCGATTTGCTGTTGTTACTGTAGGAATAAGGAATGAGTGGACCCACGCCAATACTGAAGAAGAATGTTACAACGTTGTAATGTACATTGATCAACATACCTTGAAGCAAAATAGACCGATCAATAAATTTCTCTAAAATTATAACTGAGACTTTCCCAATCAACAGATTAATTTTGTTTTTATTTAACATTTGGGTTAAGTATTGTAGTAAAACTTTTGCACATTTACCTACATATTAATGAAATAATATTCCAAAATAAATCCCTTGCTTTAAATTTAAGCACTCACTACACCAATACACAATGATTTGTTTCCTGTTGTGTAGTTTCGCTGAATTTCTCCAATTACGAGTTATAAATGTTTCTTTAAATGTTTGTTTTTGCCACGCCGAAGACTTTTCAAAGAATGTTTGACATCCGTTTTCAATTAACCAAACTTTTCATCGTGTGCTTCACACACCCCGGGATGTACACCTTCTGTACATTTACTTTGTGCATTTTCCAGAGTATAAATAAAGCTTGGCCTAGAGGATTTAGCCACTGCAATTGGAGCAGTCGCTAAAGCATGGATACACCCTGATGTGGGGGGGGGGGCAGAAAATCTGGTCTAAAAAAGTTTTAATGTGAGAACAGATAAAAAGGTCGAAGATCACCCCACCCGCCAATGTCAAAAATTATCATTTAATAGATGCGGATCCAATATATATTATTTATTCCACAATGTGATGCCCTCCAAAGTATCCTCTCAATGGGAGCAGGTTTAAGCTAGAAACGACTGTGGGCGTCACGCGATCTTTCGTTATACACAAGGTAGATCACAAAACTTATGTGACAAATAATAAAAAAAGATTTGTCGATAAAATTGTATAATCAAACGTTATGAAACGGAAGTAATGAATGGAGTTGTCATCGCCACTAAGCCATCAGACACCGATATTAAAGGGTAATAAATATACATAAGTATAAATATATCTTCACATATGCGGGAAAATTTTCTCCACAAGCGATAGGGAATTCTCGGGATACAAGCTGGAGAAACAACTTCATTGGAAATTATACGACAGTACTTCAATTAATGACAATACACAGGTTGTCTAAAGTAAAACTAGATTGCGCACTTATATGAACTACTCGGCTACTGTCGGCAGAAAAGGGAGAGAAAAAATCGACTGCTCGTTCATGGTAGTTCCCCATTCTAATCATTTCTCTCGTGTTGCTAATTTTTCTCGTCCACCAGAACGTCGATTTTGTTCAGGGTGCTGCCCAAATTACTCTTTAGTTAAAGAAATATCAAAAAAATTAAATTAAGATTTTGTATTAAAATATATTCATCTTTTAATCATTCCTGCCACGTTGCGAAGAGATTAGAAAAACAATCTCCTCCAGGAAGCAATGCTCATGGATCTTAATGACTAAGAATATGAAAATTATATTGACAGTCAGTAATTTTACTAGAAGTATGAAATTGTTCAAGTCCGAGAATAGCTGAATAGCCCACAGCAACCTAGAATGACAAAAACATAACACAAAGTATCGCAATCAAAGAAATATAAGCAAATAAATAAACTGTAACGAAAACTCTCTTTTTTTTATGTCTACTGAGGGACAGGACTTGAATGAAAATTTGCTAAGATTCTTTCTTAAATGAGGATTTAATAAAAGAAATATTTACACACCTGATTACCGTAGTCTAACTTAAACTAATTTCCTGGATCTTGGAAGAAGTATGGATACGGCTGGTTCCGTATTACAGGTTGACCTGAATCCAGTATTCGCTTGTAAATGTCGCGTCGAATGTTTTTGCGTTTGCTTGTCACATGTCGCCTTCAATAGTTGAATGTTGGCGTTAAATATCGTCTTGATATTGTAAAATGTCGTCATCAATAGTTGATTGATCGCCTTCAATATAGTAAAAATATCGTCTTCAATAGTTGAATCCTCGCCTTAAATATCGTCTTCAATTTGGAAAAGTCGCCTTCCTTAGATATTGCTTTCAATTTTGTAAAGAGCCCTCAATGTGGAAAATTGCCTTCCTTAGATATCGCCTTCAATTTTGAAAATCGCCTACAATAGTTGAATCCTCTTTTCCTATCTCAATACCAAATCCAAGTCCAGCTTCCACAATTTGTGCCTTTTTCACCAAAACGTTTCTTCTTGGCTACGATTTTTAATCCTCGTCTCTTCAACTCAACACAATCAATAGAGTGACTGTACAATTGAATCTCCAACATCTTTGAAGTTTCGTAATTATCTAATAGCGTATAGAACTTTTATTTACTCTCTAATTTAAGACTGAGTCGGAAATCTGGCTGATATTTTGAACGCATTGCTGCATTTTATTCAGTGAACGCGTAAAATAACGTTGAATCTGATTCTTTACGTTTAATGTACCTAATGAGCGTACATTAAACTGTTAAATCTGACAATGCTCCCTGCACTAATACCCTCGCTCAGGAGAGCTTAAAAGGTTAGGCATGAGCCTTAACTTCTGATTCACCTCTAATTCCAACAAGTCACCTATACTTCCCCTTATGTTTACGTACTACTCTACCTCTTAATACCTCCTTCCTCTTTTGGCCTAAATTTTCATTCAAGCTGAGAGAAAAAAACAGCTTCGTGATTACCTGAGGAATTTCCAACTACAAGCCAACCAAAATACGCTTTTCTCATGCCTACCTACATCTCCATCTTACGCTGCTATCTCTAAATAGCTACATGAAAATACGGGTTCTTAACTTGATCGAAATGCATCATCTGTTTCCCCATACAGTCTGTGATCTGAACCGAAGCCAAGATAGTCTTTTCCAAAATTAAAATAAAATGGGCTAAACCCTGTTACCTCATTCACTGCCGTTGTTAACGCAACACCCATTTTGTGGATTTCTTTGTCCCAATTTCTATGACTATCCTTAACATACGATCTAATTCCTACGCCTACAACTCTATTCCATCGTTCTGTATAATTGCTTTGCGGATGATATCTGCAGTTCAACCAGAATTTTGGCACGTCATACTCGTTTAACAACTTTCGGAATAGCCCACATTCAAACTGCTTGCCATTATCGATTATGATTATTTCTGGTACCCAAAATTCCTAAAATATTCGCTTTTCTAACACCTGCGTTACTTTCTTCGCTGTTGCCTTTCGTAATGGAAAGAGACATACATATTTTGTGATCCAATCACATATCACTGACAGGTATGTATTGCCTTGAGTCGACCTCAGAAATGGTCCCCATAAATCTAGCGCTACCATCTGCCAAGGTCTTACCGCTTTCCGGAATTGCCCCATTGGATACGTCTGCCAGAAAGCGTCTTTCAGGTCTACGGTGGATAGATATTAAGTTCGATTTAGCCGTGCTAGAACTCCATGGATCCTGGGTAAAGGATATACTGATCGTGTAGTGACCTTGTTTAGCTTGCGGTTATCCACACATAATCTACTGGCCCATTTGATTTTTTAACCAACACCGTCGGAGAGCACCATGGGCTAAAAGACGGTTCGATAACATAGAGACTATCATTCTTTGAATTTCTTTTATAAATCGATCATGAACTGTGGGTGAAACTTGGTACCCTCTTTGTACGATCGGCTCGGCCTCGTATCAATCCTATGTTCTGGAGTAAGTTCCGTGGCCTCCTTTAATGCATACACCCCGTGTACTGATAAGTCACTGATTTCCCATTTCCCGAGCCTATGTTGAACGGATAAATCATAAGTCTCCCAAAAATTGACACCCACATAAATACTCCTATCTATTGTTTGCACTGCCATAATTTTGAGAATTCTTACGATCGATTTGAATTTAATAGGAACGTAGAAAACCTGAGTAATATTATGCTTTGTTCTATCGGCAGTGCAATCTGATTCACAAATTTCTTTAATGCTTTGTAAATGTAATTTTTCTAAGATCTTTATTCCCTTTCCACCAGCTATAGTAATAGATGCGACGCTATTTAACAACGCCTCTTCCTTCGTACCTAAAATATTCATTAATATAAATGGGTGATTATCGTCTATATCTAGGATAGTGTTGTGAAGAGCATGGGTATTTTGCACACTTAAGGACTTTAAAATTGTGCTACTCGACGGTTTATCTGTACGGAAATTTAGTTCGTTGAGAACTGCATTAATGTTTAAACCAGGTCTAAGTCTTGTACCGGCGTTGCCTATATGGATTGGATGACGAATGATTCCATGGCTTTGAATTTCTCGGGGGTGGATTGTTTGCGGGATATCTTGGGCTTGGAGTATTGCTGAGCAGCCAGCTATTGCGCGAGTAATGCTGGGAGTTATTTCGCGACTCCACATATGGTCCGAAACTACTATTGTTTGTACTTGAAGATCCCACTTAAGCTCTATTGCCTCCAATTGACCCATGTTTACGTCGCTCCTAGTTTCCACTACTATTATATGTTTCGCGATTAGAAAAAAACGATTGTTCCTTTTCATTCTTAAGTTTTCTATCGCTTGCATTTCACCGTCTTCTAGTCTTCTGCAAGCCTTTTCTAATTCATCTATCGACTTATACTCGAGCAACGATAAAGCTCGAATGTACTGGGGTAGTAAGATTCTGCGAATGATCTTAGTCCTTTCCCATTCCGTCGGTGGATGGGGCAAACGAAGAAACAAATCTTCAATTAGCGACATATACTGTACAATCTTCTCAGATTCCCGCTGCTTTCTTTCTTTTATATAATCGAATAGCTTATCCATGCTATTCAACGGTTCGAACTCAGCCAGAATTTATTTTACAAAGATCTTATAATTCGTTAAATGATCTCTACGGCATCGACACAAACTTAAAGTAGATCACTCTAAGATGTCTGCTAAAGATTCTAAAACGTCTATGTCGGATACACGTCTAGACCTGGCTAAATCTGCGATTCGCTGTAAGAATTCTGCATAATGCATCAGTACGGCTAGCGAAATTTGATTTTTTGGATTGTACTGGCGGATCGGTGAAATCCACGCGATTGTTTTTCAGCTCTTGATTTAAATTACCTCCATCACTTTCCACAGATTCATTTGGATTAATTGTACTTCTAGTCTTCCTATTCCTTTAGCTTTCTGTTTTCCATATATCGTATTGCTTCTTCTCAACGATAGCTTTGAGTTCAGCTATACCATTCAATAAAATGTCTTTAATAGCACCATTATATTGTGGATATTCCTCATGCTTTTCTACCTTAATTCTCTTCACTCTTTGCTCTAACAACTGAGTTCTGAGTGCAATTTTCTCAAGTAGGGAGCTATCATAAGAATCAGCCTCCACGCTTAATACCGTAAACCAAGTATTCGCCTCTTCCAAATCTTCCTCTGGCGGAAGATAAGACGTTATCTGAATAGCATCGATTCCTTCCTTGGATTCTTTAATGAGTTGTTTCCTCCACCAATCAATTCTCCCTTTTATCGTATAATCATGTGGTCTCACCACCCGGGATCGCATCTCTTACCCTATTTCACGGTCTGCGAAAAACTAATTCTCCAAATGATATTTTGATCAAATAATTTGTACTGTTCCAAGTATTTTCAACGAAAGAAAAGGAACCCGAGCTTATGGGCTAAAGCATATAAAATCTGAACGGTGCGATTAATACAGCTAACCGCTCGAACCAAAATGTCCAACAATTTCTCCCGACAATCCAGTCACAATGACTGTTATTAATGTAAACTATATTATAATTCAGCGACCACATCAATAACATTATAATAATCCTAACTATACCTTTTCATAAGAGCATATTAAGCTATTTTCACCAAGATCATAGACACTATTAATGAGTCATCAAACAAAGAAATTCTCAATTTTGCCTGCAACACTTCATATATTGCAAGTTCAAAATATATTTTCCTTAATCTAACACCAATAATGGCTTCCTTATCCTACTTTATTCATTTATGCTTTACTCGCTCTAATTATCTTGGTCTATAATTCCACATGTGGTGGTGCTCACGTCTTTGTATATATATATATACCGCCGCAATGCCACTTGTTCTAGGAATAATCAATAAGTTTGCTATACAATAGAAATCTTGAAATGTTTCAAGGCCACGAATGATTAATAGGTATTATTCTCTCGGTCTGAATTCAACTACGCCATTTTTAATGTCAGACAGCTCTCTCCACACAACTAATCGCAACTAATGTTGAAAGCTTTCTAAAATCGTTACATTTTTTTGTAGAGCTACCTTTTTCTGGGGCAATTAATAGAAATCGTTAACCAATTTGTCACCTTTAGAGCTTCTACTTGGTTTGACTTAACTAATTATTTATGTTTTGTACTTATAAATTTGAGTTTCATTTAACGTACATTGATCGGGACATTCCAGCATAGGAGAAAAAATCAAAAACTGGCCACTGCAGATTCATTTTGCTGATAAGCATTCATTACTTCTTCCTATCTTCAACGAGTGTATCCCAGTGGTCTATCATAAAATCTTAACCATTTACTATACCAACTGATGGTCAACTTATGTTTAAATATTGTGTTTTAGAAGCAATGTCCTCCATTCTTTCTAACTGTTTCATTAAATCCACTGATCTGCGTAATACATTTTTGACGAGAAACATAAGATATTCAAGCCGATCCCTCCCTACTCTACACATACCCCGACAAATTGATAAAATTTAGTGAAAGGCAACCTGCAAAATATTTAACAAGAGGCAGGCTCCCACCAAATGTTTAATAACTTTTTTAATTGTCGTTGAAGTCATTATTTTTAACAGAACTGAATGCACTGGTTCCTTTTCTAATATGTTGTGCTCAACGCCATTTAAATTTTTAGAAAACACAACCAATCTTTTTAGTTCACTGAAGACAGAAAAAGAGTATTGTGCGAACACGACAATACGGTGGTATACCATTTCCTCATTCAAAGATTGTGTGATGGTAGACTTAACTTTGCTAAATTCCACCTTTTTATTCTGCATTAGTGCCCATAGGTTTTGTATAATTATACTTCAATATACTCCTATATACATCTATAATTATACTTCTATTTATGATCATATAATAAATTCGCAATATTCAAATTATTAATAACTCACTGCTTTAACCCTAATAGGGCAAAGGATTACTAAGGCAGTCTTGATTTTGCACTTGACTCTTAAGCACGGCCCACACAAACAGTTAGGATTATGGCCCACGTACCTAGGTATGTTTTATTAACTCATAACCTAGTTCAATCACACTTGCTCTCACGTTTTTTGTAGCGGAAGTCAGTATCTCGTTCCAATAGATTGCTTCCGCGCACAGCCGCAATAGCCACTATATATATATATATTTATATATCCTTTCTATTTTTTTAAATAATTCACAAAACTTTATAAACAGCAAATCTTAATCCAAGTACCACCTGTCCTCCTCAAATCCCGGTTGAGCCTACAATTTTTATAACGAAAATTCCCTTTTTCCTTATGTCTACTGAGAGACAGGACTTGAATGAAAATTTGCTAAGATTCTATCTTAAATGAGGATTTAATAAAAGAAATATTTACACACCTGATTACCGTAGTCTAACTTGTACTAATTTCTTGGGTCTTGGAAGAAGTATGGATGCGGCTGGTTCCGTATTACAGGTTCACCTGAATGGTCGTTTGTAAATATCGCCTCCAATGTTTCTGCGTTTGCTTGTAACATGTCGCCTTCAATAGTTGAATGTTGGCGTTAAATATCGCCTTGATATTGTAAAATGTCGTCTTCAATAGTTCATTGATCGCCTTCAATATAGTAAAAATATCGTCTTCGCCTTAAATATCGCCTTCAATTTGGAAAAGTCGCCTTCAATTTTGTAAAGCGCCCTCAATTTGGAAAATCGCTTTCCTTAGATATCGCTTTCAATTTTGAAAAACGCCTACAATAGTTGAATGCTCTTTTCCCATCTCGATGGCAAATTTAAATCCAGCTTCCAAAACTTTTCTTCTTGGCAACGATTTTTAAACCTCGTATCTTCAACTCTTTTCCAGAAAACTCTTGATAAAAATCGGGACCTCTCGCTGTCTCAAGTTTTTCTTTTTTTTTCTTCTCTTCTCTTCTCGAAATCGTCCACACAACGTGGTTTTCTACCGAATTACTCCCCCTGAAGCAGTGTTCACTTCTTACAAGTCTTCTCGCGGCACCTAGTTTCTCAGATATGCATCCATACTTTTCGCTTGCACTCTTACCTAAACTTCTGCTATGCTCTAGATTACAACTTATCTCTACAACTACGCCTAAGTTCACAATTCACTCCGGAATCTATTACTAAATGGACCTTAATCTATTCTATCATGCATTATGCCAAATCGGAAATTTGGTTGACAATTCTTCTGACAATTACTGACAGTTCGGAATATTTATTTAATTTAAAAGTGTTTACATTTTCAATTCGAATTGAACTTCCAAGTAAATCGGCTAGATTTCTTCGGTAGCGTACATAACTGTTTTTTTCGATTGTGCGGTAGTAGTTTAAACGAATTTATCTAACAGCGAAAAGAGAACTGCAATAATTCTGGAGAATTGTGTGGTGAACGTGTCAAGCAGTGGATGTAATTTCCCTAGTTCCTTTTGTGAAAATTTCAGAAAAGTCTCAACAGCGGGTATTAAGAATGTTTTGTGTTTGAAGTTTTTCTTGAAACATCTAATTTCGCCTCAAAACACTTGATTGGGGGTGTTTTTTCCTTGAGTTTTTTGCCGAGCTCAGGTTTGTATATTACTATTTACTTTATATTGAGTTTCCTCACATTATTTTTTGAACATAAACCGCGTGTGCACTCCAAGTGGTGTGTGTAGCTCTTGGCGTCTTTTGCATAACGGTTGCCGACAAAAAGCAGCTATAGTGTGGGATGACGGACAATGACACGTGAGACCCTGGGGGACAGGACACGACCAATGTACTCCCAGATAGTCAACCTCACAACTCCCAAAAAATTTCAATTTCGTCAGGCAATTGTAAAAGTGCTAAGTTAACCTGCACGAAGGCAGCGCTCAAAGACTTTTCTGGAAACACTAAAAGCGTTCCTCACTTGAATGCTCCTTATGGCAAGCTCAGTAGGATACAGGAGCTAAAACAAACTCTACAAGAAGCCGCTAGCACACCTCTACCAACATCTACTTCCAACAATCTGATTTCTGTTCCGAGCCCCGATCTCGTACTCTACACCAATAAAAACAAAGGCCCTTACTGGGTCACAAGGACTGAAAATAGTGCGAACCCTGAAGAAAACAGGGTAAGACTAAGTAATATTGCAGTTGGCATCATCCTAGCAAAAGTTAATTTCAGTTTTGTCAAAATGGAACAGCAACACTTCAACTCGATAAAAGTTTTCTTTGCTAGTAGTGCAGCTGCCAATAAACTCCTCACGAAAGGCCTTCCTACGGATGATCTAAAATTCTTCATTCCACTTACACATTTACGTAGGCAGGGTATTGTCAAAAAGGTACCCACAGACTTATCAGATGAAGACATTCTTCGAAATATCTCATCACCGATCAAAGTCACACATGCCTTTCGCTTCACAAAAAAAATCGAGGAGAACAAATTTATACCCACTCCAGTCGTAAAGCACACTTTCATGAGCTCTGAAATCTCTAAGGAGGTAGCGATTGCAGGAACACTTCGCTCCGTGGAAAACTTCACCCCTCGACCAAGACTTTGCATGAGATGTTACGGGTATGGTCACGGCCCTCCACAGTGCAAGACCAAAAGCCCGTTCTGCGATAACTGCTGCAGAGAGGCATGTGAATAAAAAGTACTGTACGAACCCTGCCTACTGCAAGAACTGCAAAGGCAGTCATAAGCCTACTGATCCTCTATTTCCGGCCAAATATATCGAGCAAGACATCCTCAAAATTATTACAATAAGCGGTGAAAAATGGTTATACTCAGCCAAGCTAACCAGACACCTATCAGCGCGAATAGGTTTGACTTACTTAACATCCTGAATGGCGAATCTTTTCCGTCACTCATTGCTGATCATAAGATCCGAAACCCTATTAGAGATGCCAACAGAGTGCTAACGAAAAGATCATATGCCAAAGTAGCCACAGGATTTACCTTTCAAAAACCTGTCAATCCGTTAAACTCGCACTATGCCATGTTCCAGAACATGGACAGTGGGAAAACAGGCACTGGCATAATGGCTGATAAGCTCAGAGTTTCTGAGCTAGAACGCTTCTTCTCATGGCTCAGCACAGAGCTAAACAAATCATCCACAACTAATAATAATTCTGATTTCTTATCCAATCTCAAAACTAAATTGAACAACTTCAACTTATCAACAGACCTTAATATTATAAACAGCGCATCTCCACCTGACAAACCACCCAACCTCAGCACACCTTCGCAAACGCCTCCTGTTTGATCTAGTAAACCCCATGAAATGACTAAACCTAAACATTCAAAGCTTCAACGCGAATAAATCTCACCTCGAACTTTTCTTAAACTCAGGTACATACGACATCATACTACTCAATGAAACCTGGCTCAAGGCCAGTCTCTTCGCCTCCCTAAGAAGCTATAATCTAGTCAGAAATGACAGAGCCGACGGTAATGGAGGCTCCCTAAATACCATCAAGTCATACCTTAGCTATAAGCGTATTGCGTTTGATTCAGGCATGGACACTGTCGTGTTTCAGATGACTGACCCCGGTTCCAGAATATTTGTAGCCTCTGCCTACTCCCGTCCCACAATTGATCTAGCTAGGTTCAAAAATGACACAGAGGATTTTCTCACCTTCCTATCCAGCTTCAACTCGGTAATTCTGAGTGGCGATCTAAATGCCCTGTGGGATAACAATATTATCAGATCCGACGCTTCAGGGAGAAAGGGATCTCGCCTGAAAGACGTTGCCCTAACCTTTGGACTGCATATTATCTCCGATTCCTCCCCCACGTTCTCTTCTAATGCATCTCTAGTCAGCTCGGGTTCCACACTTGACTTGGTGATATCTTCTATCCCGCCTACCCAAATCTCGTCCAGAGTAATCCAACAGCAAGTTGGAGGCTCTCACCACTTTCCAGTTGAGATAACGTTATCAAATTTGTCCCTACCTAGGCTAAGTCCCCGTAGATGCTTCCTAAATAAAATTGAAGCATTAGAAGAGCTCAAAGCGCTCGGAAGGTCTAATAACATTGTTGAGGACATCAAAGAAATTATTGATAAACACAGCTTCTCATTGCCTCACAGCAAGTTCTCCCCCAAGTCATGGTGGAATCCGGACATTCAACGACTCTTTGAAAAGAAAAAGGCTGCCTTCTCTGAGCTCATAAGAAGCTCATGTAATATCTCACTAAATAAGTATCTAGCTACATCCAGGCTCCTGAAAGGATCCATTCGAAAGGCTAAAGCCTCTCACAGCCCCTAGTTTGTTGATAATCTATAACAGCTGGACTCTAGGAAATTTTTCAAAATTTTTCGAAACCTGTCAACGAAATTTCAAGGTTCTGATGCGTGTCAGAAATGGGATGCCTCTGAATCTCTCAAGTTTCTCGAATCACTCATCAGGCCTCCCTCCGCGGGCCAAACGCATGTAGTTAGATCCCCCAACAATACGCTGACCTGAGTGCCTCCAATCCCGCTCACTCTAGTCGAGCTATCCAATGCTCTACGAAGGAAGTCAAACTTTTCTGTGCCAGGCTTAGATGGTGTCCCCTTCTTTGCTTTCAAAAGTCTAGATGAGACAGCCCTTGGCTCTCTGCTGGACTCACTCAATGAACTTTGGCTATCAAACTCAATACCACCTCACCTGAGGGAAATCAAGGTAGTCCCAATTCCAAAAAAAAATATAGCTGGATGTGCCCTCGACATAGTCAGACCGATTGCCCTGATATCTACTTTCATAAAATGCATCAACAGCATTGTGTCGAACAGGATTTACAAACATCTTAGGGAGAAGAAACTCCACGTGAAAAATTCCTTTGCCTAAATCAAGGGAAAGTCTGTAAACCAGTGCATTAACACAGTTCTTGACTTGATTTCCATCAATTGTCATAGAAAACTCAAGACAATCATTATTTCTGTAGACATATCCTCAGCATATTAGTCAGTCCGTCTGAACACACTTAACGAAATGCTCATATCTCTAGATATCCGGGCAATTTCACTGACTGGATTTTTAACTTCCTGTCCTACAGGAAGCTCGCGCTAAGTTCAGTCAGTGTGCAGTAATTCAGTGGGCTCCTGCAGGGCAGCTCGCCCAGCCCCCTCTCTTCAACATCTACACCAGAAAGCTTCATGGCATCGCTATTGAAGATGTTAGCATGGTCCAGTTCGCTGATGACTTTCTCCTGATCTCATCTGGAAAAACCATCTGCGATGCCCTAGCAAAGCTAGGAGCAGCGCTACAAAACTTCTCGGAAGCCGCATCCTGTCTAAACCTTCAAATTAATAGAGATAAGCTGGTCATGAAGCCAATTCGCTGTAACAAGCTCTCGTCGCTCTCACTCGACTTTCTAGGCTCACAAGTCCCAGCTCAAAAGCATCTAAAATTTCTAGGCAGACATTCCTCTTCAAACCTGTGTCTGCGGTGTCAGATTGAACTGGTATCTAAATCCGCCTAGTACTACCTCTACACCCTCAGACTGACCACTGCAAAAAGCCGTCCAATCCACCCCATGTCAGCACTCAAGACCTTTCGGGCAGCAATCAGGCCGAAAATCGAGCTATCCAACACCACAATGGCGTGTCGTCCCAAAACTATCGAAAATAAGCTCAGAACGCTCACAAATTCCTGCCTAAGAGCCTCTCTTGGTTTACCACCCACCACCCCTATCCACATCCTGTATGGGCTGGCTAATGAGCTCCAGCCCAAATACAGAACACAAAAGATGCTTGCGAAGGAGTTCGGCAAGCTTGTCAGCTCAGGTGACATCTCAATGGATGACACCAGAGCGCTAGACACCAAGAGGTCGTCTTATGCATTCACAGCAAACACCTTTCAAGAAACTTTCTCTCAAATTGGCCAATGCACGCTGACTCCCCCCTCCCGGGAACCTATCAATAGATCATGGCAGGCTTGCAAAAGCTGGTAAGACCAAATCGACCATCTCAGATGAAGAACTCTCGCAAATGTATCTCGAAAGACTGGGCTGTTTGCGCCACCGATGCTTCGGTCAATCAACCAGACACAGGTGTGTGTGCGGTTGAATATTCATCTCTGAACACCGTCACCAAGAGATACAACGTGCTAAGATCATCCACATCAGGTGAGCTACTGGCCACTAGACTGGCCGTTGAGCTGTGAACTTCTTGCCCCCGAACTAAATCCCTCATCATCACAGACTCAAAAGCTGCTTGTCTAGATCTAACGAAGGAAAGCTCAAACTACTATGCGAGATCAATATTCAACCTAATAGACCAAAACCGTGCCTGCGCCTTTCGCATCCTCTGGCTTCAAGGTCATAGAGGCCTAGCTGTTAACGAACTGGAAGACTAGAAGGCTAAGCAAGCTGCAGTTTCAGATCACGTCTCTGAGACCTCCATTTCCCTTGAGGATGCCCTAATAGCCAGAAACAGCTTCATACACAAAGACTGGGATGAAGAATTCACCCGCATGTCTACCTCCTCTTGGTCCTTCTACACATTTTATTTTCTTTTACCCCGAAAACCCCCTGGATCGACTGGGACTTTACTCCCAAGGAAACCAGATTCATTAATAGACTCTATGCTGGTCACAGGTACGACGTAAAACTTTTTCAGACCATAGGTAAAACTGATTTAGTAAACTGCAATTCATGCAATACACCCACTTTCATAAATCACGGCATCCGAGAGTGCACCCGGTTCAGTTCAATCAGAAATAGCTGCCCAACTATTCGAGGCGCCAGATCTCTAGAAAGCTTATTGGAATCTTTTGACTTCGGCGGGCTCAAGGAACTAACGCGCATTGCTACAGCTGCGGGACTGCTGCAGGTGTAAATGGGCTATGTTTTTAGCTAATCAATTCACTCAATACATCTCATTCAAATAATTTTTTCTTAAACTCATAAATTCCTTCAGATAGCAAACTACTAATAGACCCTACCCCCACGTCTCCTATAGTGTTATACATCCTTGTAGGTTATATGTTCTTCTTTGTAGATGTCTGTTATTTTTTTGTCCATCACTGCTTGATCAATAGTCAACATGCTCATAACTCAATGAAGACATCAAATACCTGTAAGACTATCATCAACAACAATTGACAACGGCCAGCAAGGTCATGAAATATAAGCACATCTAAAGTGATTTTTTGGCAATATACCCCATAGGATCAAGCCATTGTGCAGGAACTCCAGCTCGCACACCGATCCCACAGTTCCAGATCATAATCAAGAGGAGAAGAAGAAGAACAAGAAGTTTACATTTTACCCTTTTGCTTAAAATTAATATATAACCACGTCTTCAACCAGCTGCGTGGGTGAAGCAATCCATAGGATGAGTGTTTATCTGAATTATTCAGTCGTGATCTATATGTACACAATGCACAATATTTTATTCGTTTATTCAATATGCGCAGAGTCCAAATGGACGTGAGGGAAGTATTACCTTTAACCTAAATCTTGTCTTTTTTTTGTTTGCTTGTTAGTTATATTTATTTCTGAATTATTTCATTCTTTGACCAAATCATAACTTTGCATTAGTTCAATACTGAATTTGTACTTACTGTACCTAAGCCAGTGATGGCATGCGCCTATGTGGGGATGGGGATCTTTAGGTGCGTTTAATTCACCAGCTTCTTAGATCCCCATATATATGTGGACTATGCCTGGCATCATTATTTAGTTTCATTATTTCTCTTCTATGCATTCCTTTTTTTATTTTTATATATTTCGTTATAATTTTTAGTCTTTTCTTTTAGGAGCATTTTTTTTTTAATACTTCTTCGCACAATCTTTAAGTGTAGGGGCTATGTTGTATGCACATTTAGTTGCTGAAATAGGTTGATATACCTCAAATGAGATAGCGTAGTGACTGTTCAATTGAATCTCCAACATCTTTGAAATTTCGTAATTATGGATTAGCGTATAGAACTTTTATTGACTCTCTCATTTAAGACTGAGTCGGAAATCTGGCTGATATTTTGGACGCATTGCTAGTATTATTGCATGCTTTAAGTGTCCCTTTGATGTACGCCATGATCGATTTAGGGATATTGCTCCCCATGGATTGGTACAATTCGAACGGCAATTTGGACAGAATGTACGACGCTTAGAAAATTCTGATACAGGCACGTTCAGAGAGAGTTTCAAAACGCTTACTCAAGGAGAGTATGACAATACTAGCGATAGCTTATTGGTGGATCTGGAATTCAAGAAGGTATGTTTCGTAGAATAGTGAAGTAAAACAAGCACTTTATCTGATCAGAATTTGATTAAGCGACTTTGCTGGGTATTCCGTAGAACTATATTCCGATGATTTCACATATAACGACAACGTCTGTTACAAAACTTAGCTGAACACCAAATCCTGAAGAACAGCAAATAAAACTAGCACAGTGCACATTCCAGTAAAATATGCAAGCCGCCATACATCCAACCGGGAAGAAAACCGTAACACACATGAGGACCTGAATATGAGAAACGCAGATAAATTAATAAATATGTACAAAAAATTCTTATTAGAAAAACACAACAAAGTCCCAAAACGAATGAATCTCAGCAATAAGTCAAATACTTGCAAACAAGATGGCGACGCATTGAAGCATCTTCTTCTACCTAAAAAGTAAGAAAATCTTATCAAAAATGGACTAACATACACAGGAAAATTTTAGGGAAGGAAGGAGTTTCCTCCCCAAGTATTATCACTGCGAGCAGTCACTCATAAGATTACCGAAGTTAATTATATACGGAGCGACAATTTAAGAAATAAATAATATGCAACAATATACAGCGAACACAGACATAAAGAGAAGAAGTAATAATAAGGCATTCAGAATGGACCAACTCACACAGGAAGGTTTACAGAATTAAGGAATTTCTGACTGGACCATAATTACTATGGGGAGTTCCTCATATGATTACTGAATTTAACTACGAACAATATGTAGCGAGTGCAGGCAAAAAGAAAGAATAAAATAAAATAAAATACATATAATTATAGAAATATACAAAAAGAAAGAGGAAAGAAAATAAATCAATATGCAGATATATGTAGAAATGGAAAGAAAAACACAAAATCACATCTTGCAAGCAGCATCAATACAAAAAAAGTGCAACGTCTAAACACAAGTGAAGGGAAGAGATAGAAATTACAAAACACAAAACTATTTTCAGACATTCCCCACTCAAGAGAGAGTGGCGTAGGAATAGGAGCACAAATTTACAACTTACAGTAGAATGACAACAGATTGACTAGTCAATGCAAACTGACCATAAACATATCCAGTACTGACACGTCAGTATAAAAACTGCGAAAATATCTATACGATTTGAGCAATTAAATTTGCTAAAATTAAAACCACTCTTGAACAAAATAGTTTTCCACAATTTCAGTCAAAGAACTGACCATTGGGAAAGCAAAATAAAATATATATTTGATAATGAATAATGCATATTCAAAACTAATATAGTTATTCGTTTTTTAAACACAATATAGAGAGTTACCACTCACTCAAAACATAGTAAAACCGCTGATGACGCTCTGTGACGAGAGCAGAAAACGTTTCGGTAACGCCAACCAAACAGCCTGCACGGCGTAAAATGCAATATAACATATTGCGAAGTTAGGGAAAATATAGGTGGAGCCATATTCGTTAAATATGCTGAAAGCCCACTCATGTTAAGTGCCACCATCGTTACATTTATCGCGACGTAACAAGGTGAACTTAACACAAAAATACCTAAAACGAATGCTAACAAACTTTGAAGATTGATATTACTTTATTTGAGTAATTAGCATATTTATATGTTAAAAATAAAATAACATATATATAGACGTATATATAAAAAAAAACACAACGTTCTAAAATTATTTAATAGCAAAATAAAAAGAAGAAAGCAAGCAAATCAATTACTTAGTTATTTATATATTTATTTACATATGTGTACTATAATAAATGAGCAAAATATAAACACAAAACATATTCATTTACTGAAAGGTGTTTGCGGGATTTGACTATTTCCACAGGGAAAGTTACTTAAATGGATCCACGGTATATAAAGAAGGGTTGCATAATTGTGGATCCTCCAGGATCGGCTTGATTGCTATATAGCGGATTCTGGTGGATGGTATTCATTTACGTTCTGCGTGGAACAGGCTTGCAGTGCACGAGTGAAGCATAAGTTGGAAAACTATCATGCACACACTGTCATGCTAGAGGGCAAATATAAGATATACCAGAGACAACAAAAGGTATGACACAAACACCCAGACCAAACATACATATTAAACTAGACTTAGACCAAACTAACGCCACAAAAAAGCACAAGCCACACATCATCCACACCACTTAATAGGAAAATTTATTAGTACCGTACTAAAGTGGCACGGTGGATAAACTAACGTACTTACTACGGTTGATAATGGTGCACTACTTGTTGTACAACCCTTCGTCTCTCTGCCCTGAGTATACCTCTCAGAAGCAATTGACACATTGCTGGCACTTGCACTTTTTTTTTACATTTTTTTACTTTAATAAGAATATTTGTTCAAGAAGGAATTTTGTAGATTCTCTGGTATATAGCAAAAGCTAAAAAATGTGTTTAATGTTTTTAATTTGTTATTCTATCACACAACCCATTATGTTTTTGGTGGCAAGTTTCAGGTCCCAAATAGCGAAATTGAGTGACTTGAAAAACAAATGAAAAAATAGAATAAAGAAAGAAAAAAAAATCAAAAAGATTAAAAAAAAATTTTTTTTTTAACCAAAAAATTTTTTTTAAAAAATTAAAAAACCAGATTCATTCGAAGCGAATCGAGCCTCTATACGCCCGCAGTGGGCTGAAAAAGAAAAAAGAAAAAGGAAGAAGAAAAAGCGTTTCGTGTTAGCAGAAATTCTTACACTCATCGGTACAACTTGGTTTCTTACCTGCTGTAGACGCTTGAAAACAAATGAAATTGATCTTCTCTCATATAAATTCAGAATAAGTTCTGGGTGTGAATTAAATGAGGCAAAAACTCCTATCTTACATCAAGGAGGAAAATAATAAAAGTAGAGATTAATCTTTAGGCCTTTTTACCGGTGTAAACTTATATTTGTTAAAGAAGGATTTTTTTTAGATTCTCCGGTATATAGCAAAAGCTAAAAAATGTTTTTAATGTTTTTAATTTGTTATTCTATCACACAACCCATTATATTTTTGGTGGCAAGTTTCAAGTCTTGGTGAGACTCATCAACAGGTCCCACATAGCGCAATTGAGTGACTTGAAAAACAAATAAAAAATAGAATAAAATATTTCGAAAAAAATTGATTTTTTTTTTTTTATTAAAAAAAATTTATGAATGACCCATTGAGAGGAAAGTAGTTTAGATAAATCCTTGCTCAGACAAAACGAGAAAGAGAGTCTCCCCAAGAGCATAAAATAGTTACATATGTATGTGCGTGTTCAAAATCATGTGCTATGGCAAGAATGACATTGCGCAAGATAATGAACAATCATACAATCGGCAAACATCTAAAATAAGAAAGTGAGATAAGGGATGGCTAGAAAATAAAAACCTGACAATTATTAATAGAATAATTTCAACATTGTACACTAGAGGTTTGCACATTGAAGCAAACTGAACGTTTGCCAGTTTTAGAAAACTTCTGCTGAGTTCCATGGCTGGGACGAAACTAGTTAATTATTGCCAAATACGAGCCTACACGGCATTCGCTAGAAATCTGCCCAAAACATTTTTTTGTTTAACCATAACAATATGCCAAACAACAATAATCTTGAGTTAGCGTACACGTCGTGTCTTGCTACGCAGGACAGATGTAAGAGAAATCGAGGAAATACATATAAAAATATATAAAGAATTAAGAATATTAAAAATATTATAATATTATTTAATTTTTGCTAAAATTAATAGCTGCGCTAGCTCGGCGTTTTGCCACGCACAGCGCCTGGATAGGATAACAGCACACACACAAGTTAGCAGAACAAGTAGTAGCAAGCAGCAAAAAATTTTTATTTTTTTATTTTTATATGTATGTCCCCGATTTTCTGTTTATTTCTTTTTGGTTTTTTTACTTTAAAATGAAAGCATAGAGATTTACACAAGGAAATAATAAACTTAATAACTTAAAAACTTAAAAACGCAATGCACTAAAAGGAAGAGTATAAATTTAAATTTAAATAATAGTGTAATAATAGAATAGTGTATTAAAGTGGTGGTTGGAGTTATGGAGGCTGTTGTTGGTATAGCCACTATCATGGGTGTCGAGTCAATGTTGCTGCTATTGTTGTTGATATTACTGCCGTTGTAGCAGCCTTGGTGGGAAAAACGCGCCGAAGAGAACCCCACCAAGAGAAAATAATAAATGCATGTGCGTGCATGCAATCTACACATGCAGTCGCAAGAATGTCCTTGCAGAGTAAGGCTGCAGTAATCATGTAATCGGTACATATGTGTTTTATTGTCTGGGGAAATAATCATAGGAGACCTGAAAATTAAAGTTTAGTTAACAAATACATTGTGCAAGAAAACGCACATAATATACAAACTGAACGTTTTGAGGGTAGGAAAACTTCTGATGAGTCTCGTGCCACGGACGAAAATTGTTAAATATTGCCAAATAGGAGCTTACACGGCACCCCTAGAAATCTGCCCAAAATTTTTTGTTCTACCATGACAATATGCAAAACAACGCATTTAATCTTAAGTTAGGGTACATTGTTTTTCAAAAATTAATAAGCAAAACAACGCATATAGTAATCTTAAGTTAGCGTACGCGTCCTGTCCACGCAGGACAGATGTAAGAGAAATCGGGGAAATTCGAATAAAAATATATAAAAACTGAAGAATATTAAAAACATTATAATATTATTTAATTTTGCAAAAATTAATAGTTCCGCTGGCTCGGCCTTCTGCCACGCAGAGTTCAGTTTTCTCATATAAATCTCCTTTGGCATACTCACTTTGAGCGCTATCTGTTGTTGACCATGTTGCTACATGCAGATCTGTGAATGATTTCCAGAGTTTTTCTAGGTATTCTAAGCATGCTGCATAGTATTTCTTGCCTAGTTTAGTTTCACTATTTACCTTGGAGTGATTTATAGCGGCTGTCTTGATTTGCTCGAGTAGAGTAAATAGTGATAATGTTAGTCTAGTGAGATCTGTCATTTTGAAACTATGCCTGTCTTATCCGGCTATGAAGGACCAATGTTAAGTGCGCTTAGTCATAAAAAGGGGCAGGTGCGGGTTTTAAAATGACAAGACAGCTTGATTTTCAAAACTCACTAATTTATTTATCACAATATAATTCCTTAAAAACTAAGCAATTCAGGTACGTAAAATTAATTTAATTCTATTTAAAGTTCACTTTTTGACGTTTTATTACTATTAATAAATTCCTTTTAAACAATTCAATTTTTAAACTATTACTAATTTTTATTTTTAATGCTGAATCTGAAATTCAGAAAAGGAATGATTATTAATATATTAATAAAAGTGGGGTTAGGTTGACAGAATGAGCGTCACAGAACTGCTCATGTAGGAAATGGCTGGGGTCAAAACTCCCAATAGGATACTCAAAAAACTGAATGATTAGAAAAAAATACGTTAGTAATAAAGGGAATCAAAAATATTTCCCGTGGTTTGTTTTATAACTCAAGGCTTAATTTTGGTATCAGAACTACCGATCTGCCTTGTGGCTCAGTCAAAACTAGAGTGATTTGCTGTCAAGTCAAGTGTGTTTTGCGCCGAGTTTTGTTTGCTTTGTCGTAGTTCCCTCGATGATTTCTCTAATTTGTCCTCATTTGTTCGTTGGGGCTCATCTTTAGTGATTTGCTGCTGCCAGCAGTTCGCTATTTATAGGCAGAAACACAAAGGGAGTTGTGTCTGCCGGTGGCTTTAACAATGAAGCCCTGCAACTTTGTATCAATACGGCGTGCAGCTGCGTGTAATATTGAGATCAAAAGTATATCTTTCGTGAAAATGCATACATTAGTGCACGAAATTAGGTCATCGCGTGTTTTAATGAGAATCATTTTCTGTAATGTGATGTGCCATATTGGAAATGTCAAAGTCTTCGATCGCAGCTGATGAAAATAGGTGAGAGTTGTAATTTATTTATTTGTTACTAATTATTATTATAATGTCGAATTCAGATTAGACATTATTATTGCAAAGATCATTATCTATTTGCTTAAATTCAAAATAAAGTTCCTCTAGTTTTTCTAATCGAGTCTCTAAATCTTCCGTGGTTTTATCTTCTGATATATTATGGGCTAAGGTTTTACTGAACCCTGAATTCGGCCTCTTTGATTTTTTAGTAAAGATATATCAGCTATTTGTAAAATATTAATGCAATTATCAGACAGAACACTTATGATCGATAGAATATAGGCTCACTATTGCTATTTATTAATTCATTTAAAAGGGTCCCAAAAATGTACAGAAATTTATTAGAAATGTTTACCTAAGCCTTAGTAATTGAAAGTCTCAAATGCGCATACACAAGTGAATTTTGAATAGTAAGATCCATTACTGTTTAATCTTAGCCTGAAGCTGAAAGCTAAATTGTCGACGTACCATCGACGTTTTCTAATTTTATTGATTAAGTTTGACTGAATTGGTTTTTCGATCACTGAATGTACTTGATACGTATAACATAAGCCCGCCGTAAAATGTATTAAATAAAATTTCATACCAAAAAATTATTCGTAATTATATTTGACCCGCTAAGCTCATGAACACTTCAATATTAAAGTTAATTTCCAATAATATAGTTCGGCATTTTATATATGTATATAATTCATGTATAACGTTCAAATAATTGTATTCATAAATGTATCTGTTCCGTTAAGTTTATTACCACTGAACACTTCACTACTCCCCGATTAGGCTAAGTTAATGTCATTTGCAATAATACATTTTTTTTTTTATAAATAAATTTCATGTGCGTATTGATGGTATTATGAATATATTTATGTGTAGAATTTATTCAATTATGTATAGTTAAAACTGGTACTTAGATGAATGTTACATTTTGCTACAATTTAACGATGCGGCGTTATCTCGGCGAACTCCAATTTTGCAGGTGATGGTTCAGATTTGCGTGTTACCTCCTGCTGATCTTGGGCAGCTGTTTGCAATATACGTATGTATGTATGAATTTTCAATGATACTTAAAGGGGTACTTATCTGCAATTTATGTCACATTTGTAGCAATGTAATGTTATTTCGATGTAATACAATGCAATAATCTTGGTAAAATCCAATTAAGTTTGATGCAATCCAACTTAATCTCGATAAAATGCAATTAAATCTTGATGAAATTCCATGTAATGAGTTCCAATCACCAATTGAAATTTATGTGGGATAGATTCCCGGGTTTCGGCACCAGAAAATGTTATGAAGTCCCGAGCAACTCACAATTATCCTCAGTTTCCAAATGTATAGGAATATTAAATAAAACTCGATGATAATTAATTAATTTCAATACAGCCTTTATTGATTCACTAGTACGTATACGCGTCTGCGCTCCTTGATTGACTAACAAGAAGTGAGCAAAAATTCGATTTCTCTGATCTAGCAGCGGTAAGTACAAATTTGTAAATTCAAGAACAATAGGATTTATAGTAATATGAACTGAGTGAATTTCATGTTAAATTAGGTACACAAATTTATAGTAACATTCAGTTTGATTTTGATTCAATAGACATTAAAATTTCAAACGAACAACCTTTATACAATGAAGATTAATGATTTTTAATATTTAATGTAATTCCCTAACAATCAAAAAGGCCAAGATTAACCAAAAGTAAATTTTTTTCATAAGTATTGAAATTCTTGATAAAAGTAATTTTACTTTAAATTAAAAATTCACATAAGGTTTAAGCATAATGGATCAATGGCTTAGAACTGAATATTTGAAGAAAAAGGTGCCTGGTGATGACAGTGGGAAAGTAAATGATAATAACTCATCAGAAAAAGCAGTTGTAGAGTGTACTGGAGATAATGTTGTCACCGACACTGACAAGAATTCAGCAAATACATCAAAATCAAAAGCTGTAAAGCTGAAATATTGTGAAGACTATCTTGAATCCGGATTTTTTTGGTGTGGTAATGAAAATGAACCAATCCTGCTATGTGTAATATGTCATGAAAAATTATTAAACGGCCCTATGAAACCATCACTGCTAACACGACATTTTGAAGGCAAGCACTTGATTTTTTTAAGAAAAAGAAAATAGAATTAAATTCTAAATTCTAGTCTTCGAATCGCTAAAACAGCAAAACCGCATACAATTGGTGAAACACTATTACTTCCAAAGATGTGGTAAAAGTTTTACTCGGATCAGCAGCAGCTGAAAAATTAAATACTGTCCCTTTGGCAAATAATACTGTCTCACGAAGAATTGATGAAATGGCATCAAATGGAAATTGAAGATATTAAAAAGAGCAAATTTTTGCCATTCAGTTAGATGAAAGCACAGATCTGATAGATTTTGCACAATTACTGACATACCTTCGATACGAAAAGGATCAATTTATTGATGAAGAGCTTTTATTCTGTGAACCACTTCCAAATAATGCAACTGCAGTAGAAATATTCAAAAACTTAATGGGTTTTTTTCAAATATAATATTGATTGGAAACACTGTGTTGGGTTAGGCTCTGATGGTGCTCGAGCAATGACTGGTGGACATGGAGGTGTTATTGCAAAAGTAAAAGCTGTCTCACCGGATGTAAAGTTCAAACATTGAATTAATCATCGTGAGGTATTAGCTACCAAAGTAATGCCAAAAGAACTTAAAACAGTATTAGAGCAATCTATAAAAGGTGGTCAATTTTATTTAACTCACGATAGATAGTGAGCACAAAAAACTTATTTTCCATACAGAAGTTGGGTGGCTGTCCAGAGGAAAATTGTTAACTCGATTGTTTGAATTACGTTCAGAAGTTCAAATGTTTTTAACAGAGCATAGATTTAACCTTGCGGACTTTTTTACTGATGAGCTTTGGTTAGCACGATTCGGATATTTAGCAGATAGTTTTCGACAATTAAATGACTTGAGTTTAAGTCTACAAGGTGCACATGTTAATGCTTTTATTGTAACTGACAAAATTAATGCAACAGTGCTTAAATTACAATTCACTATTAATGATATAAAGAAGAAAAAAGTATCATCTTTGCTAACTTTGTATGCATTTTTGAAGGAAAATGAATTAATATTATAAAAAGAGCTGATAAAAAACATTGATGAATATTGTAATGGTAAAGGTAAATAGTTTTCGCTCATATTTTCCGGAAAATTTGGAAAACAAAAGTTGAATTCGTGATCCATTTTCTCTTTCTGATAAAAATTTGGATGCGTTTTCAGTGGTAGAAAGAGATCAGTTAGCAGAAATTTCTTGTAATGGTGATTTAAAACTTGAAATTAAACAGCAAAACTTAAGTGATTATTGGCTCCAACGACAATCTGAATATGAAGCTGTTTCTGATAAAGCTTTGAAATTTTGGTTGCCATTAGTTTCGTGATATTTATGTGAAGTAGGATTTTCGGCTATGTTGAGTATTAAAAATAAATTCAGAACACGTTTAAACCTTGAGCCCAGTTTACGTTTAAAATTAACTAAAATTGAACCAAATATTACATATTTAGTGGGCAACAAACAACTTCATCCTTCACATTAACTACTATGTACATACAGTATTTTCTCTATATTTTTTGTTATTTGTAATATGAAAATAAAAGTAATAGTAGCTTATTATTTAAAATAATATTGATATTTTTATAATGTGGTACGTACATATATTCAAGAAAAGTATATTGATGGTACAATAAAGAGAAAAAGGTTGGGAATCGCTGTACTAGAGCTCAGTAAAATTAGTTTGTCATTAAAACAAAAAAAAAATACAAACTTAGTGTTAGGCGAAAATTTTACTTTGCCTTAACCTTACGCAATAGTGACATTAGTATTCTCACTATTATGCAGTACCACCGACAATATGTAGAAATATCCTGCCAATAAATAGAAAAATAGCAAAAAAATTAAATACTTAATAGATGTCAAATGAAATAACTTCTGATACAAATTAAGACCGGTCCCATACGACCCTGGACTACTGAAATATTAACGGAAGTTTAACAGAAAAAGCAGATCTTCCTTAGTAGATTTTGGAAAAAATCATACCGAATAATTTACAAAACATTAATTAATTCAAATAGCCTCACTTTAAGGTAGCCTACTTGGGTCCATTCGGTTATTTAAATAAATTCACATACACATATCTCATTAACCAATACGAAATCCAAAAGAGGTTTTTATAGAATATACAACTACACAGTAGGCCTAAATTCAATCCTTAAATAAGAATATAGATATTGAAAATGTACTAGTTTCATAATAGATAGTATTGGTGATTTTGCCCAGCGGCGAGCAATTAAAAATTCCAGAAGGCTCACCACCTTTTCGAAAAGCTAATACGTACTATATTGGTACTAGAATTCGAGTGTCTTTTAGTAGCTGCCATTGGAGTAATGGAATCCTATTACCTATCTCTAACATGGTGCGTATCCATTGATTTTAATTATTATGTACTGCTGGCATAATTTGAAAGGTAACTTATGGCATCAATTTTCTGATAGAATGTGTACTTCAAACATTATTATTTAATGTGTTAATTATGCAGCCAACCTGCACTCTATTTTAACAACATTGACATGATGGATGAGAAATTATAATTGAATTTAGTTTTGGGTTCACAAAAGATGATTAGAGATCAATTCTGGCAAGGGTGCGATGTTTATCAGAATTTCCTTAGTTGAATATTTACTAAAACTTCGCAATTGTGATTCAAATGATTGAATGGCATTACAGATGTAAGGAAATTATTGCATCAACAATTTATACTACTGAATTTAAGGAGTATACTTATACAACTGGCGATTAATTAGTAATCTCTTGATAATCAATGGACTTTTTGGTAGCTGGGGTGACGTGAGAGCAGCTTTTTATATTGCAGATGGTATTAGTGTAATAATTGTGTAAAAAATCAGAATTACTTATGTAGAAACATAAGTGCTTCGTCCCTGTCCGCCTAAATATAAAATGACGTTCCAATACTCAACGAGTTCAATCAAGAGTCCAATGGATAGGGGATTTAGAGACTCAGAACCAATAGTTGAACAATGCAATTACTATTCCTGTGCACAACGGCACTAGACGAGGGTGAAACTCATGCATCGACGTTAGCTACTAATAAATCATGTGCACTGCATCGAAATGTGGCGATGAGATGTTGAAGTTGTAAATGGCGCTTTAATACATTTTCTTGTTTTTTAATAATTCGATAAGAATTCTTCAGCCAACACACGCAATGATAGATTTTTCTGTTGCTGTCACTCTAATAAATCGCCTTCATCCTCAAATATCAGATAGAGATGATGCTGAACGGATTTTACAAAAAAAATAAATGTATCAGAAAAGGCACCACAAAAAGTCGCTTAATATCTGTGTAATTTCAAAATAATTTGGTAGAATAAGGGTAGATTTCAACAATGAGATTTGAACAATGCAGATTGATTGGATGAAAAATTAAAAAAAAATATGGACAAATTCAACATGTAAAAAACCAATGCAAAACAAGTTAAATGCTGTCAAGGTCGACCAGTGTTTTTTGGGTTGGCCATTCGCTGAAAATCGGCGAAATATGGGGGCTGAAATGATCGAAAATGACATAGAAAAATTAATAAAATGAAATAAAAAGCCGAATTTCTTGCATTTTTTGTTTCCTATTTGATTTAGCAAAATTTGAGTGGTATATTATTCAGAATTGAATTTTCGGAAAATATGCACATCTTTCTTGCATTGTCCGAAGAGTAGTTTTCTGTGCATTTGGGAGGGGAGGGGGCATCTACCTTCAGGTGGTATTCTATTGGCGGACTTCTTTGAAATTGGTGCTGGATGAGTTTCGGGCATCTTGGAACCGCACAATCAAGATGGGCCAACCATGACTACACAAATGGTCCAACCTTGACGACAAGCGCCATTGCCGCATCGCGTGATACCACAACCAAAATGTTGTGGGATTTAATTTTCCTCCTTGTTTGTTTTCAGGCATAAACCACACAACACATTCACAAGGCTTAGCTTGCCGATTGTACATTTTCGCTTCACCGTATTCACCGTATTCACTGATGCATATTGGTGACGCTGGTGGTCAAAACGAAAAATATCGCAGTTGTCCGACCTAGAGGAGAGACTAACTCTGACGACACTCCCTTACTATATTTATATCCTGCTAAGGTGACGGGGTAGCATTCCAAAATAATTGTATTGTAGGACCAAGAACTTTGGTTTCTTTGCCTAAATGATGGCATGTGCATGCATTTTTCTAGAAATTGTGATGGAGATAACTTATTGAAATTTAAATACTGTCGAAGCAATCACTGCAATACCTCACTAGTTTTTGTGGTAAAAATCGCAAACCGTAAAATTTTAGAATTGTAATTTTGTAATTGCTAGGAATAAAATACTCTAGAAAAAATTAGTACGGACGATGAATATATTTTACTATTGAATAACAACTTAAAAACTTACTTTTATTCTTTTATTTTCTTTCGCTGAACCTGCAAGAAAACGCAAAAGATTTAACACATTTCAACTCAAGAATGAAAACATAGCACCTTCACCTGGAGTGTGCCACATGTGTCTCCCTCGATGGTATGAAAAAAACAATTAAATAAATTAAAATAAATAAACTGCACATATAAATTTTTTAATTAACAAAATAAATAAACAAAGAAATAAAAACTCAATTAATTAAAAATGGAAAGCCTTTCGTTACAAGCAAATCATTACAAACAAACAACATCGAGGCGGAAAATTACGACTAATTTACCTGCCATAACACAAATTAACATACAAAAAACTGTCAACCATACACAATACAAAGAGGGAAAGCAGCCAAAACGATCTCACTTCACAGGTGTCCAACAACCTTAAAAACAATGAAAACACAATAAATTTAATAACATTGTGATAAATACCTGCACAATATGGTATCCAGTGATGAAAATTTAACCAAACAATACACAAAGCACCATTACCATTAACAAAATTCAATTAAAACAAATCGTGCATGTTTGACGTTTCTAGTTTTAATAACGTTTCGAAAGTCTATGATCCCACGACATTTAAAACGTCATATGGGGTAGAACGGCAGCACAATTAGCGCGAAAGTATTTCTCACTATATGGTGGAATTCTGTTTATGTTTTCGTTATGCTCATGGAAGTAGTAAATCTGAAATATTCTGGAAGGGGACTTTGACGTAATTATTTGGAATAAAACAAAATTTCAATGGTAGTTGAAACATTAAAGAACAAAAGCAAAGTTTGGAACTCCAAAACGTAAACAAAGTAATATTTTCAACAATTATCTTGATATTTTTGTTTCCCTCCCCTTTTTCATTACTTTTCCCATATTTCCGGAAAAGAAACTTTCTAGCTTAATTTCAGGACTTCAACTTGCATGAAAAACGTCTTTTCGCGATCATTTCGGCGAGTATTATAACAGCACCATACGTTTATTAAATTAACTTCAAGGCTAAAACACTAAATTTTCACTTCAATTGTTTTAAATTTAAAATTAATATATTTAATGGAATAATTTAACTTTTTCAATTAATTAACAAAGAAAACACAAAACCAGGCGCACAAACAAGAATCCGATGTTTAATTAGAATTGACATAATTAACAATAGCAAGTTAAACTTGAGTAAATTCTTCTTGTCTTTCCACTCCTTCGCCTAAAAATCAAGTTTCTCTCACACTGACAGGCTTTTCACACGATATTTCGCTTTATGGGAAAGATACCAAAAAATGTAAAATGCGTTTCGGGATGTACACAAGGAGTAGATATTTCAAAAATTTAATAATATGGAAGTGAAATTGAAACAAAATTGGTTATAAAAAGCGAGGCGAGTTATTCCGTCATACGGTCTCCTTTTGTTATACTATAGTGAATACATACTGAAGCAGTTTATGCATTATCTCTTTTGCGGATTTACAAAATTTCATTTGGTTTCACTTTGTGATTTTTGTATCAGTTTTCATCAAAACTTCAATCAAGTTTTTTTTCAGTCCAATTTCATTTTACGGATTCACGGCAATTGTGAAGGTTTCAAATTTAAAAAATATTATATTCCGCCAAGGAAGTTGAGCAAGGTAATTTACATATTTATTATAAAACCCAATTTGAGGTTTCGAGACATTATGTAATTGCATGCCACAAAAGGTCATAGTTAAGTTAGGTTAGGTAAGAGGGGTGCCGCTGGACAACCAGCCAGCCTCACTTAGACCTCCAACGAGTCCATTGTATCCCTAGACCTCATGAGATAACCCTTCAAGCCGTGGATTTATCCTGCTTTCCTTGGGAAACTCAGGATATATCCAAGACCTTTAGCCTAGATCCATCCTGCCTCACTCAGAAAACTCATGATGTCTCTGAACTTTATACTTTGAAGCTCCCCCAGACTGGAAAAGAAGTAGCTACCTAGTAGCCTACCTCTTTTATTGATCAGAGTGGGGCATTCGCAAAGCACATGCTTGACAGCTTAGGGTCACCTTGGGCCTTACAGTCAATTCCTCAAGCCTGGTTTTGCATAACTGCACCAATTTTGATTTTACCAGCCCAGCATCCAGCGCCCTGATGGCTGCCTGACTATCAGTATATATGCAGATGTGCCGTGCGGGCTCTCTGCACATGGATACCAATGTTGCCGCCTGATAAATCGCTGTGAGCTCTGCCTGAAAAACACTGCATTTGTCAGGCAGTCTATAAGACTCGTGCCACTGGAGATCTCTAGAGTACACTCCAGCCCCTGTGCCCGCACTCGTCTTGGAGCCATCCGTAAATATAGAAATATCGGATGTAACGACCACCTCCTTCCCCTCCCAGTGACTCCTGGTGGGTATCGTTGCGTTGATACCCCCATCAAAAGTCGGGATGGGTACTTGATGGTCTGTTTCTACCCTGCAGTCCCTACAGTCAATCTTCTGGAGTATATTGGAGTGCCCAAAACCCCTCTCCTTCCACCAGCCCCCCGCTCACAGCCTGACAGCACTAGTTGCCGCCACACCCTTACAATAAAGGTCCAGCGGCAATAGGTCAAGCATAACCTGCAATGCCGCCGTGGGCATGGTGCACAGACACCCAGTTATACCCATACAGGCGGCTCTCTGAATTTTTGACAGCACATCAAGGTTACAGTTCCTCGTCAGTGCCGTCCGCCAGACCGTAGAGCCGTAGCAGAGCATGGGCCGAACTATGGCTCTGTACATCCAGTGTAACACCCTGGGTTTTAATCCCCAGTTTCCGCCAAATATTCTCTTGCACGTGTAGAAGGCCACACTGGACTTCTTCACGCGTTCTTGTAGATTAGCCTTCCAGTTCAATTTGGAATCGAGGACTTCGCTTCACTGGAGAGAGTAAGCTCCTCTCCTCCCAGCATTGGAAGTCTGAAATCTTGCACCCGCCTCCTTCTAGTAAAAAGTATTAGTTTAGGTCGTCGAGGGGTTCACCCTCAATCCACTATTATTGGCCCAGCTATCCAGCTTAAGCAGCGCGCACTCGAGTCTTTCGCTAATAGTAGAGAGAAATTTGCCAGTTACCAGGATGCATACGTCATCCGCGTAGGCAACTACCTTGAAGCACTCTCTCTCTAACTTGATCATCCATTACCGGTAGCCACAGGAGTGGTGATAGCACCCCCCCCCCCCCCCCTGCGGTGTACCTCTATAGACTGCAGCAGGAGCTGGAGCTGATCTTTCTACTGAGAAGCATTGAGATGATCCAGTCACATAGACACTTATCAATACCCACCCTTCTCAGTCCATGAAATATAACCTCCGTCTTCACGTTATTGAAAGCCCCCTCAATATCCAGGAAAGCACCTAGAGTGTACTCCTTATACTGTATGGACCTCTCAACAACAGACACCTCTGCATGTAGTGCCGACTCTACTGATTTCCCTTTTGTATAGGCATGCTGACTACCACTGCCGCCCTGCCAAACATTTCTTATATACACCTCGATCAATCTCTCCAAGACCTTAAGCATAAAGGAGGAGAGGCTGATAGGTCTAAAGTCTTTTGCCTCGATATGGCCGGTTCTGCCTGCCTTCGGAATGAAGATTACCCTCACTTCCTGTCAGGCCCTGGGCAAGAAACCGAGCCTCAGGCAGCTCTTAGAAATCGGCACTAGCCATGGTATTATGTACCTTAGTGCCTTCTGAAGCATAATGGGTCTTATTCCATCCACCCCAGACGCCTTAAGGGGATTAAAAGAATGGACCGCCCATTTCGTCGATTTTTCACTAACTATGGAGCTGATCACCTCCTCCTTTCCATCCTGTACGTGCCGTTCTGATGAACTCGCCTCCGACGGACCTATCTCCCCGCTGCCCGGAAAGTGGGCGTCAAGAAGTACATTTAGCAGCTCCTCGTTTGTGGTTGTCCAGACTCCGTTCTCCCCTTTTATGAAGAACGGAGTACTATGGTCCTTGGCAAGCACCTTCCGAAGTCTGGACGCTTCTGTATTAGACTCTATTGACTGGCAGGAGCTCCTCCATGAAGATCTCTTTGCCAGCCTTAGCGCCTTTTTGAATGATCTTAGGCCGTCCTTATAACAGGACCAGTCTACCTGATCTCCGCTGCGCTTGGCTGCATTAAACAACCTACGCGATTTTTCTCTAAGCTTACCCAGTTCCGCATTCCACCATGGTGTCCTTGATTTTCCACTGGATCTGGTTATGGGGCTGGCTTCCAGGAACGCTACGTTTAATGCCTCGGTGACAGTATCGACCGCATCATCCACTGCTGGTCCTGTGATGAGTCTTTCGGGTGGTGAACCCAGCCTATCACTGACTACATCACAGAACCGGTCCCAATTTGTCCTACGAACATTCCTAAAAGCCTCAACAGGTCGCGCAGCAAATACAATCTCGAAGAGTATCTAATCGTGGTCTGATAAAGACGCCTGCTCAGACACTCTCCAGTTGCCAACCACGAATTTCTCCGAACAGGTTACTAGGGTTAGGTCCAAGACCTCACTCCTGTTTACTGTTCTGAATGTTGGCATATTGCCTCTATTACACATTGCGAGCTTAGTCTCTAACAAATAATTAAAAAGAGACTCACCTCTCGGGTTTATATCCGTGCTACCCCAAATGATATGATGGGCGTTAGCCTCACACCCTAGTAGAAGATTGATGTTATTCGCTTCAGCAGCCTTGATCACCAATATTATATTTCTGGAGGGGGCTGACGGCTCCTCATATGGCATGTATGCCGATGCCATCCAGCATTTGTGGGCCCCCGCCTCTAGCCCTACAACCACAAGATCCTTAGACCTGAAATTAGATAACATTAGTGCCTGAAGGTTTTTCCTAACAAGTATACATGTTCTTACCTTGTCTGACTCTTGACTATAAAATAGTCTGAATCCTCTGAGGCCTAACCCCTGAACCTTGGTCCCACGGACCCACGGCTCCTGGATAAGCGCCACATCTATGCCCTCCTTATTTTGGAGCAGCATTAGGTTGGCTGACGCAACCTTACTATGATGAATGTTGATTTGCACCACCTTCATCCACAGTAGCTACGTCCTCCTCCCCGCAGGTTTTATATCTCCTGAAGAGCCTGAGAAATACTTCTCCCACAGCAAAATGGAGCTTACCCCCACTCTTCCTGATGACGGGTATCGAATCTTCGTCCACCAAGATCACGAATCCTCTACCCCCATCTCTGGGCTCCGCTACCGCAACAATCTCCCACTCCCTCATCGGGACGTCAAGATTTTGTGCCTGTAGGACCTTTAGGAGATTGCTCCTGTCGATGTCCACGTTTGGGATCACCACACGGCCTCTCGGTCTCTCAGGAATGTCGTGCAGTGGGACGAGCGCCAGCTGTGCTCCTTCCCACGGCACCTCCAATTCCGAGATCGCTTTAACAGCAAAGTCATGTGTGGCCTTGTCTCTGCATTCCAAGACCCTGATCCCATGCTTCCACCAAGACTTATTGAAAGTCAGCGCCCTTAGCGAGGGGTTACTGAGCACATACTGGATGACAGCGTTTGATAAGGATCTCTCCACTGTCTTCCATTGCTCCTCAGTATAGCGCCCGTACCGATTGCTCTTGTCAATCAGAGCAAGCTTTAAGCTATCTGATACCACCTCACTAAGTGGCCTCTTTTCCTTTTCCTTACTAGGACCTGGTCTGGATGCCTTGCTGAATCCTGGTGATTGTCTGCTGGAGCCTGGTTTCAGCCTCTTGGCATCATTATCCTCCTCCTCTGCAGATCTCACCCTTTTCATCACCATACCCTTCCCCTTACTCTGAACACCGCCACCCCCTTTAGTGGGGCCCGCAGTGGTCGGTTTAGGACTGGGGTTTTGTTTTGCCTTGGTTGAAGGTCCCTTGCCCCTGGGAGCCTCCTTAGCGGAGTCGCATCCCCTGGGAGTTTCCTTCTTCTTCGGCCTAGTGATTTCGTCCTCTGCTATGACCTGCCTGGCCCAGCTCAGACTATCTCGCTCTTTCTCGGTTAGAGAATGGGGTACTTTGGCAGAGAGGACCTGAAGGATGCGTTTAGCGCTTTGAAAAGTACGCTTCCGACGCAAACCCTACGTCACCCTCCTTTCTCTCCTTCTCTTAGCCTTTTCTACTGGCTTGGCACTTGTCTCAGGTTCGGCAAGCAAGCGCTCCTCAGTATCTGTCGACAGCGACTCATACTCCTGAGACTTCAGCTCCAGCTCTGAGAGCTCTTTCTCGATAGCGCCAGTCTCCAGTGAGGCTTCCACTATCTCTTTTTTGGTGTCTTTAGGGGAACACCGGCCTTTTTTTTTAAATTAATTGGTCCATATAGTTCCCACGAGTAGCGAAGAAAATATGTCACCCGTGGCAGAGATTCGCATTACCACGGGAAGGCTACAATTAAAACTGGAGGTCGCCAGGTATCCAGAGTTCGCATACTAGTGACTAAACTCCCCCTTAGCCACGCAGCCCTTGGCGTATGCTCTTCCACCTTGGCTTGGGTTTGAATCAGGTTTTAGCCCACTAATCAGTGTCAAGCCCACCGAACAGCGGTTACCACCTCGCACTACGTGGAAGTACCTGATCCAACGCTAACATCTTCAGTTCACCCACCACTGGGCTGACAGTATAGCGGGATTAATTACTCACAGAGAAGATAGCTCTGCTTGATGTCAGCAATAGCGAGGCAAAGGTCATAGTTACATTTACCATTACAAAATAACATAAAAAAAATTATTACTAATTGCACTAAATAAAATTTATTTTAAAGCATTATTTTTATAACCATATTTAATTTTTTTGAATTTCTATTCGTTTTTGACATTATGTAAAAATATAACATGTAAATGCAATAGAAAATGAACAAGACATTCAATTAGAATAAATAATTTATTAGTTAATTATTAAGCCCAAGGAACATCGTTAAGACTTCAAGTTCAGGAAATATGGAATTTTTCTTTTAGGGCTCCTATATAAATTTTGATCAACATTCAAGTTCTCCGATACTTAAAGCAATAACTATTTTCTTAAAGCTATATTCTTAAAGCAATAACTAGAGTGTTATACCTACATTTGTTTTATATGAGCATAAGGAGTATATAGCATTTTCAGATTTAATTAAACCTTTTCCAGAAAGAATTAAACCTTCTCCACAAAGAATAAAACAAAACTCATAAACAGTTAAACAAATAATCTTTTTATTTGCTTTTTTTAATATGCAACACAGATTCATGGAGAGTAATACCTAAACTATATTTCTGTATAATAAAAAAACAAAAACAAAAAAGCAACAAGCTTGTTTTTTAGATACATCAAATCCAGTTATTAGTTACAGCTGTTCTTTGTATCATTTTTGCATCATTATTATTATTTCAGCAGTGCCAGTAATGAGACAAAAAGCTTAGATTTCTTGAAATTACTATCCGCGAATTATTATATATTAAAGTTATTATTCAATTACAAAATGAGTGACAGGAACTCAAGGGAAAGTAGTGAAAGTAGTGATGTGATAACGAATAATAATAATAATGAGAGAAGCCCAAGGCGCTTAAGAGGAAGATATCAATCAATTTACGAACAAAAAAAAAGAAATTGTTATTAAACTTTATGAAGAGGGCAAAACTATGAAGCAATGCGCTGAAACAGTGAGAATAAATTTAAAAGTGAAATCACTCATAAGGGCGTACAAAAATAATGGAGAAGTAATGCATCATCTTCTGAAAAACGTGTTATATTAGGTAAATCTGCTGTGGATAAAGGATGCGTGACTTAAAAATAACTTTAAAAAAGGCCGGATTTGAGGTTGATCGTGTATGAGTTCAGCCACTACGATTCAACAGAGAAAAGAATATGCTGTTGAGTATTCCAGAAACGCTCCAAGTAATAGAGAAAATCTCATTTATATTGATGAATCTGGGTTCAACCTTGATTTAAGACGCCAACAAGCTCGTTCGCGGGTAAACACAAGAGCTCGTGTTGCTATTGCCACAGTTCGTGGGCATAGTACTTCCTTGTTAGTAGCAATGAACATTACAAAATTGTTTCAAATTTAACATGCAACTGCGATAAATTTTGTTTATTCCTAATAGAGAGGTTATAGGTAAAATTGCACATATGGGAGATGCATGGTTAATCTTGGATAATGCCGCCATACACAAGACGAATGCTGTTCGAGAGGTTGATGCCACTGGTAATAACCTACGATTTCAATTTCTTCCGCCATATTCACCTATGCTCAATCCAATAGAGCAAGCGTATTCAAAGATTAAAGGAACTGCGAGGAGAATTCTCGCAGATAGATCCGTTGAGCACACCCTCTCCTTAGTTATAGAAAGTAGCGTGAGAGAGATAAATTCAGATGCTGTAAATTTTGTAATGGACATGGTGATGAAAATTGCTGCTGCATCGCTTGGCGAACCACTTCATTGACCTCAAAATATTTACAAATGTAAAAAATATTTATAATTTAATTTATAATTTCATTATTTCTATAAATTCTGTTTAATTCTTTTTAGAAGAGGTTTAATTTTTTGTGGAGAATGTTTAATTGTTTGTGGAGAAAATTTTTTTGGGGAAAAGGTTTCATTAAATCTGAAAATGCTATAGGTATGAAGAATTTACTATTTGAATATTAGTTCCACCAATTTGAGTATATAGGACAATAATTCCCAGAGACATGTAAGCCAATATTATAGTCCTATATCAGTATTGGGGAATTAAATATGGGAGCACAGCTCTTGGGATATATGTTCTTATATCTATACTTATATCAAAAATCATCCCCAAATCAGCCTTTATATAAGTATACGGGCAACAAGTAATTTCAGTAAGAATTGACTTCCTATCAACTCTGATACAAGCAATCAGTATTTGGTGAATTTCTATATAGGATCAAGGGGATCACTTGGAAATTGTATACCTGTAGACAATTTCATAGAAGATGCTACTATTTCCACAATTTTATATGGCATGGTACTAAAAATTGCCACTAGAATTTAAAAGAATTTTCCAAATCCAACCAAAATAGCAAATATATACGAAAGAAAATTCAAACAAAATTGTACCTAATATGATAGCAAAAATCCATAAAATTGTTGTCTGCTATTGCTATTCTATTTCTTGGATTTTGTTTAATTTTTCCTTCGTCTATTTGGTTTTAGACACTCGACTAAATTCTAATAGACCGAGTTCAGTGTTTTAAATTAAAACTATAGCATATGCCACTATGCGCACGTTCACATAAGTATATTATACAACTGGCAAGAAGACTATAAAAGCAGTGAATTCTCCTATACATGTATATCACGAAATAGGAACAAAGTGCGCCGTGAATGTTTTTGTTTCTGTATTTTTTGTACTATTAGCACTACAAATGCTATATAAAAATATCTATGTTCAACACAGGAATTTACATCATTATATATGAATTTGTTACATATATAAGCGTTTATTCCTGGTTATGTAGGTGTTGAAGGCATGGTATGAAATTTTGTGTGTCATATCAAGATTAATAATATTAAGGTCGAAGAAATCCTATATCATCTCTTTTTTATGTACTCCTACACAGTAGCCATATTTGCTTATTATTTGGACGGCCATATATGTAATAAAAGAAGACGCATTTTTAAGGCTAAAGATTTAGATACAAATTAGCTTAGAAACGTGAAAATAATGACATATTGATAAATTTATTGAAAAGTAGATAAATACACATTAGTTCTATTTATTTGGAGAACCAAATGAACCAATTCAACCATAGTTAATTAAACTTACTATTTATTTGTTTTCAGGCGCTTTTATTATTTTTCGATCTAGCGTGTCAAATACTAACAACAAAAGTTAAATCATTGATAAACTAAAATATAAATTAAATTTAATATTAAGAAATTCCTCATAATATATTAATCATATTTTATAATACCATAGTATCGATCCATCCATATTCGTCCAATCCATCCTACCATCCCATCCGACCCTTCCATCCCCTCACTGATTTGGTCAATAAAAATTATTCTAAAATAAATTACCCTTATTTTGTACTAATGAAATATTTCAGCAATTAAAAAGAATAAGAGGTGCGCAGAATCACAGTTGCTTATTTTTCCCACGCTTAGGCAATCGCATTCACTTAAAAACCATGAAAACCACATAAAATGTGCAAAACTGCAATCATAATAAACTAAAAACAAATATTCTCGCCTTATATTTCTTCTCCCTCTGCTATGCAGTAGGCAGGCAGACCAGACCAAGCAATCCAGCTTCCAAGAATAATGTCACAGAAAAGAGTGCCTATCTCTGCATGAAATGAATGCAGAGCATTACCTCACCCTTTACGTCCCTACACCTCTCCAAGTTCCTAAAGTCACAAAACACATCATCACGACAGAAAAAAAAAGTTGGTTTCAAGCTTTCGAGTTTTCAACTTTTATGACTTACAGCTTTAATGTTTTCAATTGGAGGTGATGTGGCACAGGGTGCGAACAGAAACGGTTGCACATTTTGTGTTCTTCTTGTCGCTGCTGGTAGTTTTATTATTCCAAGCTAATATGCAAGTCCATCGTGATGGTCGTCTCGAGCCTAAGTACCGCGAAGCAGAGCAATTGCTCGCTATGGTGAGGCAATTCGGCGTCGCCACATTTTTTGTAACACTTTCAGCGGCAGAAAACAGAGTGGCGTGTACTCGTAAATTTGTTAAAAAGACTGCGTATTGTGAGGAAATCAAATAATTACGGAGCAAGCACAACAGTTGTATGCAGAGAAAGCTTGCCTTATCCAATGCGACCGCTACATTTGTGCTCCATATTTTGATATTCGTCTTCAATCTTTGACAAAGACTTGGTCTTGCCCGTCAGGTGCCTTTGCTACATATAACATAGAAGATTTTAGTACCGAATAGAGTTCCAGGACCATGGCCAATATAATGCACTGGCTTAAGGGACCACCGGCGTTTAAGCCGGGCGATGTAATATCAATTCGACCTATAATTTACTTCATTGATAATATTATACCCTGTAGCAGTACAGAGATTACCTATAGGGTTGCAAAATCAAGCCTCTAGATGGGTGGTCAGCTTTGATTTTTTCAATCTGAGGATGTACGTCATTTATGGTCTTCACATTAATTACGAAATCGTTCTGGGCATCCGTTATAGTAGGTTTATATTTTCTACTAACTCGAGCTGGTTGCAAAATTGAATGCAACAGTATTGATAACATACAGTCGTTGGAGTCTAAATAGGGTATGAGAAAGTTAATGGCTAAAGTTCACAAAAGCTTACTTTTATCTACATCGGTTCGTAAGCACAATTCTAAAAGGCTCCTGTTGTTTTTATTCTTAATGTCACTTTTGAAAATTTCTATTATTTTCTCAGTGAAGTTGTCATAATTTGCCAGCAAGTTATTTTCTTTGCTCGGAAATAATAAACCAAAATCGATATCAATCTTTAAGAAAAATATTAGTACACAACTTCTGATATATGCATAGTATAAATTTACCAATAGATATCCAGTACTGTCATTATAACGTGGCCACGTTTTCAATATATCTGTTACTGTATCTTTCGATAGCTTGATTTTCTCAAGTCGATACTGGCTAGTCAGTTTCCAATAGTCTTTAATCTTTTCAAATAATTTCGGATCATTATTGTTCTGCAACCATAAAACATAGCTTTGTATATCATCTGAAAATTACGAAATATGTAGTTATGAAAATGGTAATTAGTCAAGTTTAAAAAATATACCAGTTCAGATAGATTCAGGCGATGGTGTTTGTATATCCTGATCTGTCAAACTAGATGAACTTTGAAAGCTTGATCTTTTGTTCCGGATTCTGAATTACACATTGCAGTATTGGTCGTACAGTTTTCCGCAAGGATTTTTGTTATCATTTTGTAGAAAGTTTCCTAAAAATTTTGTATGGCTTGGGCGTACAATTTTAAGTCTCTAGGAGTACTGTTTAACAAAATATAGTCAGCAATGCAGTCTACCAAATTTTGGTGTGCTTGATTATCTAGTGATTTTGTCTTCTTATAGTGAGACTGCACCATTTCTCCCTTTACTGTACCTCTTAATATATTTTTTAAGTCTGGTAGATTATCTGGTAAAGACTCACAAGCATTATAAGATGAAGAGGCGGGACTACTTGATGATGCTTGGTTGTTTAGCCAAGAAATAGCACCCGAACTCATTGAGACTGTATTAATGGTATCAAAATCAGTGAAGGGGATACCCTTTATGAATAAATAATGAGAAGTTAGGAGAACTATACAATTTTTAAATGCTTAGAATGCTTTGTCTCCATTTTTTCAATTGTAATTTAAATATAACTATTTGTCCGAACATGGACATATCATCAAATAGCTTTTCAATAACAAACAACTCTATTATTTTAATTACATCTAAGTCAACCTTGCTACTTTTTAGAAAAACACAAGTTTCATCTGAGAGTCCCCAGCTTTTGAAAAGCTTATCTGGTTCAGTTTCAGTATTATCCGTCAAAAATAAATTGGAATCAAGGACAATTTCTGCTCCGTCACATAGTGTTGCAAATTTCCTATATTGTCCTGTGCCATTGTGCGAATCAGTGTTTCACTATATATGTATACTATAGAAATAATTGGAGGACATTCAATAAATGAAGAAAGTCACTCACTAATCTTATTAGATACAATTATGGTACATACCTGAGAAATTTATTTGATATAATTGTTCACGTTCAGGAATTTAGAATAGTCACTTGCAAAGAAAACGGGATCTTTTTTTTCTGATAATTTGAGCTGTTTATATTAATGTTTTTCTCACTAATTTTATCTATCTCACAGGTGCCAGGACTTTATTATATTTTGGGCAAATATGTCCCAAAACACCATTGTCGATGCATACAATATTATTTCAGATTTTTTTCTATGTAAATTACATAATCACACAAACATTTCACAAAATTTAAAAATGTTCGCACAAATGCACTTCAATTACTGGAAGATACAAAACAAAAAACTGAAATAAACCGAACTGTGCAATTATTTGGCTTGTAGTAAACACGCGTCGAATCATGCTTGCTATTCCGATGAATTCTAACGGGAAAATTTCACTTTTACAGATTACCTTTAATTTCTACATACCTAACATATAATTACGTTTTAAAATGAAATGGTTTATTGCAAAAATGAATATAAAGACTTTTTGATAAATAAAATTATTTGTTATGTAGAAATAAAATGATGCAATTTTTTTGATAGCGCAATTATTAAACGGTTTACTTTTGTTTTAAAAGATTTCTAAGTTAATTTAAGTACTTGTTATGTATAATTAAAATATTTTTGCTATATGTTGAACTGAGAATGCAATCTTTTTGAAATCAAAGGTAGCTTTTCTCTGAGTGTACGTATAAAAATAGCAAAGAGCTAGGAAATGGCCTTAAAGAAAAACTTATTAGCATCCACGAAAATTTAACAAATTCTGAGAACTTTTTGCAATATATTGGACTCACCTGGGAACAGTATATTTTGGCCATTAGAGCTTCTATTAATGCGAAAGCCCTAGGATATTTATATAAATCCTTATTAAAAAAAATACGTATTCAACTTCATCGCGCCAATATGGATATTCAATAAATGATTAATCCGTTTGCCTGCTCGCTATACATAGTTTACTGTATCAATAAGGCTGATCGGGGAATGGCAAATCTGCTTCAAGGTACAGTTATAGATACAAGAAAAGGCAATTAAGCGGTTGGTGAATCTTTCAGGACCATATCAAGTGTGTTCATGAAGGCATCTGAAATGTGTCGTGGCTGTGAGACTGAAGTGTTCATAAATATAAACATTCCCGAAAAAACGAATAGAAATGTTCAAAAGCACACGCGAACTCCAAAATAGAGATCCTAAATCCAGTGACATATGTGTGCCTTATCTGATCGATCACTACGTCAATCGGCCACGTACTGAAGAATTTGAAGGCTTCTTTATCTGAATTTGCTATGTTTTCTAAGAAAGGCAATAAGCATAGTGGAACATCATTAAGGTACGAAAGTAATAGAAATGAAGACTGTAAAACGATATTATCAGAGGAATATGAAAATGAATACTATGAAACAATGGGTAATGGGTAGTTCTGTTAAATAATGATGGTTACATAAGACGTAGACACAAGTCCCTAGTTATTCGGTTTTGTCATTTAAGTTGTACTTCGGATCCAGATCAGATTTATAGAGAACAGCTCACTCTATATCTACAATAGAGAAACGAAGAAGGGGAACTTTTGAATGATTCAATCAATGTAGTAGCCAGATTCCATTCAGTAGCTGAGAAAATACAATCAAACAGCATCATTTTTAATACGCTGGGAGGTGTTGAAGAGTTTGATGCCCTTCTAGATGCAATACGGCAAGCTGAAGTAGAAAGTGAAGAAAATGAGTGTGTGGGTCATTGAAACAGAAGGCATCTAGAAGATTATAAGTACGAAGATTAAATTGCAGATGTTGCAGATGATAGTCTGCCTAGGAAAAACGCTGAACCAAACCAAGCTGATACAGCTAACTAAAATTTTTCACAATTTTGACGTTGCCATGGCAACGACCAAAATTAATTTAAATTTAACTGTCTAAATGTCACAAAATTTATTAAACTTTCACAATTTTTCTAATTTTTTTTACAGTTTTTCTTGTTAATAGCCAACACAAACTATTCCTTCCAACACCAGTGCTGTTGCAAGCACTTATTCACTTTTTGATAAGCTTCTATCGGTATTTCTATCAAAATTCCTTGGAACTTAATCTCACACGTCCGCTCTCTTCAGAATAATAATAATAATAATAATTTTTTTTTATTTAAATAAGCTCTTTATTTAGTGGCTCTCTGGCTCTTTTCATGATTTCCTAAAATAGGTGGCAAAAGGCTCAACAAAGTGTAACAAAAAAGAAAGACGCTAGCTAAACTAAATGTTGTAAAAAGTCAATAGGGACAAATAAAAACATTTAAAACAATTCAATAAAAACCAATATGTAACAAAAATGACACAAAAAATGTAAAAAACCAATGACACAAAATTCTCAAAAGAGACTAAAAAACGGATACAAGAATTTTGAAAAAATCTAAAGGATATACAAGAATTTAGAACCAGTCCCAATTTTGACAATTAGGTAAGTGGCAGTTCCAAGAAGCTCCAAATTTCCAAAATAATTTAATAAAAGCTAATTTCCTAAACGATCGAGATTTCAACATATAAATTTTGCAATTTTGCACCGAGACCGAAACCGAATAAAAAATTAAAAACCGAACGAACGAAAAAATTTACCCGATACCGTTATAGAGTCCCGCGAGGGCGGCCTGTAGTATCGTAGACCTCTACAAACTGCCCTCATCATCCCTCCAGCTTAGCATCTCTAACAGAGTGCTTGTCCTTCCCACCGCACGTGCAACGATTCCTAAGCGGGGAGAAGCCCAGTGGACTAGTGTTGCAAATGCTGTGGCCTGTTCTCACCAGCGAAAGACAAGAGCTCCATCCTGCACCGACGATAGTGGTTGCCATGTGCAGTTGAATGTGTCTGCGTTCGTTGCCAGATATTCGAGACGTAAACGTCTCTTCAACCTGTCAACGAAGTGGCGCTTAAGTGCGTGTGCGTGGTGTTGTGGGTCAGCGTTCTGATTCCCATCTTCGACTCTCATGTAGTACAGGTGAATTGTAGATTTGGCCAGTGTCAACACAAAGCTAATCAAACAATTCACTCGACTACAGACCCTTGGTCCCCATAGAAACGATGTCCTAGTAATGCCGAAATTCGGGTGGATCAACTGACACATACCGCGCACGAGATCCATTAGACCCTGCAAAGCCGGACAAGAGAAGAACCTGTGAAACAGGGTGCCCTCACCAGCACAAACTGTGCAAATCCTCTGAACTCGGCGGTCGATATGTGACAACTAATTAGGATGCATAAGACTGTGATGCAGCAATTTGAATGCTACATCAGCATCTTTGTAACTAGAAGGATAACTGTAGACTACTCTGCTAGTTATCCCTCCCATCACGCCCATATTCACCTCGAGGTGTGTTCGCCATCTGTTGTATCCTGTATACTCCGGAGGTCTTATTGACATAAGCACGTCACGGAGCACACGTGTTGTAAGTGTGCTGAAAGGTGTGTGTGGTGGTCTGTTCAGAACGAAAGCATCTTCCAACTTAGTGCCAGGGTCACTGGTCCCAAGTTGGCGAAATCTCTCCCGCGCAGAAGCAGCCAGGTCGTGTAGTTGTGAAGTGTTAGTGTTTATTCGACAGTTTCCAGAGATATCAATAATATCTCCGAGAACTGTCAGTGTATGCGTGTCAGCTTCAAAACCCCCGAGCATTACTGAACACTGAATCTATTAATTCAGGATTAAACCTGATTGGAATCGATGCGAATTGCGTGTACCTTAGAGCATTCCACTGAAGGTGAAATGCTGGCCTGATTCTGCCCCAGGTCTGAATCGTTGAGATTAGATCCTGTGGCCAGTCACGCGGAGAAGGTGGTCGAACAGAGAGTAGGTAGTAATACTCCCCTATGCCGATCCCTCTCAGTACATTCACCCACAGTTGAGAAATCAAGCTGTCTCTCTGGCAAAACACTCTTTGGAATGCACGCACTTGGAGACACCTTGATTTCACAACCAAGTTAGTGAGACCTAATCCACCTATCTTGACTGGCAGACAGAGCGTGCTTTCAGCAACCCATCGTCTTCCGCACCAAAAGGCGTCTATCGCTTTTGCTTGAAGAAGACCTACGAAGCCTTCATCAAACGTCTCAGACGAACGATGGATGAGGTAATCAAATAGTTTATCACGACTGACCTACCCATTAAGGATAGTGGAAACAGTCGACTACGCCATGAGTTTACAGCTCTAGAGAGTTTCTCAAGAGCGATGCGGCTATTATTTGATTTACTCTCGCGTCCGATATACACACCTAAATACTTCAGGCAAGTATTAGTCCATTGGATGTTCAGTGGAGTATCTGTACGATCTCTCCACCTTCCACACCACAAGCCTTGACTCTTACTAAGGTTGATTTTAGCGCCCGCTATACGTTCGAACTGTTCGAAAACAGCACGAGCGACGGGAAAAGCTTCATCTCTTGTCACGAAAATAGACAGATCATCCGCATACGCCAACATAAGAGGCCTCACATTGGTATACGGCAGACGAACTGCATACTGTCCGAGCATTCGACGAAGATTCACCAGTAGCGGCTCCAACGAAAGATCATAAAGCATACCTGACAATGGACAGCCCTGTCTGATACCTCGATGAAACGAGATAGGAGCCAGAACTTGTCCTTGATGCTTAATCAAAATCGCTGAATCTCTATACAGTTTCCCGACGATATCGAGCCACCTGGGCGGAAACCCAAATGCTTCGAGAGCAGTCAAAAGATACTCGTGCGAGACACTATCAAAAGCCTTTTGCTGGTCAAGTGAAATCATGGCCATTTGTGCACCTGTATGTTCATGGTAGGCAAACAAATGCTTGGCTACCGCGATGTTGTCGTAGATGCTACGACCAGGTACACAATAGGACTGTTCCGGGTGTATTACCGAAGCAATCACTGAGCGGAGTATCGCCCCTAATGCTTTGCAGACGATTTTGTAGTCTACATTGCATAGGGTTACCGGCCTCCAGTTCCCCATCCTCTGCAAATCTCCCTTCTTTGGAATCAAGCGCATAACAGATCTCCTCCAACTAGAAGGAAAGTCTGAATGCGTCTCAACCGCCGAATTGAAGACTTCCAAAAGGTCAGGAATTAATAAATCCCTGAAACGTATGAAGAATTCTGGAGTCAAGCCGTCATAACCAGGTGAAGTTTGTCGCCTTAGATCCTTTGTCGCAGCAATCATATCCTCCAATGTGATTACTGTATCCAGGAGCTCCTTACTGTCTTCAGAGAAAGTGGGAATATTCTCAAGAAATTCATGAGTGGTCGAGGATGTTGTCGACGTCGATTCAGAGTAGAGACTACTGTAATAGTCTCGAATATATTCTGATAGCTGTTGTCCGTTGAGGACTTGTCCAGATTCATCAATTATCGATTCGACCTCACAAGAAGCAGTACGACGTCTAGTCGCCTGAAAGAAGTACTCAGTTGGAGAATCGCCTTCTCTCAGCCAGCGCGATTGGCCGCGCAGCACAAACTCCAAGCTGTGCTTGTAAGTCTGTGTCGCCAAGCGTTCCTTTATTCCATTGAAATAAAGAATCAACCCCGGCTGAGTTGGGAGAAGAGCTGCCACCCGAGAGACCTCGGCCGACAAGCTAGAAGCTTGATAGCCACTTCGATTGAAACTCGTCTCGATAAAAGACCGAATCTGGAGCTTTCCAACATCCCACCATTGACTAAGAAAAGGAAAGTCAGCTTTCCTCTCTTGCCAATCGTGCCAGAAATCAATGAACTCATTGATGAACTGCTCGGAATTCAACAAATAGTTGTTGAATATCCAGTATGCAGTTCGTCTTTCAACTAGAGTGCTGGTCGCCACTACAAGAAGATGATCGCTAACGGAACACACTTCATGAGTGACACCAACGAAATGTTCTAGTATTCCAGGTGAGACGTAAAGTCTATCAATTCTGGAGCCTGCGAGACTTCCATGGATATTTCGCGAGACCCTCGTGTATGATCTAGTCGTAGGATGCATCCAACGATAGATATCCACGAGTCTGAAAACACCGACAAAATTCCTCAATCGAGTAGCATTGACAGAGTTGAACTCAACTCCAGAGTGCCGATCCATTGAGGGATTCAGAGTGCAGTTGAAATCACCTCCGAGGACAGTTTCGCCGCTAAAATTCACCAGACAGGACTGAACAATATCAAGAACTTGTCTTGTAATGTCCTGGTCATGAGGAAGGTACACGTTTACTACATTGATATGTTTGTCTTGAACGACAAAATCCAAGGAAGAAGCGAAGCCTGGGAAGATATCTGTATAGACAGGAGACGATAGTGTAAATTTGTTGGATACAATGATTGCCACCCCTGAGCCTCGGCGAGGCGCAGGTGTGGCAAACATTGCATATCCAGTGTGTAGATAAGCATAGCGCTCAAGTTGTGTATAAGTGTCTTGAACGAAATTCGTCTCCTGCAGAATTGTAATGTCTATATCGAACATTTTGACATGTTCGATAGTTCTGTGTAGTCTTGTATGAGCACTTAAACCCCCGGTGTTAATAGAACCTATCTTACACATTCAAAGAGATAAGAAGCTCAAACGATGATGGTACGACGTCTACGGACGAGAAGAGTCGGCCAAGCCATGCTCCTGAATCAGCTCCTCCACCCTCCTATGGAGACGATCCAAGCGAGCTACATCGTTGTACTTCCCCTTTTTCCTCGACTCCTGTTGTAGGAGTAGAAGTTGAGGAAGTAACAACTCTGGCCTCTCCAGCTCCCTTACAAGAATACTCCAGATTTTACCTGAATTCTTCTTGTACAAGAGCTGGCCAAGAATGCTGCGAATTTTCTCCCTAGGAAGGGTTTCCATCCCCCTCGAGACCTCAAATTGGCTACCAGTCGAAATGGCGCTACCACACGACTCATAGCCACTGAAGCTCGAGAGACCAGTCTCATCCAAACCGGTCATGTCGCAGTCCGAAAGCTGCTCGAGAGACACTTCCGTGTCTCTCACAACAACCTTCGAACCGCGAGCACCACTATCGTCCTCCTCCGAGTGGGGCCGTTTTGGAGCGACTGGCTTTGCTGGCTCTGGAAGAGGCAGCATCACCCGGTCCACCTTCGTCTTCCTCCTCGTCCTCTTTTTTTTAACTACTTGGCTATTCGACTCCTCGTCGGAAGTAGCCGTGTTTTCACGTGCCGACGTGGTGCCGTTTACAGCCTTAATCGTTTTTGCCTCTGGGACAGCTTCAGGCACCTTAGTCACTGGCTGCTCCAAAATAGCAGGTTGAGTGCCGGCCGAAGGCTCCTTCTCCAGATCCACTACTGTAGTAGTGGCTTCCTTCGAGGGAACCCTCGGTTCAGCCTTCTTCCCGGTTCTCCTGGGGCAGTCAGCAATAAAATGCCCTACCAAATGGCAAGCATGGCATTTCGCTTCGGTGCCAACGTCTATCCAGTGCCTCGAGCCGGATAAGCTCAGGTAAAAGCCCTTTGGAAGCGTACACCCCTTATTTAAGGTGATGGACGCCTCCCGGCTAGTACCGAAGATACCCTGCCCGAGACCCTCGTCCCCAATTTTTAAGGGAATGGCACGAACGTTGCCATGAACCTTCCCAAATCTTCCCAAGAAATTTAGGAGGTCTTCATGGCAAGCTCGCATAGGGACCCGTGAAAACCCAACCTTCGTGGGCTTTTCCCTGAGTGGGAACGGCACAAGGTGTCTACCGTCCACCTCGATGCCCTCAAGCATTAGCTTGGTAGCACTCTCGAGGGTTGTGGTATACACCTCGACCATTCCCCCAGCTATTATCCCCATGGAGAATAGCTGCTCACAGGAGACGACGCGGAAGATTGCCTTCAGGTATGCGCTCTGAGGACATCCTCTGATGTGCTCAAGCTGCATACCGTAGCTCTCATCCTGCCATCTCCCGTCGAAGAAGCCCTGGAGGCCCGCACTGGTTTTGGGTCGAGGCTTACCTGCGTCCAGTGGGGCTGGACGAGGAGTGATGCCTTTGCTCAAAATTTCTATTGTGGAAGCTTTTTTGGAACTGCCACTTACCTGTGCATATGACATCCCTGACACTAACGCCGGGGATCGCGGTGCTGCTGCTGGTCCTACTGGTACTATCGGCTGCTTCTTGGAGACGCTTGAAGAAAGCGGTGGCCTCATTACCAAGCCGCTAGGTTTTGGCGCTGACGACGAAGCCTTTTCGACAACTTCCTTCAGGGTAGCATTCTGTCCTAGAGTCGAAGATGTCGACTCAGCATTTGCTGAAACTGCAGTTACAGATTCTGCAGCAATGTTTGGAGTTTTTGGAGCTGTTGCTCCAGACTCTTCACAGGCAAGCATATTTTTCTTGGCAATTGCCTTGAGCTCTTCAATTGGGCCCTTAACGGCCTTTTCATTGGGCCCTTGTGTAGTTTTTCCAGAGGACGAAGAAGCCTTATTTCGTTTCTTCCTCCTTCCATTTAATTTGAGGAGATCATCTGTCCCCCCAGAATCACTACTGCTCGCATTCATTTAGAACACGGCAGTGTTGATTTATATTTCTTTTTGTTTATTTTTTGCTTATTTTTTTTTTTTAAATTTCAATATTTATTTTTAATTTGATTAATTGTTTGTTCCAAATGTATAGAAATTACATTAAAAAAATTTTGTTGCCATGGCAACGAAAAAATTAAATTATATATTTTCGTCAAATGTCACTGAAATTTTATTTTACACACTTTTTTCACAATTTTTTGGGGTTTTGTTTTGTAAATAAATCACTACAAATTGTTCTCGTTGCTGTAGGTCACCGCTAATAACACGCTTATCACTTTTCCACTCTTCACTATGCCGTTTTCGCTTGGATTTTTAGGAGCTAAAATTGACACGTCCGGTCACTGCGGCAATAATAATAATAATAATAATATTGAAGAATCGCTACGAGCAAATAATAACATTATACCTATGAACGTCGATGCAATAAATTCTGCTGATATTAAGGAATCACTAGCTAATATAGGTAATTGGAAGTCACCAGGTATTGACTATATCCACAACTATTGGTACAAGAATTTTACTAGCACACATGAGCGGCTTGCTACGATTCTTCACCACTGGCTACAGAACCCGGAGGAAGTACCTGAGTTCTTAGCAACAGGAATAACGTACCTTCTGCCAAAAGAATGTAATGCTAGTAACCCAGATAAGTTCCGTCCAATTACATGCTTGCCTACACTCTACAAAATATTAACGTCAATTTTAGCTCGGAAAATCTACTCACACTGTACGGAAAATAACATATTAACCGAGGAACAAAAAGGATGTTATAAGAACTCGCGAGGATGCAAAGATCAGCTTATAATAGACATGGTGATTGGTGCACAAGCATACAAGAAGAATAGAAACCTTCATAGTGCCTTTATAGATTATGCAAAGGCTTTCGACTCAGTCCCACATGATTATCTAATAAAAATTCTTCAAATATACAAGGTAAATCCAGCGATAGTTATGCTCCTAGACCACGTTAAAAATCAGTGGAAGACGAGGCTGCAAATAAATACTGATGCGTCAGACATTTCAAGTAAAGAAATAAGGATTCGCAGGGGAATATTCCAGGGTGACGCTCTAAGCCCCTTGTGGTTCTGTCTAGCATTAAACCCCCTCAGCAGAACACTAAATGAAACTAAGTATGGCTATCTGGTTAAGTACGCCGGTGGTTCTTATAATATTAATCATCTACTCTATATGGATGATTTGAAGTTAATGGCAGGAAGTAAAGAAAAACTGCACAAACTGCTAGACATAACGAAGCGCTTTTCAATTGATATCCATATGGAATTTGGCCTAGAAAAATGCAAGACTGTACACCTCGTCAGAGGCCAGATAGTACAAGCACCAGAATACCAAGTTTCAGATGAAGCAATGATAGGAAATCTAACTGCGGACAATGCATACAAAAATTTAGGTTTTCTACAAATCAGAGGAATACATCAAAGCGCAGCGAAGGAGAAAATAAAGATTGCCTGCGTGAAAAGGGCTAATAGTGTTCTCAAAACCAGCTTGTATGCCAAGAACAAGATAAAAGCCTTGAATACGTATGTTATACCCCTATTAACATACTCGTTCGGAATACTGAAATGGACAAATACAGACCTTGAAGAAATATCACGGGCTATTAGAGGACTCTTCCGAAAGCACCGCATACACCATGTGCATTCCGCACTTGAAAGACTATACCTTCCTAGATAGGAGGGAGGACGAGGCATCATCAATATACAGGAACTGTGCAACAACCAGATTGAAAACTTGAGGAGATATTTCTTGAGAAGTGTCACATGCCTGTCTATAAAGCCATATGTAAAACGGATGATAACTACACGCCCCTAAATCTATCTTCCCAAGAAGGGCCGAAGATAACTTTCAAAACAGAGGAGCAACTTCTAACAGATTGGAAGCAAAAAGAAATGCACGGCACATATCCATCCCGCTTAGAGGACAGAAATGTAGATAAATTAGCTTCGACACAATGGCTGCGAAAAGGTGAACTATTTAGTGAAACGGAAGGTTTCATCATCGCAATACAGGACAGAATTATTGCTACAAGAAACTATAGAAAAGTTATCTTACGAGAGAATATAGCCGACACTTGCCCAAGGTGTGGTAAAGACAGAGAATCTATAGAACATGTGATATCTGGATGTGAAATACTGGCAAGCAGAGAATACCTATTTCGTCATGATCAAGTTGCAAAAATAGTACACCAAGAAGTTGCATGGAAACTCGGCCTAATACAAGATAAAGTCCCGTACTATAAATATCATCCCCCCGATGTATTGGACAACAGAAATTATAAGATCTACTGGAATAGGACAATCACAACTGACAGGACCATCAGAGCGAATAAGCCCGATATATTCATTCTGGACAAAGAAAAAAGAAAGTAGAGTTGTTAGATGTCTCTATACCACTAGATAGTAATCTTCAATCAGCTTATAACACAAAACTTACCAAATATTTTGAATTAGCTACAGAAATCAAACGGTTATATAGAGTAGAATCAGTCAGTATAAAGCATATCATTTTGTCAGCTGCAGGAAATGCTCAAAAAAATCTTACACAGCATCTTAAAGAACTAGGAGTAGAGTATGTTTTCTCAAATATGCAAAAGTCGGTAATTCTCAATACATGTAATATTGTACGCGCTTTCTTATCCCAATAAGTAAATTTGTAGTTAGAATAAGAAAACATGGTCTATTATGACCCGTTAAGTGTAAACCATTGTAAAATGAGAAAAGAATAAATAATAATTTTTTTTTTTTTTTTATTTGTATAAGCTCTTTATTTAGTGGCTCATTGGCTCTTTTAAAATTCCCTAAAAATAGGTGGCAAAAGGCTCTACAAAGTGTAAACAAAAGGTCGCTAGCTAATCTAAAAGTTATAAAAGGTCAATAGGGACAATTAAACAATTAAAACAATTAGAAAAACTAATGAACAAGAAAAAAGACACAAACAAAAGGAAAACAAACAAGACAAAATTCTCAAAAGAGACTAAAAAACGGCTACAAGAATTTTGAAAAGGATCTAAAAGATAGACAAAAAATTTAAAAGTCCCAATTTTGACAATTGGGTAAGTGGCAGCTCCAAGAAGTTCCAAATTTCCAAAATAAACTAATAAAAATAATTGCCTAAACGAACGAATTTTCAACATAAAATTTTGAAATTTAGCACCGACACCGAAACCGAATTAAAAATAAATGACCGAACGAACGAAAAATTTACGCGATACCGTTATAGAGTCCCGCGAGGGAAGCCTGTAGTATCATAGACCTCTACAAACTGCCCTCATCATCCCTCCAGCTTAGCATCTCTAACAGAGTGCTTGTCCTTCCCACAGCACTTGCAACGATTCCTAAGCGGGGAGAAGCCCCGTGGACTAGTGCTGCAAATGCTGTGGCCTGCTATCACCAGTGAAAGACAAGAGCTCCGTCCTGCACCGACGATAGTGGTTGCCATGTGCAGTTGAATGTGTCTGCGTTCGTTGCCAGATATTCAAGACGTAAACGTCTCTTCAACCTGTCAACGAAGTGGCGCTTAAGTGCGTGTGCGTGGTGTTGTGGGTCAGTGTTCTGATTCCCAGCTTCGACTCTCATGTAGTACAGGTGAATTGTAGATTTGGCCAGTGTCAACACACACCCCGAGGTGTGTTCGCCATCTGTTGTATCCTGTATACTCCGGAGGTCTTATTGACATAAGCATGTCACGGAGCACACGTGTTGTAAGTGTGCTGAAAGGTGTGTGTGGTGCCCTGTTCAGAACGAAAGCATCTTCCAACTTAGTGCCAGGGTCACTGGTCCCAAGTTGGCGAAATCTCTCCCGCGCAGAAGCAGCCAGGTCGTGTAGTTGTGAAGTGTTAGTGTTTATTCGACAGTTTCCAGAGATATCAATAATATCTCCGAGAACTGTCAGTGTATGCGTGTCAGCTTCAAAACCCCCGAGCATTACTGAACACTGAATCTATTAATTCAGGATTAAACCTGATTGGAATCGATGCGAATTGCGTGTACCTTAGAGCATTCCACTGAAGGTGAAATGCTGGCCTGATTCTGCCCCAGGTCTGAATCGTTGAGATTAGATCCTGTGGCCAGTCACGCGGAGAAGGTGGTCGAACAGAGAGTAGGTAGTAATACTCCCCTATGCCGATTCCTCTCAGTACATTCACCCACAGTTGAGAAATCAAGCTGTCTCTCTGGCAAAACACTCTTTGGAATGCACGCACTTGGAGACACCTTGATTTCACAACCAAGTTAGTGAGACCTAATCCACCTATCTTGACTGGCAGACAGAGCGTGCTTTCAGCAACCCATCGTCTTCCGCACCAAAAGGCGTCTATCGCTTTTGCTTGAAGAAGACCTACGAAGCCTTCATCAAACGTCTCAGACGAACGATGGATGAGGTAATCAAATAGTTTATCACGACTGACCTACCCATTAAGGATAGTGGAAACAGTCGACTACGCCATGAGTTTACAGCTCTAGAGAGTTTCTCAAGAGCGATGCGGCTATTATTTGATTTACTCTCGCGTCCGATATACACACCTAAATACTTCAGGCAAGTATTAGTCCATTGGATGTTCAGTGGAGTATCTGTACGATCTCTCCACCTTCCACACCACAAGCCTTGACTCTTACTAAGGTTGATTTTAGCGCCCGCTATACGTTCGAACTGTTCGAAAACAGCACGAGCGACCGGAAAAGCTTCATCTCTTGTCACGAAAATAGACAGATCATCCGCATACGCCAACATAAGAGGCCTCACATTGGTATACGGCAGACGAACTGCATACTGTCCGAGCATTCGACGAAGATTCACCAGTAGCGGCTCCAACGAAAGATCATAAAGCATACCTGACAATGGACAGCCCTGTCTGATACCTCGATGAAACGAGATAGGAGCCAGAACTTGTCCTTGATGCTTAATCAAAATCGCTGAATCTCTATACAGTTTCCCGACGATATCGAGCCACCTGGGCGGAAACCCAAATGCTTCGAGAGCAGTCAAAAGATACTCGTGCGAGACACTATCAAAAGCCTTTTGCTGGTCAAGTGAAATCATGGCCATTTGTGCACCTGTCTGTTCATGGTAGGCAAACAAATGCTTGGCTACCGCGATGTTGTCGTAGATGCTACGACCAGGTACACAATAGGACTGTTCCGGGTGTATTACCGAAGCAATCACTGAGCGGAGTATCGCCCTTAATGCTTTGCAGACGATTTTGTAGTCTACATTGCATAGGGTTACTGGCCTCCAGTTCCCCATCCTCTGCAAATCTCCCTTCTTTGGAATCAAGCGCATAACAGATCTCCTCCAACTAGAAGGAAAGTCTGAATGCGTCTCAACCGCCGAATTGAAGACTTCCAAAAGGTCAGGAATTAATAAATCCCTGAAACGTATGAAGAATTCTGGAGTCAAGCCGTCATAACCAGGTGAAGTTTGTCGCCTTAGATCCTTTGTCGCAGGAATCATATCCTCCAATGTGATTACTGTATCCAGGAGCTCCTTACTGTCTTCAGAGAAAGTGGGAATATTCTCAAGAAATTCATGAGTGGTCGAGGATGTTGTCGACGTCGATTCAGAGTAGAGACTACTGTAATAGTCTCGAATATATTCTGATAGCTGTTGTCCGTTGAGGACTTGTCCAGATTCATCAATTATCGATTCGACCTCACAAGAAGCAGTACGACGTCTAGTCGCCTGAAAGAAGTACTCAGTTGGAGAATCGCCTTCTCTCAGCCAGCGCGATTGGCCGCGCAGCACAAACTCCAAGCTGTGCTTGTAAGTCTGTGTCGCCAAGCGTTCCTTTATTCCATTGAAATAAAGAATCAACCCCGGCTGAGTTGGGAGAAGAGCTGCCACCCGAGAGACCTCGGCCGACAAGCTAGAAGCTTGATAGCCACTTCGATTGAAACTCGTCTCGATAAAAGACCGAATCTGGAGCTTTCCAACATCCCACCATTGACTAAGAAAAGGAAAGTCAGCTTTCCTCTCTTGCCAATCGTGCCAGAAATCAATGAACTCATTGATGAACTGCTCGGAATTCAACAAATAGTTGTTGAATATCCAGTATGCAGTTCGTCTTTCAACTAGAGTGCTGGTCGCCACCACACTTCATGAGTGACACCAACGAAATGTTCTAGTATTCCAGGTGAGACGTAAAGTCTATCAATTCTGGAGCCTGCGAGACTTCCATGGATATTTCGCGAGACCCTCGTGTATGATCTAGTCGTAGGATGCATCCAACGATAGATATCCACGAGTCTGAAAACACCGACAAAATTCCTCAATCGAGTAGCATTGACAGAGTTGAACTCAACTCCAGAGTGCCGATCCATTGAGGGATTCAGAGTGCAGTTGAAATCACCTCCGAGGACAGTTTCGCCGCTAAAATTCACCAGACAGGACTGAACAATATCAAGAACTTGTCTTGTAATGTCCTGGTCATGAGGAAGGTACACGTTTACTACATTGATATGTTTGTCTTGAACGACAAAATCCAAGGAAGAAGCGAAGCCTGGGAAGATATCTGTATAGACAGGAGACGATAGTGTAAATTTGTTGGATACAATGATTGCCACCCCTGAGCCTCGGCGAGGCGCAGGTGTGGCAAACATTGCATATCCAGTGTGTAGATAAGCATAGCGCTCAAGTTGTGTATAAGTGTCTTGAACGAAATTCGTCTCCTGCAGAATTGTAATGTCTATATCGAACATTTTGACATGTTCGATAGTTCTGTGTAGTCTTGTATGAGCACTTAAACCCCCGGTGTTAATAGAACCTATCTTACACATTCAAAGAGATAAGAAGCTCAAACGATGATGGTACGACGTCTACGGACGAGAAGAGTCGGCCAAGCCATGCTCCTGAATCAGCTCCTCCACCCTCCTATGGAGACGATCCAAGCGAGCTACATCGTTGTACTTCCCCTTTTTCCTCGACTCCTGTTGTAGGAGTAGAAGTTGAGGAAGTAACAACTCTGGCCTCTCCAGCTCCCTTACAAGAATACTCCAGATTTTACCTGAATTCTTCTTGTACAAGAGCTGGCCAAGAATGCTGCGAATTTTCTCCCTAGGAAGGGTTTCCATCCCCCTCGAGACCTCAAATTGGCTACCAGTCGAAATGGCGCTACCACACGACTCATAGCCACTGAAGCTCGAGAGACCAGTCTCATCCAAACCGGTCATGTCGCAGTCCGAAAGCTGCTCGAGAGACACTTCCGTGTCTCTCACAACAACCTTCGAACCGCGAGCACCACTATCGTCCTCCTCCGAGTGGGGCCGTTTTGGAGCGACTGGCTTTGCTGGCTCTGGAAGAGGCAGCATCACCCGGTCCACCTTCGTCTTCCTCCTCGTCCTCTTTTTTTTAACTACTTGGCTATTCGACTCCTCGTCGGAAGTAGCCGTGTTTTCACGTGCCGACGTGGTGCCGTTTACAGCCTTAATCGTTTTTGCCTCTGGGACAGCTTCAGGCACCTTAGTCACTGGCTGCTCCAAAATAGCAGGTTGAGTGCCGGCCGAAGGCTCCTTCTCCAGATCCACTACTGTAGTAGTGGCTTCCTTCGAGGGAACCCTCGGTTCAGCCTTCTTCCCGGTTCTGCTGGGGCAGTCAGCAATAAAATGCCCTACCAAATGGCAAGCATGGCATTTCGCTTCGGTGCCAACGTCTATCCAGTGCCTCGAGCCGGATAAGCTCAGGTAAAAGCCCTTTGGAAGCGTACACCCCTTATTTAAGGTGATGGACGCCTCCCGGCTAGTACCGAAGATACCCCGCCCGAGACCCTCGTCCCCAATTTTTAAGGGAATGGCACGAACGTTGCCATGAACCTTCCCAAATCTTCCCAAGAAATTTAGGAGGTCTTCATGGCAAGCTCGCATAGGGACCCGTGAAAACCCAACCTTCGTGGGCTTTTCCCTGAGTGGGAACGGCACAAGGTGTCTACCGTCCACCTCGATGCCCTCAAGCATTAGCTTGGTAGCACTCTCGAGGGTTGTGGTATACACCTCGACCATTCCCCCAGCTATTATCCCCATGGAGAATAGCTGCTCACAGGAGACGACGCGGAAGATTGCCTTCAGGTATGCGCTCTGAGGACATCCTCTGATGTGCTCAAGCTGCATACCGTAGCTCTCATCCTGCCATCTCCCGTCGAAGAAGCCCTGGAGGCCCGCACTGGTTTTGGGTCGAGGCTTACCTGCGTCCAGTGGGGCTGGACGAGGAGTGATGCCTTTGCTCGAAATTTCTATTGTGGAAGCTTTTTTGGAACTGCCACTTACCTGTGCATATGACATCCCTGACACTAACGCCGGGGATCGCGGTGCTGCTGCTGGTCCTACTGGTACTATCGGCTGCTTCTTGGAGACGCTTGAAGAAAGCGGTGGCCTCATTACCAAGCCGCTAGGTTTTGGCGCTGACGACGAAGCCTTTTCGACAACTTCCTTCAGGGTAGGATTCTGTCCTAGAGTCGAAGATGTCGACTCAGCATTTGCTGAAACTGCAGTTACAGATTCTGCAGCAATGTTTGGAGTTTTTGGAGCTGTTGCTCCAGACTCTTCACAGGCAAGCATATTTTTCTTGGCAATTGCCTTGAGCTCTTCAATTGGGCCCTTAACGGCCTTTTCATTGGGCCCTTGTGTAGTTTTTCCAGAGGACGAAGAAGCCTTATTTCGTTTCTTCCTCCTTCCATTTAATTTGAGGAGATCATCTGTCCCCCCAGAATCACTACTGCTCGCATTCATTTAGAACACGGCAGTGTTGATTTATATTTCTTTTTGTTTATTTTTTGCTTATTTTTTTTTTTTAATTTCAATATTTATTTTTAATTTGATTAATTGTTTGTTCCAAATGTATAGAAATTACATTAAAAAAATTTTGTTGCCATGGCAACGAAAAAATTAAATTATATATTTTCGTCAAATGTCACTGAAATTTTATTTTACACACTTTTTTCACAATTTTTTGGGGTTTTGTTTTGTAAATAAATCACTACAAATTGTTCTCGTTGCTGTAGGTCACCGCTAATAACACGCTTATCACTTTTCCACTCTTCACTATGCCGTTTTCGCTTGGATTTTTAGGAGCTAAAATTGACACGTCCGGTCACTGCGGCAATAATAATAATAATAATAATAATATTGAAGAATCGCTACGAGCAAATAATAACATTATACCTATGAACGTCGATGCAATAAATTCTGCTGATATTAAGGAATCACTAGCTAATATAGGTAATTGGAAGTCGCCAGGTATTGACTATATCCACAACTATTGGTACAAGAATTTTACTAGCACACATGAGCGGCTTGCTACGATTCTTCACCACTGGCTACAGAACCCGGAGGAAGTACCTGAGTTCTTAGCAACAGGAATAACGTACCTTCTACCAAAAGAATGTAATGCTAGTAACCCAGATAAGTTCCGTCCAATTACATGCTTGCCTACACTCTACAAAATATTAACGTCAATTTTAGCTCGGAAAATCTACTCACACTGTACGGAAAATAACATATTAACCGAGGAACAAAAAGGATGTTATAAGAACTCGCGAGGATGCAAAGATCAGCTTATAATAGACATGGTGATTGGTGCACAAGCATACAAGAAGAATAGAAACCTTCATAGTGCCTTTATAGATTATGCAAAGGCTTTCGACTCAGTCCCACATGATTATCTAATAAAAATTCTTCAAATATACAAGGTAAATCCAGCGATAGTTATGCTCCTAGACCACGTTAAAAATCAGTGGAAGACGAGGCTGCAAATAAATACTGATGCGTCAGACATTTCAAGTAAAGAAATAAGGATTCGCAGGGGAATATTCCAGGGTGACGCTCTAAGCCCCTTGTGGTTCTGTCTAGCATTAAACCCCCTCAGCAGAACACTAAATGAAACTAAGTATGGCTATCTGGTTAAGTACGCCGGTGGTTCTTATAATATTAATCATCTACTCTATATGGATGATTTGAAGTTAATGGCAGGAAGTAAAGAAAAACTGCACAAACTGCTAGACATAACGAAGCGCTTTTCAATTGATATCCATATGGAATTTGGCCTAGAAAAATGCAAGACTGTACACCTCGTCAGAGGCCAGATAGTACAAGCACCAGAATACCAAGTTTCAGATGAAGCAATGATAGGAAATCTAACTGCGGACAATGCATACAAAAATTTAGGTTTTCTACAAATCAGAGGAATACATCAAAGCGCAGCGAAGGAGAAAATAAAGATTGCCTGCGTGAAAAGGGCTAATAGTGTTCTCAAAACCAGCTTGTAGGCCAAGAACAAGATAAAAGCCTTGAATACGTATGTTATACCCCTATTAACATACTCGTTCGGAATACTGAAATGGACAAATACAGACCTTGAAGAAATATCACGGGCTATTAGAGGACTCTTCCGAAAGCACCGCATACACCATGTGCATTCCGCACTTGAAAGACTATACCTTCCTAGATAGGAGGGAGGACGAGGCATCATCAATATACAGGAACTGTGCAACAACCAGATTGAAAACTTGAGGAGATATTTCTTGAGAAGTGTCACATGCCTGTCTATAAAGCCATATGTAAAACGGATGATAACTACACGCCCCTAAATCTATCTTCCCAAGAAGGGCCGAAGATAACTTTCAAAACAGAGGAGCAACTTCTAACAGATTGGAAGCAAAAAGAAATGCACGGCACATATCCATCCCGCTTAGAGGACAGAAATGTAGATAAATTAGCTTCGACACAATGGCTGCGAAAAGGTGAACTATTTAGTGAAACGGAAGGTTTCATCATCGCAATACAGGACAGAATTATTGCTACAAGAAACTATAGAAAAGTTATCTTACGAGAGAATATAGCCGACACTTGCCCAAGGTGTGGTAAAGACAGAGAATCTATAGAACATGTGATATCTGGATGTGAAATACTGGCAAGCAGAGAATACCTATTTCGTCATGATCAAGTTGCAAAAATAGTACACCAAGAAGTTGCATGGAAACTCGGCCTAACACAAGATAAAGTCCCGTACTATAAATATCATCCCCCCGATGTATTGGACAACAGAAATTATAAGATCTACTGGAATAGGACAATCATAACTGACAGGACCATCAGAGCGAATAAGCCCGATATATTCATTCTGGACAAAGAAAAAAAGAAAGTAGAGTTGTTAGATATCTCTATACCACTAGATAGTAATCTTCAATCAGCTTATAACACAAAACTTACCAAATATTTTGAATTAGCTACAGAAATCAAACGGTTATATAGAGTAGAATCAGTCAGTATAAAGCATATCATTTTGTCAGCTGCAGGAAATGCTCAAAAAAATCTTACACAGCATCTTAAAGAACTAGGAGTAGAGTATGTTTTCTCAAATATGCAAAAGTCGGTAATTCTCAATACATGTAATATTGTACGCGCTTTCTTATCCCAATAAGTAAATTTGTAGTTAGAATAAGAAAACATGGTCTATTATGACCCGTTAAGTGTAAACCATTGTAAAATGAGAAAAGAATAAATAATAATTTTTTTTTTTTTTTTTATTTGTATAAGCTCTTTATTTAGTGGCTCATTGGCTCTTTTAAAATTCCCTAAAAATAGGTGGCAAAAGGCTCTACAAAGTGTAAACAAAAGGTCGCTAGCTAATCTAAAAGTTATAAAAGGTCAATAGGGACAATTAAACAATTAAAACAATTAGAAAAACTAATGAACAAGAAAAAAGACACAAACAAAAGGAAAACAAACAAGACAAAATTCTCAAAAGAGACTAAAAAACGGCTACAAGAATTTTGAAAAGGATCTAAAAGATAGACAAAAAATTTAAAAGTCCCAATTTTGACAATTGGTTAAGTTAAGTTCCAAATTTCCAAAATAAACTAATAAAAATAATTGCCTAAACGAACGAATTTTCAACATAAAATTTTGAAATTTAGCACCGACACCGAAACCGAATTAAAAATAAATGACCGAACGAACGAAAAATTTACGCGATACCGTTATAGAGTCCCGCGAGGGAAGCCTGTAGTATCATAGACCTCTACAAACTGCCCTCATCATCCCTCCAGCTTAGCATCTCTAACAGAGTGCTTGTCCTTCCCACAGCACTTGCAACGATTCCTAAGCGGGGAGAAGCCCCGTGGACTAGTGCTGCAAATGCTGTGGCCTGCTATCACCAGTGAAAGACAAGAGCTCCGTCCTGCACCGACGATAGTGGTTGCCATGTGCAGTTGAATGTGTCTGCGTTCGTTGCCAGATATTCAAGACGTAAACGTCTCTTCAACCTGTCAACGAAGTGGCGCTTAAGTGCGTGTGCGTGGTGTTGTGGGTCAGTGTTCTGATTCCCAGCTTCGACTTTCATGTAGTACAGGTGAATTGTAGATTTGGCCAGTGTCAACACACACCCCGAGGTGTGTTCGCCATCTGTTGTATCCTGTATACTCCGGAGGTCTTATTGACATAAGCACGTCACGGAGCACACGTGTTGTAAGTGTGCTGAAAGGTGTGTGTGGTGGCCTGTTCAGAACGAAAGCATCTTCCAACTTAGTGCCAGGGTCACTGGTCCCAAGTTGGCGAAATCTCTCCCGCGCAGAAGCAGCCAGGTCGTGTAGTTGTGAAGTGTTAGTGTTTATTCGACAGTTTCCAGAGATATCAATTATATCTCCGAGAACTGTCAGTGTATGCGTGTCAGCTTCAAAACCCCGAGCATTACTGAACACTGAATCTATTAATTCAGGATTAAACCTGATTGGAATCGATGCGAATTGCGTGTACCTTAGAGCATTCCACTGAAGGTGAAATGCTGGCCTGATTCTGCCCCAGGTCTGAATCGTTGAGATTAGATCCTGTGGCCAGTCACGCGGATAAGGTGGTCGAACAGAGAGTAGGTAGTAATACTCCCCTATGCCGATCCCTCCCAGTACATTCACCCACAGTTGAGAAATCAAGCTGTCTCTCTGGCAAAACACTCTTTGGAATGCACGCACTTGGAGACACCTTGATTTCACAACCAAGTTAGTGACACCTAATCCACCTATCTTGACTGGCAGACAGAGCGTGCTTTCAGCAACCCATCGTCTTCCGCACCAAAAGGCGTCTATCGCTTTTGCTTGAAGAAGACCTACGAAGCCTTCATCAAACGTCTCAGACTTTAGCAGATGAACGATGGACGAGGTAATCAAATAGTTTATCACGACTGACCTACCCATTAAGGATAGTGGAAACAGTCGACTACGCCATGAGTTTACAGCTCTAGAGAGTTTCTCAAGAGCGATGCGGCTATTATTTGATTTACTCTCGCGTCCGATATACACACCTAAATACTTCAGGCAAGTATTAGTCCATTGGATGTTCAGTGGAGTATCTGTACGATCTCTCCACCTTCCACACCACAAGCCTTGACTCTTACTAAGGTTGATTTTAGCGCCCGCTATACGTTCGAACTGTTCGAAAACAGCACGAGCGACCGGAAAAGCTTCATCTCTTGTCACGAAAATAGACAGATCATCCGCATACGCCAACATAAGAGGCCTCACATTGGTATATGGCAGATGAACCGCATACCGTCCGAGCATTCGACGAAGATTCACCAGTAGCGGCTCTAACGAAAGATCATAAAGCATACCTGACAATGGACATCCCTGTCTGATACCTCGATGAAACGAGATAGGAGACAGAACTTGTCCTTGATGCTTAATCAAAATCGCTGAATCTCTATACAGTTTCCCGACGATATCGAGCCACCTGGGTGGAAACCCAAATGCCTCGAGAGCAGTCAAGAGATACTCGTGCGAGACACTATCAAAAGCCTTTTGTTGGTCAAGTGAAATCATGGCCATTTGTGTACCTGTATGTTCATGGTAGGCAAACAAATGCTTGGCTACCGCGATATTGTCGTAGATACTACGACCAGGTACACAATAGGACTGTTCCGGGTGTATTACCGAAGCAATCACTGAGCGGAGTATCGCCCCTAATGCTTTGCAGACGATTTTGTAGTCTACATTGCATAGGGTTACTGGCCTCCAGTTCCCCATCCTCTGCAAATCTCCCTTCTTTGGAATCAAGCGCATAACAGATCTCCTCCAACTAGAAGGAAAGTCTGAATGTGTCTCAACCGCCGAATTGAAGACTTCCAAAAGGTCAGGAATTAATAAATCCCTGAAACGTATGAAGAATTCTGGAGTCAAGCCGTCATAACCAGGTGAAGTGTGTCGCCTTAGATCCTTTGTCGCAGCAATCATATCCTCCAATGTGATTACTGTATCCAGGAGCTCCTTACTGTCTTCAGAGAAAGTGGGAATATTCTCAAGAAATTCATGAGTGGTCGAGGATGTTGTCGACGTCGATTCAGAGTAGAGACTACTGTAGTAGTCTCGAATATATTCTGATAGCTGTTGTGCGTTGAGGACTTGTCCAGATTCATCAATTATCGATTCGACCTCACAAGAAGCAGTACGACGTCTAGTCGCCTGAAAGAAGTACTCAGTTGGAGAATCGCCTTCTCTCAGCCAGCGCGATTGGCCGCGCAGCACAAACTCCAAGCTGTGCTTGTAAGTCTGTGTCGCCAAGCGTTCCTTTATTCCATTGAAATAAAGAATCAACCCCGGCTGAGTTGGGAGAAGAGCTGCCACCCGAGAGACCTCGGCCGACAAGCTAGAAGCTTGATAGCCACTTCGATTGAAACTCGTCTCGACAAAAGACCGAATCTGGAGCTTTCCAACATCCCACCATTGACTAAGAAAAGGAAAGTCAGCTTTCCTCTCTTGCCAATCGTGCCAGAAATCAATGAACTCATTGATGAACTGCTCGGAATTCAACAAATAGTTGTTGAATATCCAGTATGCAGTTCGTCTTTCAACTAGAGTGCTGGTCGCCACTACAAGAAGATGATCGCTAACGGAACACACTTCATGAGTGACACCAACGAAATGTTCTAGTATTCCAGGTGAGACGTAAAGTCTATCAATTCTGGAGCCTGCGAGACTTCCATGGATATTTCGCGAGACCCTCGTGTATGATCTAGTCGTAGGATGCATCCAACGATAGATATCCACGAGTCTGAAAACACCGACAAAATTCCTCAATCGAGTAGCATTAACAGAGTTGAACTCAACTCCAGAGTGCCGATCCATTGAGGGATTCAGAGTGCAGTTGAAATCACCTCCGAGGACAGTTTCGCCGCTAAAATTCACCAGACACGACTGAACACTATCAAGAACTTGTCTTGTAATGTCCTGGTCATGAGGAAGGTACACGTTTACTACCTTGATATTTTTGTCTTGAATAACAAAGTCCAAGGAAGAAGCGAAGCCTGGGAAGATATCTGTATAGACAGGAGACGATAGTGTAAATTTGTTGGATACAATGATTGCCACCCCTGAGCCTCGGCGAGGCGCAGGTGTGGCAAACATTGCATAGCCAGTGTGTAAATAAGCATAGCGCTCAATTTGTGTGTATGTGTCTTGTGTAAAATTCGTCTCCTGTAGAAGCGCGATGTCTATATCGAACATTTTGACATGTTCGATAGTGCTGTGTAACCTTGTATGAGCACTTAAACCCCCGGTGTTAAGAGAGCCTATCTTGCACATTCAAAGAGATGAAAAGCTCAAACGATGAATGTGCGACTTCTATTGACGAGGAGAATCGGCCAAGCGATGCTCCTGAAGCAACTCCTCCACCTTCCTATGGAGACGATCTAACCGAGCTACATGGTTGTACCTCCTCCTCTTCTTGGACTCCTGTTGTAGGATTCGAAGCTGAGGAAGTAACAACTCTGGCCTCTCCAGCTCCTTTACAAGAATGCTCCAGATTTTATCTGAGTTCTTCTTGTACTGGAGCTGGGCAAGAATTTCGGAGATCTTCTCCCTAGGAATGTTTTCCATCCCCTTCGAGACCTCAAATTGGCTACCAGTCGAAATGGTGCTACCACACGACTCGTAGCCACTGAAGCTCGAGAGACCAGTCTCATCCAAACCGGTCATATCGCAGTCCGAAAGCTGTTCGAGAGATGCTTCCGCCTCCCTCACAACAACCTTCGAACCGCGGGCACCACTATCGTCCTCCTCCGAGTGGGGCCGTTTTGGAGCGACTGGCTTTGCTGGCTCTGGAGGAGGCAGCATCAACCGGTCCACCTTCGTCTTCCTCCTCGTCCTCTTTATTTTACTACTTCGCTATTCGACTCCTCGTCGGAAGTAGCCGTGTTTTCACGTGCCGACGTGGCGCCGTTTACAGCCATAACTATTTTTGCCTCTAGGACAACTTCAGGCACCTTAACCACTGGCTGCTCCAAAATAGCAGGTTGAGTGCCGGCCGAAGGCTCCTTCTCCAGATCCACTACTGTAGCAGTGGCTTCCTTCGAGGGAACCCTCGGTTCAGCCTTCTTCCCGGTTCTCCTGGGGCAGTCAGCAATAAAATGCCCTACCAAATGGCAAGCATGGCATTTCGCTTCGGTGCCCACGTCTATCCAGTGCCTCGAGCCGGTTAAGCTCAGGTAAAAGCCCTTTGGAAGCGTACACCCCTTATTTAAGGTGATGGACGCCTCCCGGCTAGTACCGAAGATACCCCGCCCGAGACCCTCGTCCCCAATTTTTAAGGGAATGGCACGAACGTTGCCATGAACCTTCCCAAATCTTCCCAAGAAATTTAGGAGGTCTTCATGGCAAGCTCGCATGGGGACCCGTGAAAACATGACCCTTGTGGGCTTTTCCCTGAGTGGGAACGGCACAAGGTGTCTACCATCCACCTCGATGCCCTCAAGCATCAGCTTGGTAGCACTCTCGAGGGTCGTGGTGTACACCTCAACCATTCCCCCAGCTATTATCCCCATGGAAAATAGCTGCTCACGAGAGATGACCTGGAAGATCGCTTTCAGGTATGCGCTCTGAGGACATCTATTGATGTGCTCGAGCTGCATACCGTAGCTCTCATCCTGCCACCTCCCGTCGAAAAAAGCCTGCAGACCCGCACCGGTCTTAGGCCGAGGCTTACCTGCGTCCAATGGGGCTGGACGAGGAGTGATGCCCTTTCCTACAATTTCGATGGTGGAACTGTTCTGGGAACTGCCACTTACCTGAGCGTATGAGATCCCTGACACTAACGCCGGGGATCGCGGTGCTGCTGCTGGTCCTGCTGGTACTGCTGGCTTCTTGTTCTGCCCAGTCGGCTTCGCTGAAGACAGTGGTGGCCTCATTATGACTCCAGTGGGCTCTGGCGCAGAGGCCGAAGCCTTTGCGACTACTTCCGATAATTTCGGATGTTGTCCTATTGTTACAGGTGCTGCTAGGGTAGCAACCATTGTAGCAGCTGACGTTCCAGGCACTTCTGGGTTAGCATTCGCTGTCCTGGTTTCAGTCTTCTCCAAGGAAGTTAGCTGAATTTCCTGTGTAGTGGCCTCTTGATTAGGGCCCTTAATGGCCTTTTCGGTTGGCCCTTGATTTGTTTCGGAGAAAGAAGAAGCATTCGTGCTCTTCTTCCTCCTTCCATTTGATTTGGGGGGATTATCAGGCCCCACAGAATCGATGCTGCTGCACGTACTCATATTGAGTGCGGCAGTAAATGTTTTTAATCTTTTCAATAGAAAATTGTTTTTAATTAAAACTTTAATAATTTTTCTCTCTTCAAATTATAAATTTCACTGTTTAAACTAAAAATTTTCACAATATTGACGTTGCCATGGCAACGAGAAATTTTTTTTTTAAATTAAATTTAATTAATTCCAAAACTGTCATTCACTTCTGAACTTTTACAACTTTAATTTTTTATATATTTTTCTTTAATTATAATTTATTTCACACACTATACAGACACACAACTAGTATATTAGTTAGAGACCAAATCACTGAACTTTTTTAGTACGAATCGCTGTTTTTAATAATTATTATTTCTGGAAGCTCTAAATTGACACGACTGCTCTCTTTGAAATAATAATAATAATAATAATAATAATGATGATTATGATGTGGACTCGAACATGCCGCCGGACTTGAAAGTATCCCTGATACTATCTACTGATATCGATGGGCAAGGGTGCAACTTTATGGATCGGCCGCTGGATGACAGTTCCAGACGTGCGTATGTTTACTACTCTTGTTCGTCCATCTTCCCCTGTGGTTGTGTTTGTTATGCGTCCTAACTTCCATTTGAATGGGGGAAGATCGTCTTGATGAATTAAGACCAGGGTACCTACGAGTAAATTTTTATTCAGTAATTGCCATTTAAATCTTTCCTGCAAACTAGATAAGTATTCTTTAGCCCATCTCTTCCAAAAATGCTGAACTAAGGCGGAAATTCTCTGCCATCTGCGTAAATAGTGATGAGAAGAAACATTTGGTTCAACAAAACAATCGAGAGGAGCTTGATTAAGAAAATGCGCAGGTGTTAGCGCCTCTTCATCGTTGGGGTCGGACAATAATGGCGTGATAGGCCTTGAATTTAAAACCCCTTCAATTTGAACCAATTCGAAATATCCTTTTGATATTGTTGACCCAGAAATGCTGAGCGAAGCTCTTCCAAATGCCGTTTAGCTCCAACAAAATTCGTCGCATTATCGCAATAGATGTGATGACATAGATTTCGTCGTCCAATGAATCTCTTCAAAGCTGCGATAAAGGCATTTGACGTGAGGTCCGATACTACCTCTATATGCACCGCCTTGGTAGTGAAGCAGATGAAAATGCAGATATAGGATTTGGATGTCTTCTTCCCTCTAAGCCCATAAGTAGTTATGAATGGGCCACAGAAGTCAACACCGCAATGACTGAATGGTAATGATGCATTCACACGACCTTTAGGAAGGTCCCCCATAATTTGAGTTTCAAGCTTCGGCCTGTATCGAAAGCAATGAATACAGCTTCGGGTCATCTTTCTCGCATAATCTCTAGCATTTATTGCCCAGAATCGCTGTCGCAAGATTGATACCAGTGCGAGCGGTCCTGCTTGAAAGTTCTTTTGATGTAGAAATCGTATATAGAGTAGAACAAAAGGATTATCTCGTGGTAGAAGGATTGGAAATTTGCCTTCGTAAGGTAGTTCTGCGTGCTTTAGTCTGCCCCCAACACGAATTACGTTGACTCCAGAAGTTTCATCGATGAACGGATTGAGTTTCTGAAGTGAACTCTTAAGATTTGCGATCTTTCTATCTTCCAGAGCAGCAAGATCTGCAGAAAACTCCCTTTGTTGAATACACCAAACTATTCGAATGAAAGCCTCGTCAATTTCTGATGCCAGTAATTCGCCTGATATCCTTTTATCATGTTTTGGTTATAAATTCTTTATAAACCGCAAGATCCAAGCATAACGTCTACAAATTCTTAAGAACTTACTGCAGGTATAAATGTCTTCGAAGAGTGTATCCGGCAGTGTACAAATCAGAATGGATTTGAAGGTTCTTCTTTCCGGTAAGTTCTCAGAAATATGCCTTGCTTTCACAACTGGCCAATGCTCCTCGTTCTTGTATAGATATTCTGGACCAGAATACCATATCGACTGCAATAAATCTTCCACCGCTAATCCTCTAGATATAATATCCGCTGGATTGGATTTAGAGTTAACGTGTCTCCAAGTTGCCTTTGCCGTAAGACATTGAATTTCAGCCACTCTATTTGCAACATAGGTTTTGAGAGTTGCTGGATGACACGCCAACCAGTCGAGAACAATCTCCGAGTCTGTCCACAGAAAAACGTGGTCATAAGGTTTAGTAATACTAGAAAGGACCTTATATAGTAGCTTCGAAAGCAGTAGTGCTGCACAGAGTTCTAATCACGGTAGCAAGCGCGAAGTTCTTATTGGTACTACTTTAGATTTCGATGTTAGAAGATTGACGGATATGTCTCCAGTTATGGTAACACAACGTATGTATATACAACACCCAAAAGCTCGTTCCGATGCATCTGAAAATCCATGAATTTCAGTTCGAAGTATAGGATTGCGTGATAGTATAAATCGTGGAATCTTAATGCTCTGCAAGTTCGGTAGCGTCCGCATGAATTCTTGCCATCGGTGTGCTAGTTCCATTGGGATGCTTTCATCCCACTCTAATTTTAATATCCAAAGTTCCTGAAGGAATATTTTTGCTTTGACTACAATGGGGTTGATGAGACCTAGAGGATCGAATAGTCGTGCAATAGAAGCGGGTACTGTACGCTTCGTTACTCTTTGCAAGTTGCTGCTACTTGGCTTATATTGAAAATGAAACTCATCTCCGATTGGTTCCCAAACAATGCCCAAAGTTTTTATGATGTTAATGTCATTTATCCTCAATGGCTTTTCTCGATCTGAATCTGGGATATATTGTAAAAATTTATCATCATTGGAATACCATTTCCGTAGTTGAAACTTAGCTGAGCTAAGCATTATGTCGATCCATTCTCGAATGCGAAAAATTTCTTCTCTAGTATCTGCCCCCGAAATTAGATCATCCATGTAAAAGTCTCTTCGGACTATTTGCGAAATTTCTGGCATAGTTCTTTCAAACTCTTCGGCCAACTGCAGTAGACACCTAGTTGCTAAAAATGGTGCGGAAGCTGTACCGTATGTAACTGTCTTCAACCGGTATACCTGAAGTTCATCGCACTGGTTCTCCCTCCACAATATCAACTGGAAATTTTGATAATCCGGAACTACTAATATCTGCCTGTACATAGCAACTATATCAGCCGTGATAGCGTATCTGTACCATCTAAAACGAAGAATAATCGAAAAAAGGTCTTCTTGAATAACAGGGCCAACCATTAGCAGATCATTTAAGGATTTGTGAGATGACGTACAACATGAAGCGTCGAATACTACCCGAATCTTAGTTGACGAGCTTTCTGGACGAATCACACATTGATGGGGCAAGAAATAATGCATAGCGGGGATATCGGCCATGGAAACCTTTTCCATATGGTCAGCTGCAAGATATTCCCGAAGGAATGCAGAATACTGACACTTCAAATCTTTATTTCTAGAAAGTCTTCTTTCCAGACTGGAAAATCGATTTTTTGCAATATCCAAAGATTTTCCAAGGTGACAATGTGGATCTTGTTTAAAAGGAAGCTTGACTATGAATCTTCCATTCGATAATCTACGAAGCGTTTGCTTGAACATCTCCTCACATTGAGTTTGTTCCTCATTCCATTTTGGAGCCACAGTGCTAATGCTTTCTTCCTTCCAGAACTGTTCCACTAATCTGACTAAGTTGTCATCTTGATCTGCCTTAGCTTCCTTTTCGCATACTAGGCTGCAATACTGCCGTGAAGTGCCCGGTCGATCAATACATCGCCCCGCAACAATCCATCCAAATAAGGTTTTTTGTAGAATAGGCAAGTCATCGCGTAATCTAATCTGACCGATACTAAGCAAACTGAAGAAAATATCGGCGCCAACTAACATATCAACCCTTTGGGGTTTGAAAAACCACGGATCTGCCAATTGAAGGTTCGAAGGTATATTCCAATTCTCAATAGGAATGGTTCGTTCTGGCTGAGGTCCAGTTATACTAGGTAGAACGAACATCTGTATACTAGTTTCGAAATCATTAACTCTTGACTTAATACTTGCTTGGGTGAAATATTTGACTCTAGAAGCTGTATCGCCAATACCGCTGATACTAGTTTCTACTCTATCCTTCTTTAGCTTAAGTAGCTGTGCTAAGTCTTCAGTAATAAAATTTAGCTGAGATGCAGAATCTAATAAGACTCGAGCTGAATAGAATGAACCGGATCGATCTTTAACTTTCACTAACGCCGCAGCCAAAAACACATGATCACTTGCAATGTCTGCAGGGACATGCGATATTTGCAGAGTAGTGTTACCGGTGGGTGGGATCTTTTCTAAATTTTCATTTGAGTATACCTTAGGAGTCTCTAACGAAACCGAAACTTTACTAGAAGAACACTGATAATGATTATCTAAGTCCTTTGCGAATTTATGCAACAACGTATGATGCGGCAACGAGCCCACGCGACATTTTTGAACTGAACATTTCTTCACTGTGTGTCCTTTAAATAAGCAATTTATGCACAACGCACGTTTTTTTACTTCTTTGAATCTTTCAGCGTCTGACAAGTCTAAAAACGATTGTCCATTCCGACCGCAAAATGCACACGGATTATGAGTTGTAGCTAATGATGTGGGATTAGAGCCATATTTCGTTATCTTTGATTTGGGATGTCCTGCGGTTTGATATGACGCTGAAGGTACATCAGACTTGAAAGACTTAGCATCCCGCGACTCTAATTATTCACAACGCTTTGATAAAAATTCGGATGCTTGGATCCAAGAAGACAGTTTAGAAAACTCAATTTGCGCTTCCCATGTTGACTGACAGTCCGGGTCTAGCTTTGAATTGACAATGTACATTACAAACGCATTAGCTATGTCCTCGTAAGTTCCTAATGACTTAAGAGCACTCATATGTGCATTTGTTGAATCTATTAAATCTCTTAATTGCGAAGCAGAATTTTTAGTTACTTTAGAAAGATTAAATAAGGACACGATGTGCTCCTGAAATATGAGATACTTATTATCATACCTCACCTTAAGGTGGCTTAATGCTTTGGAATAATTTTCTTCGCTGATCTCATACGCCTTTATAGTACGTAATGCAGAGCCGGTTAAGGAAGACAACAGATGATTAAGTTTCTCTAACGATGATAATGAATCGTCTTTGTCGATTAATTTCGTGAAGCAACCCATGAAATTAGTAAATTCGGAATATCTTCCGGAAAACTGAGGTAATTTTATTTTCGGTAAATGATTAACTGATGTACTAGCCACTACCACTTTCGTACCCGAAGCTGTTTCAAAGCTTCCCTTTCTAGCACCTGTCAATAATGACAAAAGTTTTGCCTTTGCGGCGCAATAAAGATCCTCCAATTCACCTCTAATTTTCGATTCAGCAGCATCTTTTGGTACTAATTTTTCTATCGACGTTTGGTGCGACAAGATTTGCTTAAAATAAGACTCAAGAATTCCTAACCTGCATTCCAACTCAGCACCAGTTAAATTCTCTCCCTTTTGTTCTACTAAATTCTTTATCCGCGTGATACAACCTTTGGTAGAAGCTCTTTGAGCTTTTAGCTCAGCTAATTCTTTTTCACTCATGTTCAGAAATTGATTAAAAAAAAAACAAGTAAGCGAACCACGAATTAGGAATGTTTTTCCCACAATGAACAATGGCTAGAGTTGATACTAATTTTCTAGATATGTATATGTAAATATATAAAATAAATTTAGTTCAGAGACGAATTCGAAAAATATTTATATATCGTGTATGTATATGCAAAGTCTCACAAAACTTTATCACCAAATTTTTACCGTATACATTCCATTCGATTTATTGCTTTGCCTTATTGTCACTGCTACACTTTAATATGTGATTAAGTCAATGAACTTTCAAGTTCAAGGTTAAGTACTGTTTTGTGATACAGTCTATGCTATTTTATGACAATGCAATAATTGATACTCAATTTAAATGCGATAAATGAAATTATTAAAGATCCCACCTCAAATGCTGCATACTTATAATCCAATCGATGATTACTTTCTCCAATTTGCTGGCTGGATAGCTGAAATAATTCCCAATTTAAAGATGACACCACGTGGATGATGATGACTATGAAGAGTACAAATTATATAATTATGGACCCAATTCTTTCCAACGACGAGATATGATGAAGAACTGTTTATCTTCAGTGAAATAATTCGAAAAGAGTCCCTGCTCGGGCGCCAAATGTTGAAATGCAAGCTTTTTTGCACTTGAAAATACTCTTTTTAATAGAAAAAAACAACAAGAATAATCTTGAACTTGTGGGTACTTTATTTCATCCAGCCTCGATGCCAAGTGACGTGATGTACAATGTTCTTCTCCTTTCTAAATTACAGAGCTCAGTGTACTATTACAGAAACTAATTGAATTGAAACAAGAAACTAATTGAATTGAACAAGAAGTAAGAATTGAGCGCTAAATTCGAAATGTTGCTCTATTTGTAAGTTATACAAGTTTAATTTATATATATATAATTCAATTGGAATGATATTTAAACTGACATTTTATACAGCGCTTTAAATTTAAATTGACTGAAAATTATAATAATAATAATAATTATGATGATTATGATGTGGACTCGAACAGTGTGGATCCCAAGAGGAGAACCTTTTAGTAGCAAGTTCAGATTACCTTCGGGCGTGAATAGTAGTGGTTGAACTTAGCGAATTTGTTCTATAACGTAAATAATTTGAATCAAGTAAATATCGTGGAGTGATATAGATCAAGTGTGAGGTTGATTACCACGTATTTTAATTCATTAAATTTTTTGTTTGTGATATTGATGTTATGCGGAATACGTGACTAACAATAAGTCAAAGTGAGTGATAGACATATGGTGACGCGATTGATCTGTTTCCATTATTTACAAATTACGGTTAAGTCATTATATAAACCTGGTAAATCATTTTTTAATTCAGGCCAGTAATACCTTGCTGAACGTAGACAGCCGTAGCTAGGTAGGCTTTGCCTTTTTTATAACGTAGTGAAAAATATTTTTTTGTTTACAGTCTCGAGACAGCTCACTTCAGAGCAGTATCTAAAAAGTAAAAAAAAAAAAATATGTATTCAGAAAATATATCGGATCATCAGAATCACACAGAGGTCTTTTAATTCTATATGCGCGTCCGCATATGTTTCTTATTTTTTAGCTGTGAGGCAAGACTAAACTGGACCAGTAGTCCATCGGAAGCTAGTACTACACGGAAAACTTTCAAGCTCAACAGCGAGCTAAAAAGCAGCAGGATTTCCCAGCAAGAGCCGGATCACATAGTCATAGGGAAAATAAGGTCCCATCACAAACTACTAAATTAATTGAAGGCAGTTCTTCAAAATAGTTACCCTATTTGTGTATAGCTTGTTTTCAACTGCCAAGAGGATAGCCCGCCATCTCTATTGTTGACAGGAAACGAATCTTTATCGCCGTTAACTGTTATGGGGACATTCAGTTTGAATTAATCTATTTATACAGCTTGTCAAATTGGTGACGATTGCAGATTCTATACCGCTTATCCAATTGATAACGATTGTAAATCCTATACAGATTATCAAATTGAAAGCGCTTTCAGCTTCTATACAGCTTATCCAATTGATAACGATTGGTGTCGACAACTAATTTCACAACCCTCAAGATTGGAAAAACAGCAGTCAACTGGTTGTACTCTTAAGATTAGAAAATCAGTAGTCAACTGGTTCTCTTCGCAACTCGAAAATCAGTGTTCAACTGATACATAGACAACCAAAGACATACGGATCTAAAACAAATTAGTGTTGTAAAAGAAACACAGTGTAAAGATATTATTATTAATTTTGTGTGTGCGTGAAGACCAGTTTACATAAAGTGACTGAAAATGGTGAATTAGAAGGACGATAGAGAAAGAGGAAGTCAGGAGGTAACTATGAATGTTGAACCGACAGACGGAGTTGACAAGGTAAGTCCACTTTCTGAAATCGAATTGATGTGTTGGGAGATTAATTTATTGAGGAGAGAGAAAGAGCTGAACGATCGCGAAAACTTTTGTCAAGTTCAAAGATTGGATGGAATCCATTGAACGCTTAAAAAATGTCTACGGATGGGATGACCGCAGCACACTTTTTCACACTCTTCTTCGCCTAAGAGGAGCAGCATGTTATTGGTATCAGACCAAGTAACACGAAATAAAAACCTTTGCAGACTTCACAAAGGAACTCTTACAGAGCTTCCCAAGTGGACAAGACGATGCCTCAATCCTCATGGAGATAATGCAAAGAAAAAGACTACCGGGGGAGCATATTGTAGACTATTTATACCAAGTAGCGGCATTAGGGAAACTATATAATCTGCCTGAGAATGCAATTATAAAGTATATTATATCAATCTTGGGAGATCAAAATTTAATAAATGTTCTACTAGCATCAAACTGCAACGAACTACCGGAACTATTGAGCCAGATAAACAACTTTGAAGAAATACAAAAGCAAGGGTACCATAGGCAAAACTTACAAAAAGACAACAAGAATGCGGACACCTTAAAACAAAAATTGTTCAAACCATCGATTTCAACCTTTCTGAAACAGTACTAAAACATACCAAGAGGGAAGAGAGGAACATCGCATGATTAATAAAGACGGGAAAAGCAATTCGTCAGCGAACCAAAGTTTATTAAAGTGCTTTAAGTGTGATGCGATCGGACATTTCGCTAGAAATTGTAAAAGTGGCAACATTTCAAGGAAGTGTTTTCACTGTCAGCAGACATGACATTTAGCCAGGGAATGCAAAATGATACAAATATCGACTGTATCGCAGACTTCTTTACAAAAAGAATGCAAAGCACAGGATGAGTACCATAAAATAATTAAGGTGGATGAGAAAGAGATACTAGCATTTTTCAATCAGGGCAGCGACGTTACTACCATAAGAGAAGACGATTTAGAGAAGTATGGTTGGGAGATGGATGAATGCAACACAAAACTCGTGGGATTTGGCGGCATGATGGTAAAGGTTGTCGGAAAAATCAAGAAAGAAATATCAGTTAATGACATTACCTTGTTAATGGATATTATGGTGGTAAATGAATCGGTACAAAGGGTCCCTATTATAGTATGTCGAAACTTCATGGATAGGCCTGAGATACAAATACACAAAAGTTGGGGGAAGTTTGAATTAAAAAAAAAATTAACAATGTTGAAGGTAGCGAAAGAACTATTGATCGAGCACCATTAACTGCGGAAGATATTATCGTCGGGAGCGAAATCTACAATGACGAAAAGAATGCTCTGATTGATTTGGTGAACAACTTTAGATACTGCTTTGCTAAGGACATCTGCGAGTTAAGAAAAAAAATGTAGTGGAAATCGAAATAAAGCTTAAGGAATGCAAAGTGATAAGATATCATCCTTACAAAGTAGCTTATGGACTCAAATCGACCCTGAGAAATTATATTAACGAACTGTTGTAATTACACGTAATCGAGCCGTTCTCATCGGATTACGCCAGTCCAGTTATTCTAGTGCCCAAAAGGAGCGGCGAATATCGCATGTGCATACCCTATCGAAAAATTAACTCTATCACGCAAAGAGAAACGTTTCCAGTGCCAAAAATTGAGGATACACTTAATTCGCTAGCAAATAAAAAAATATTCGCCGTGCTAGATTTGTTAACCGGATATCATCAGATACCGATAGCAACAAGTAGCCGTCATTTAACAGCGTTTATCACACCAGACGGCCACTATGAATTTAAGCGAGCCCCTTTTGGACTAACTAACCCCCCGGCAGTCTTCTTGAAGCTAATGGCCAAAATAATCAAAGCAATTGCAAAGGAGAAAATCATTGTATATACGGACGACGCGCATACTGATTCCTAGAAGTACAATAGAGGAAAATTTATATGTATTAAAGGACCTTCTGATAGAGTTGCGTATGGCTTACTTGACATTAAATACAAAAAAATGTTCATTCTTTCTTAAGAATATCCACTTCTTATGGCACGAAGTATCAGAAGATGGAATTATGCCAGGTGTCAATAAAATAATTGCAGTGAAATATTACAAATGTCCTGAGAATGTCCTATAGGTGAGGTAATTCCTTGGGTTAGCGGGATATTCCAGGCGTTTTGTTAAGAGATTTGGTAGTATTGCTCAGCCATTGAATAAACTTCTGCGGAAGAGGGAGGATTTCAAGGGGACATCAGAAACACAAGACTCATTTAATAATCTGAAGGAACTGCTTAGTCAACGGCCTGTACTAGCCTTGTATGATGATAAAGCTAATCACGAAGTACATACAGACGCTAGTAGTCGCGGGATACCTGGCATTTTAATGAAGGAAAATGGGGGAATCCTTATTCCAGTTTCCTATTTCAGCAGAGCAACAACACCAACAGAAACTAAATATCACAACTATGAGTTCGAGTGTTTAGCGGTTATCGTTAGGGCGTTTTAAACACTACCTTCTACACAGGAAATTCAAAATCGTAACAGATTGTAATTCACTTCGTTTAAACCAAGAAAAGAAGGATCTGAGATCAGAGTTTCAATTTGAATTGGTTTTTCACCCAGGAAGTAAACTAGCCCATGCCGATGCTCTCAGTCGCTGTCCGATGGAGAATGGAATGAAAGCCAAGGACATCGCGGGAAAGATGCTTATAATCGGTGTACCGAAAGAAGATTGGCTTGCAGTTCTGCAGAGCCAGGACCGAAGGTTAGAAGAAATCCGTAAGGTGTTAGATGGTGAAATTTTTGTGCATAAAGTTAAGGGTGGAATAAAGGGAAATTTCGTTGTGAAAGAAGGCCGTATTTTCAAGAAAACAAACAAAGGAGATCGCTACGCAATACCAAATGGTCTAAGATGACGGATTATCAAGGTAGCACACGACGACATTGGACATCCAGGGATAGATCGAAAATAGAAACCTTGAGAAAATACACTTGGTTTTCCAGTATGAAACAAGTCGTCACCAAATATATTAAGTCATGTATGGACTGCCGGTATAACAAGCGTGGAGAAGATGATGGTAGATACCATATACAATACATGTACTAGAAATAAAGCCAATACCTTTTCACATGCTTCATGTAAATCACCTCGGTCCATGCCCAAAAAATAAAATTGGTAACATGTACGACGTACGTAGGAATGGTGGACGCATTCACGAAATTCGTCATACTCAGAGCTACGAGAAATACCACAATTAGAGGTGAATGTTAGAGGATATAACACAATTCCTTGGAACTGCGTTAAGGATAATCTCGGACCGAGGTACGGCGTTCGCCTTTTCTGAGCTCCAAAAATTTTGTTGTGAGAATGCAATAAAACACGTTTTAACCGCAGTAAAGACTCCAAGAGCGACTGGGCAAGTGGAGCGTTATTTTCAAACAAGCAAATTGGCAATAGCAGCGATGGCTCAGGATGCGGAAGGACGAGACTGGGACAGCAATCTAAGAGTGATTCTGTGGGCGTTAAACTCATTAAAGAATAGAACTACACAGACAGCACCGCAGGCCTTGGTCGATAACCAAGGGATATTCTCAAGAACAAATTGTTGTTAGCACTTCGCGACACGTTGGAAAAAGAAGAGTAAGAAAATAAGTCTCTAGTTGAAATGAGGGAAGCAGTCTAAACAAAACACAATAGAAGCAAAAACGTCAAGCGGATAAATTTCATTTAAATCACAAAGCACCTTGAAAGTACCAAGAAGGAGATTTAGTTCTTGTTTGGAAAGAGCCGTTATCATCAGGACAGCCTCGCGAGGTTTAACCCAAATATAAGCGCGCGTATGTTATTAAGGCCGTTCTCACTAGTGACCGATATGTCATAACAGACACCAAGGACTACAAATATCGAAGAAACTCTACGAGTCGGTACAATCGGCGGACAAGATGAAACCATTCTGCAGCTTACAAGAAATAGATTTTGACGAAAATATTTCAGACGAAGGAGATATAGCCCAAGAATATGTCGAGACTAAATAAAGAAGAAATATGTATATGAATAAATTTAATTGCTTTAATTAATTACAAAAAAAAAAAAAACATTTCTTACGATATTCCTAACCCGCAGGCGCGACTAATAGTCACTGAGATGGTTGACGAATAATCGGGTTGTTTTTGGGGCGGACAATTTATGCACGTGTAAATATGACAAGGACCTGGAAGTTCCGAATAATGGGCAATAGCTGGGAGCTGGTGTCTGATTTTATTAATTAACTGATGTAAGAATTGAGAGCTCTAATTCAAGTATGTAAGTGGAGAAAAGGAACTGGCAGTTCCAAAAGTGGTACAAAAGCGAGGAGCTGGCTACTGATTTAGTAAATCAAACTGAGTTAAGAGCTGAGCGGTCTTAATCAACTAGGTAAGCAATAGAAGATAGAAGATCTTAAATACTGTAGGATAAAGTTTAGCTTGCATTTCGACTGAGAGTCAAAATAATCAGTGCTGAGGACAGTGACACAATCGGTTGGCCGAACTGTTGCAGGTAATCAGGAAAAAACCCTCCTGGCGACAGAGGTAATAAATGAAGGGCAAATTGTCTTCCACTATTCACGGGTAGTAGTATCGAAATCTCAAAGTGTTCAATAAATATTCTTGGAACTAATTTAGAGTGCAGCGTAAATGATTTTGAATAGGTTTATGACCGGAAATTCCCAAATTTTAAATTATACCAGCTTGACAAATCTAACACAATTCCAAACGAGTACATCCGTTAGACGTTCCTCAAGTTTTAAATTGCACGAGGTTGACAAATATAACAAAAGTCCAAACGAATCCACCCGCTTGAAGTTTATTTAGAAATCCCTTCGATGTAACTGGAACGATTGTTTAGATTACACGAATAATAAATATGGTGGCAATAGAACGCTACAGTTGGCACCGACTACAGTGTGCGGAGATTTTAATATAGATTTGCTGACATGTAGTGATAACGACGTACCTGTTAAACAATTTTGTACCATATTGGTTTAAAGTCAAAACTAACTCATGGTGCAACCACAACGGGAAAGGAATAATAAGGTGCATAATCCATCAGCTTAGCGTTCGACCTCTTGCGGGGAAAAATAAACATAAGTGGCATAAAATTACCTACAGCAGGTTTCAACAGTGATCAGTGTTCCTCTTTCTGTTGAAGAAAGTAAATTGACTTCTTGCTTCCCAGGTAAGGGCAGAACTCTTAAGGGGTTGTTCGGGACAGTCATAATCCCCGTTTCGTCAACATTATAAATGTCGTTTGGAGAAATTTTTGGTTTGAATCAAGTCATAAAGGACTTGAATTGCAGCCGGTTGAATCCCTTTGCGCGACCCAATCAAGTCGGCTCGGGATTCCTGAGAAAGATTTCTCTATACAGCCAGTCCTTTCCAGCCCCTTTCTTTTCTTTATTGAATGGGTGATTAATCCCATTTCTCTCTGCTAACTGAAAAGTTAGTTCCCGTAAATGTGAGGCCGAACAGTCTTTCCTCCATCAGTAACACGTACTTCTTCAGTTGATTTTCATGCCCACTGTAAAAATGGTGTCATACTACCCCAATTTTTTTTTAGCGGCTTCCTTTGGAGATAAGGCATTTTGGCGGGCCTTCTTCACCTTATCCTCCAATGTTGAATGGGCAACATTGTATATTTTCGAGGCTTTCAAATAATCGTTGGATCCACCCGAAACATCGCTCATAACCAGAGCCATATTTTCTTCTCGCTAACTTTGCTTTGTGAACCTGAAGCAACGTCATAAAAAAGTAATAAAACAATGGATTTCTAATTTGAAAATAATAAAATTAAGTAATATGAGATAAAAAATTTGTAAGGACTATAATAAACAAAGGTTTTGCCCAACTCCTTGGTACCCCATATTACCCCTACAGGGAATTTCAAGAACAAATTGCTGTCACCCATTAACAGATGGATGCAACAATTTCGTGTTGGTAGTAAATATTTCTGAATAAGCTATAGAATAAAGATATTACCTACAGTTTTATGGAAAACTGCAAAATTATTAACAAAAAACTTTATAAAAGCACAGCACAGATCTGCTAATGCGATGTATATTGTTCGCTGTCATAAACCAATTGAATGGTGTCTGAAAGTAAGCTGACAACATCACTTGTAACCATGGAACCGGTTGTCTATGAGAGCATGATGCACCCGGTTTGACCCGGTTTGACCCGCCTACCCGGTGTTGCCGCACCTTCCCCTACATGTATATATGCAAATAACTGAAATGAAAAAGAAACATGAGTAATTAATTTGAATTAATATTGAATTGTATATACACATAATAAAATGTACAAGCTAAGCATAAATTTTCCTATTATCCAAATGCAAGGTAAACGTACACAAATATATGCAAAAGCAACAACAACACTATTTGAAAGGAAAATGATGTAATAATTGGTCAATAAATTTCAATGTTCTTCACTTTAAATTGAAACCAGTCATTGAAATATAATCATAGAGCATATTATTTATGACTTATGGCATTCCCGGGAACAATTTACGGAAAATTCCACGCAAATTGTCATCTTTTGACAATACTCGGAAAGGACAGCAATTTACGCAAATATTAAGTTTTAAAATATTCTAAAGTTTAACAAATCAATAAAAACAATATTTTTGAGTTATTACAACAATTTTTTACGTAAAATCAATTTCCCGCATTAATTTTCCAGGAAAAAGCAACAATACAAATCTTATTTGAAGAGAGGATTAGAACACAAATTTCTTAAACAAACGAGTTTTCTTATATAATAAAAACTCACATGCACTAACTAATAACCACAACACAATTAGCACAACTTAACTTGGCCTTATCAACTGACTACATTACGAAAAACATAAAATTACTTGCGACAGCGAAACTGCGAAATGAAATTGAAAAATTGCGGAACTGTCACGTTGACGTTGACGGAGCAGGAAAACGGGTGGAGTGAAGAATGTTATCGGATTATATGTTGCACAATATTTGCGTTCGTGTTTTACTGTCGTGACGTGTTTAGAACATTTTTGATTTTTTGTTAGAAATTTTGGTTGGTTGTGCAAAGCGAGACGAGATATGATGACTTTTGCCTTAGAATTCTTACTTTTTAGTTCATTATGTCTGCAGTTTTACACACTCGATGTTTTTTAGGGTTTTAGATAACTGCGATTGCGTAAGCGTGGGAAAAATAAGCAGATAGGATTGTGTGCATTTCTTGTTTGTTTTTAATTGTTGTAATGTTTCTTGACGGAAGGGGTAGGATATGGGATTGCAGGAAGAATGGGATGTAATATATTAATGATATTAAATGTGGGTATTTAGAAATTTAGTTTTACAGTTTACTTGTGGTTGTTAGTGGTGTTCCACGAATAGTTGTCAACCGCCCAGCTATGGACAGGTCTCGGTTAGACAAGCAATATTGAAATGCAAAGAAGCGGGGGGTGGTAAGGTTGGGGGGGGGGGGGGGGGGTAGTCCCAACAATTCGTGTGAAAGTTGTATACTTCTATTTTTACGAACTAATATAGCTACTGAACAAAACACCCTAATAAAAATACTTTTATCTCAGATGATAGTAAGCCGTTCAGACTTTCCAATTTCTAGCCACCTATCTAGGTCAGCTTCGACCACAATTAGAATAATTTTGAACGATTTTCACCCCAAAATACTTTCTTGCAATATTTGGAAACCTCAGAGTATTACAGGTCATCAATTGTTCTTCACATGTACCTACCTATAGTTGCTGCGGGGGATGTGGTTGAATATTTATTGGAATGCTTGGACGGTTTAGTCTGAGCTGAAAGGCATCTTAATAGGATATATTGTTCAGAAGTTATAGTGTGATTGATTCATAACATTTGAAGGTACCCCTTCCTATCACAAATATTTAGGATTTACTACCCCTTGCAAACAATTTTTTGCTTTTCTAACTGCTTGTCAACAATTCATGGAACACCCTGAGTGCAGCTCATAGTCTTACATTTCTCTTAATATTATCTTATGTGCTCTTTAGTATATGCATTCTAGTTGTCTGATCTGGTTTCCACCCATACATAATAATGAATGAAATGAGTTTATTGCTTATTTTTCTGATTTGTTAATCTTTAATATCATACTGCCGAACGTTCTACGTAGCTAAAAAATGCCTGGTACATGAAACAAATGCTTTGTAATTTGATTTGATCTTTTGATTTGAAAATGGTAAGACACATTTATTGCAGTAAATCATATTGGGAATTAGTAAAACTTTTGTTGTTGTTATTTTTAAAAAAGAAAGCATCTACGAACTTTTCATTCCTACTTTGATTTGTCAGTAATAAATTTTTAAATAATGTAACGCTTCTATTTTTAGCCATCTAAACATCCCAGATCCCACCCATCTACTCTATACCATTAATATATTACATCCCATTCTTCCCGTGTATCCTGCAATCCCATATCCTACCCCTTCCGTCAAGAAACATTACAAAAATTAAAAACAAACAAGAAATGCACACAATCCTATCTGCTTATTTTTCCCACGCTTACGCAATCGCAGTTATCTAAAGCCCTAAAAAACATCGAGTGTGTAAAACTGCAGACATAATGAACTAAAAAGTAAGTATTCTAAGACAAAAGTCATCATATCTCGTCTCGCTTTGCACAACCAACTAAAATTTCTAAGAAAAAATCAAAAATGTTCCAAACACGTCACGACAGTAAAACACGAACGCAAATATTGTGCAACATATAATCCGATAACATTCTTCAGTCAACCCGTTTTCCTGCTCCGTCAACGAAACATTCACGCTTCTCTTGGTTGCTAGCTCCTGAACCAAAATGTTGCAGAATTGATATAACCGGACACATGTTAGTGGATATAGCGATGTGTCCACCCTTAGCTTCTTTCGCTGTTCCTGTCGCGCCCTTACGAGATAGGGGTTGGTCACCATCGACTTTTTTATTTAGAATCATATTTTGAATAAAATGGCATTTTCAAATTTTTTAAAAATGTTACCACTTCCGGTCCACACGCATAGTAAATAGATTATCACGCGTTCGGGGGTGTTTTTATTACCTTTCACCCCTTTGTTTTGGCCCTGGGACGCCGCATTTTTGTGACAATACTCCAAGGAACACCCTAAACCAACCCTCCAAATTGCAGCCTGAAAGGAATTAAATACGATCTTTTGCATTTTTTCGGCTTATTTGACTGGACTATACCTTAAATCACAGATAACAAAGAACTCGAGTGAATAACGTTGGGAAAAATAAAACAAAATGTTTTGGAATGGAGATATTGGCTCGGAAACTTGTAAGAAATGGTAAAAATTGAAGTTTTTTAAATCAAATTCCTGTTAGTAGGTATTCTCATTTCTTTAGATTTTGACTATTTTAGAAAGCGAAGATCTAGTAAATAACGTCGAGTTTTTCATTATTAGTTGCGTTTCTGTTTTATTATTTGGCTTTAATAGTACTTGTTTTTTCTCCCGATATTTCAGCAAAGAAAAATTGCAATATTTCGTTGAAAGTTACTAAATTACAAAACAAAACAGTATATTAGTCTTAATTCTCGTTAAAAATATCCAATTTATTTGAACTGCAAATATTAATTTTTCGTCTTAAATTGTCGTATGTTGGGTTACTGTATTTTACGCTAGATGTCTCTAATGTTGTGAAGTTCCAATATGGGCTTTCCATAACAAGGGGAGGTGCAGGTGTGGTGGATAAGACTGGTGAACCCAAAATTTTTCAAATGTCTATATATTTTATTTTGACAAGATATGCCTTAACCTATTAATTCAATGCTTACTCACTAACACCAAAAAATGATAATTATAAAGAACATAATGAAAAAAAAACTAAACCAAACAAACAATCCAAATAATAATTCAGTAAAAAAAGAAAAATAAATCCGCTGTTACTCCACTTCGTTTTTTTTCCTGTAAAATATAAAAAACTATATTAGAAAGAATTTCTAATTAAGGTCAAAAACAGAATAAGCTTCATTCACTGCTCATTAATTTTGCCAGGTTCAAATCTAGCTTAGTTTGGGGGTGCTGAAAAATATAATTTAATTAGAAAATGACTGGGTTCAATTCTTCCCTTATTGGTAGTCGAGATTTAATTTCGGTTTATCGCTTCCGATCTGTCTTGTTAACCGCTCAATTTGCAAGTGATTTGCTACTTCCAGTAGCTCGCCATTTATAGAAACACAATAGAAATTGTGTCTGCCGGTGGCGTTGCCAATTACTCCCGCGTCATTTTGTGAAACTTCGTACATTTGGTCCCCAAGTGACGTCATCATAGTCTAATGAGAATAATTTTCTCTGTGCTATAAGCTGTCATTTTGATTATGTCAAAAGTTTCATAGCAGCTGTTAGTTAGGGATAAGCTAATGATGTTTTGAATATCTATTTATACATTTATTATTAATATGTTTCTTGTTTAGTTTTTTTGTCCCTTAGGATGGTTTGAGACATGATGGGAAGTTTAATCCGTAATATGTAGTGTAAGTTATGGTTTTAATTAAAGTTTCAGATCGTAATCGATCTGAGACTTCTATTTGTTTATTATTTATATAAATGCCTTGTTTTGTTTATTTTTCAGCTGCTGCGGCACCGTGCGAGGATATATTGTCATCGTGGGACATTTGATTTGTGAGTTTTTGTTGTATTTGTTAATTGTTAATTGTTTTTAATTTAACTTGTGTTCCGCGACGGAACAAATGTGATATGTGGCCTAGGTCTAGGCTAGTTTTATATGTATTTTCTCACTTTCAGGACACAAGCCTACGTATAGTATATATTATTGCCAACAGGCTAGCTGCTATCTGATTTGAAACTTTTACTGAGTGCTGACTCTTGTTAACTATAACTTTGAACTATCTCTCGGGGTACAGGTGAACGCTCCGCTATTGTCGAACGCTCCCTAGATTCTCACTTCACACAGTTTGACACGACCACATGTCTTGTGGCTTATTTTGTCTACTCTGCCCATTAAAAAAATATTCTAATCTTACAAAAATTCTTGGGTTTACCATATGACATGTAGACTCGTCTCGATACAAAAAGAAAATGAGAGACAGCCTTCGAAGCGTCGTCCTTTTATAGACTTTTTAAGCCCGTAATACAATGATGCCAACACAACAATTATGATAAACAATTAAATGTTGACTTTACGGCAATACCATAGTACTGTAAATGGCGCCGACCAAATTTGTCACTGTAACTTGAGTTGGGAATAATCAAACTTTTAAGTTTGCTTTGCTTCCCCAAGATCACTTAATTACTTTCCTTGAAGTGATTTACACAAAGAAACTAATCGTTTTATTAAATATTTAATCAGGTGTCGCTTGTGAAGCTTACCCGGGTGTTACACGTAATAGTGCAGCTTGCATGAAAGCTGCACTGCCATACTTCTTGCACGTGTAACCTCTACTGCCATGCTGGCAGCTCAGCTTTCAGCGAACTTGCATGATGAAAAACCATGGCAACTGAGGTGATATTAATTTGAATTTATACACTTTTCAAGATGGCGGAATAGAAATGCTGAAGAGAATTTGGTAAATTTATTCTGGGAAAATGAGATTTTCTGGATTCATTTGCATTACATCATTTACCAACACTTTCCTGTTTATTTTTTCTTGGGTCTTTATTATTCTGCTACTTCCTTTATTGCTATAATTTCCCAATATACGCAAGACTGTACGTCTCAATGCCATTTTTTAAATGAACTTGCATGCAAGATGATAAGACATCGACCGAACTGCCTTCTGCTGTCAAGTTAAAAATTGGTTGGAAGGGAGGCTTGTATGCAAGCTGTACTATCTCGCTCGTGTAATCCCCAACCCTGTACCATGCCCAGCGCGATTTTCGTGTACAACAAACACAACAAACACACAATTTAAGCACCTACATACATTAGTGCTAACAAAAAAGAAAAGTTCGCTGTTATTGGATTAATTTGGCGACATTTATGATGAGTGTGTCGCCGTAAAATCCATGTCGGCCTGAATGTATTTCGTGCTTTAGGCGAAACTAAGTCAATATATAGCATTTCCTAAGATGTAATCGTTGTATATTTTCTAGTCTTTATGTTTGGTGTCGAGGTATTTATGTGGGAATGGTGATGTTGTTGTTTTCCTTTTTTTCCACAAAATTCATGTTGGTGGTGATTATATCAGCGGACTAATTATTTAAAACATTTCTAGGTACAAATCTTCGACGATAGGCGTGCAGGAATGAATAACTACCGAACATTGCTCTGAATTCGGTAATATTGTGGAAATAATTACCCCATCATTGTAATTGTAACTTTTCAAATTGATGAAGTTCTTTGTTGGTATCGTTTATGTTTTCAAGTAAACTACTTTTACTTTCCAATGTACGATTCCGACACGCATTTTACCTTGTTTTCCAACAGCTCGAGGATACATCTCATCCTAGGAGTGATGGTTCGACAGTAGCGTTCGGATGGTACGCATTAGGTAGCATCGGGTAAATGATATTGATTAGCAGGCTAATCGTTTTACTGATGCTTGTTTTCTATTTTAGGTGAGCTCACCGAGCTAGCTTGTAGAATAATATCCCCTAAACAACTAAGATAATTCTTTTTATCACCAGGCTTATGAAAAAAATTTTAAATTGCTAAAAACTGTTACTTCTTGCACCACTTTTCAGTTAAGTGAAAGTAATTTATGACCAGACTTTGTTATAAATCTACAGATGTAAAATTAAAAAAAATGAGATACGTATATATTTTTCCTTTTGTAAATATTTTGGGGTAATATTTTAGTTTAAGAAGGTATGGCGAAATGAAAACTTTTCGATCCATGTTTTAGCAGCGTTCCAATGTAAAGATTACAGCTTAACGCTGTAATATTATTTACTCGATTCTGTGTTATCAGAAATTTTGGCCTACTGTGTAATAATGAAATAATACAATTGTCACTAAATGGTATTATCATGGACACGCGTTCTAATTTATTTAAAAAAATTGCAACGTGGCTTGGCGGAATGGGGCTTACTCTCGCTCTGCATAGCAAGAAATCATATATCGATATCGCAGAATTTCTTGTTATCGTAGCAAGATTTGGCAGATATCGTTTTCTGATTATTATTTCTTGTTACGTTTATTGCTATGATAGCAAGAAATTATCTTGGTATTTAGCAAAACCTTGAAGGGTCTTGCTATTAACAAAAAGAAAAGAAAAGTTTGACGATTGTTTTTTCTGTTTTTAACGATTTGTTTTTTGGAGAAAAGGAAGGTGACAATTTGGTTTCTGTTCAGGTTTTGGAGTGCCTCTGAGTACGTAGTAGTTGAACAGATTAGAATAACTACTGAAAACTTAATTTCAAAAATTTACTTACAAAAACATACCTTACACTTTCTCTCATAAGGGCGATACGGAAGGATATCGGCGAAAAGCAGGTAGGTTCCGCATTTACCGGCGAAAAGCAGGTAGGTGCTGCATTTACCGTCGAATGTGTCAGTTTCGTGTTAGTAAATCTCAATTTTTTCTTTTTTATTAGATTACAATTTGAAAGTCTAACTAACAACATTACGGGACTTCATTTAAAAATTAAGTAATATAAAATTAACAGGATAAGCATTTGGTCCACCACCGAACTGTATTTCCCTCGACACTTTTTATCCAAGCCAATTAATTCCTAAAAAGGGACTGTTACGCTGCCCTCAAACGCGCAACTTTCTGGTAGCTCAGTGAAGACGGGCCGTGGGTATTTTCCTGTTAACTCACTAAAAACAAAATGCACCTGAGCACTTACTCAATATATAATTAAAAGAAAAGAATGCACATATGTATATATATATATATAAAGATCATAAATACTTCAAATTTTCTCAATTAAATATTTTAGGAAATTATAAAATAGGTAGTTACTTAACTTTCAAAATAGTCTCTGGAAGCATGCGGCCGGCAGATTTGTACCATCCTCCAATATCCAGCCAATCCCGCACTACCGAAGCTCTTTTTCCACTTTAGTTTCCTTGTTTTTTTTCCTGTTTCACCTCCTTTTCTTTTTCTTTTTCCTCCACCTTTATTTTGTTTTACAATTTTATTTTATTTTACCTTTACTTCACGTTTAATTTTGCTTTCCTTTGTTTCTTTTTTGACTCTACTCTTTGATGATCTCACCAAAAGTGATCGCTTCACCTACCGGACGTACTGCCATCGAAAAATTGTACCCACTATTTTTCGACCACGATCTTCGAAACTTTACGATGATGAAGTTGGTTGCAATCTCGGGATATTTTAATCCTCATGTTACATGAACCTTATTTCAACTTTTAAATTTATTGCAAATAAAATATGTTTGCTTTTATTCTCTGGTCGTGGATAATTTTAACATAAGTCCGGGCTGCTAAAACTTTCAATTTGTTATTAGGAGGTTTTATTTCGGTATTTACAGTGGAAGTGAGGCCTAGGCGAGAGTTTTCGCGATTCAAGACCAATTAATAAAATGCCCTCATGCTTTCAGTGGACTATGGTACAACTTCTATAAAAACAAGGTATTATTATCAATATCAGTAACATTCGAATATTTTCAAAGAAAAATTGTGCTTAACTTCTAACCATGAACCAATGATTTTTAGATTGTTTACAGAACTATTTAAATTCAATATGTGCGAAATTAGTTCATAACAAACGAAACATTTTTCTAAATATCATTGGGTCAACAACTACCAGTAAAAAAACTAAATATTAAATAATCCTCAAGTAGCGATCATAATTTATTTGTATGCTATAATGCATTGACTAAGGTTTACGTGTGTACTTTGGTAACTAATCTATCCGAGTTGTGTTGTGTTGATGTGATTGATCGATTGAATATATATGTATGCATAGCAATGCTCTCCAGTTCTATGACTCATTGAATGTTCATATGTGGCAACTACGTATATTTGTAACTGCGGTGCAATAGTGTGATATCAGTGTGGTGTATGATTGACTAATGTGTATGTTGGTATCTGGTACATCGTCCACGAGGTGTAGCTGCGTATATGAAGGAGCAGGGGATTGGGATCTAACGCCAAGGGATAAATGTTGCCGGCCTCCCTTCCGATACATACCTGAAGTTTACAACAAACTCGGAGTCAAAAGTTCACAACTTCTTAAACTCACATAAAGACAATCACTTGTAACAGACACGTACATATTCAAATTGCTGATGAGGTAAGTAGAAAACTGGACCGTAGCAAGACATTGACATTGACATTACGTCAATTGGAAGCCTTTTCGCGGCAACAATTGGCACAAGCGTTAACAGGGCAACTATATGAAGAGTACATCATACGACCCGACTTGGCACCTATAAAAAGGATGCACTGCATAGTGAAATCAGCCATTTCCAAATCAGAGGTGATCTGATCAAGTCCAAAAGCCCTAGAGTCTGTTCTAAGCAATCCTAATCCAAATCAGATGTTAATTCTGCATCGCATACAGAAATTAATTCTGAATATCCTAAAGTATCAGTTAATCCAATTCTAAGACAGATTTAATTCTCGCTACCCAATAATTTGAGGTTAACTCAATTCTAAAAACAGAAGTTCATTTTGGAGATCCAAAATTGAGGTTAACTCAAGTTCCTATATAGGAGTTAATCCTAAATCCTATAGAACTTGAGGTTTACTCAAATTATTGCAACGAGGAGTTAATCCTAAATATTGCACAAATTCAGGTTAACTCAACCAATTCTACATAGGAGTTAATCCTGAGCAATTCAGAATCTAGGCTAAATGTATACACAGGTTAATCCTTATCTAATACCAGAGGTTAACTCTGCAATAAACAAATACAGAATTTAATTCTGAAAAAAATATAAATTCTTCAACCCACATGTAGCAGCAGTCCATTTCGCTACACTTAAATACGCACACGACAAAACGTCACAAGTGCTGCCGCTGCCAATCCCACACGTAGCAGCTACACAATTGCTGCACCTAAAAGTTCACACGCAGCATATAGCACAGATCCTATGTTACCAAATATACTGCCCAAACGTAGCATTATACTCCACTGAAGTTTTTTAATATTTATATATTGGATTTTATTGAATTTTAAAGTTTGTAGTTATGAGTGGTGTCGTAAAATGAATTATTGTGATATTAGATGTAAGCTACAATTGAATTAGCACGTAACAAATAAAATTTTGTATTTTTATATTAGAAAAACTCAGTTATCTAAAAACCATCAGCACCTTTCTCACGTACACAGCTTTTTCACAAGTACAAGGGATATATTTATTATCCTTAATTTGTATCTTCTAAAAGGTATACTATTTAAAATATTCCTCCAAAGATTGCCGTTTCATTTTTTCAAAATGAGCTAAAGATCATGCATATATGATAATTAGATCCTAAGTTTTTTTTTTTTTTTTAATTTAACTCAGCAGACGAAAAATCGGCGAACTTTAAGGATTTCAAAGTCCTTAAATTCAGGTAACATGCGCCGTAATACAAAAAAAATGGTCGAGCTATGATCCAATCGTTTTTTTTTTTCAATAATTTTTTTTCTGCGAATTTTCTTGACAAATTTTCCCAGACACACATGCACACGCGAGCCGAAAACACACTCAACACGCCCGCCGCGTGGATGGGTGTGTGTGTTGTCGGGCAGCGTGCATGTAGTATTCGGTTACATCGGTTGGTATTACACTGTCGGTGTAATGGCCACTTAGTGTGAAAAATCATTACGCGCCAACTATTACACTATCCATATTTCATGAAGTGCCTAGAGTTTTCATGTAGTGCTAAGTTACATGAATTGTCTACGACATATATACTCGATCCCCCAAATGTTTAAACATTAGTAACATTGCTGGATTGTCAGCACGCAAAATAAAATCATCAGTTCTGTACTCTGGGATGGAAACATTGTCAGTGAGTTGTGCTATTTTGTTTAAGAAAGTATTGTTGTTTTACGTTGTGTAAGTGTTTTACGACTTGATAGAAAATTTAGTGCTGTTTAAAATTAGTGCAAACAAGAAGCAAAAACCCCAGCAGAGAGGTTCAATTTCAAACTATATTAAAACAAAAAGAAAGGCGACGTGTCTCAACTACAACCAAGTTGCAGTAAAAGTGAACCGGCATCAAGTATCAGTGCGAACGATAGTGTTAAACGTGATGCTGACGTGAAGCATTAAGATAAGTTATTCAATCTAGGACTGTTGCACTACTCTCTTTCACGTAGCAGCCAATCACTTTAAAAATATATTTTTATTTGGTACACACATGCCTGTCAGAATAGTCAGGTAGATTAAGTATTACGGCAAATTATTTCCTTTCAGATTACTGACGAAGACAAAAAGGAGCTTCTAACAGAGGCGTGGACACCTGTTGAAGGATTCATTTTTCAATATTCGGTTTTGCGGTGCAGGTCCACTAGCCTGGAAAGCAAGGTTCGCCAATTGATAGGCTCGTAAGAGCTAAATACTCTGATTGGGTGCATGCGCGAGAAGATTTTAACAAAGATGAGATTAATAGATTTCACATAAACAGTAAATTGGACGCAGAAAATTTCTTGGCCGTTCATACAGGACAAAACCAGGATATTGCAAGTCAAATTGATTAATCTATAAAAGAACAAGTAGAAAAAAAATAGGAGTCCCCAGTAATCAAGACGGTTGTATTTTGTGTAAGAAAGGATTTGCCATTGCGATAACACAGGGATAGAGAACCTCTTGACGTAGAAGGCGAACAATTAATTACAGAGAATGACGGTGGCTTCCGAGCCCTCCTGAGACTAAGAGTTGATAGCGGTGGCGAATTATTAAAAAAAAAAAACACTTATTAACTGTTAAAAGAAATGCCACATACATAAGCTGGAAAAAACAGAACGAAATAATCTCAGCTTGTCATGATATACTTTTATATAAAGTGGTGACAAAGATAAATGATGCCAAGCGTTTTTCAGTGATTGCTGACAGACAACAGATATTTCCAATGTCGAACAATTATCTCTATGCAACAGATATATACAGATCAAGACAATAACAATATTAGAGAAGATTTTCTTCAATTTGTGCCGATATATGATATGACGGGTAAAGGAGTCAGTGATAAAATTTCAAGCTAGTTAGGAAGTTTTGGAATCGATACGCAGTAAATTCATGGACAAGGATTTGATGGAGCCCTAGCCATGAGCGAAATTCTTAATGGCGTCCAATCCCACATTAAGGGCAAAGCTCCAAATGCACAATATCATCACTACAGCAGCAATTCCCTGAAATTGGACATATCCGACGATTGTGATTCTATGATGGCTAGAAATTGCTTAGAGACTATTAATAAAGTCTATGACTTTTTCAGTACGACCAACAGACAAACTGTGTTAACTAACTTTCCGGAGACAGCCTGTAAAAACCTTCAACAGCCCAGTACCATACCATTGATATAACGGCATCATGCCATTGACGTTGTGGTAAAAAAATACGATAAAGTGCTTAAGACACTTGAAGAAATATGAATATGAACTGACAGGGATGCAAGTACAAATGCACACACGCATTTCATAAATCTGAGTTTATTGTATCTCTTCGCCTAGTCAGAAAACTGTTTTCATACAGCCTCCCCCTTACCAAATATCTCGAGGCTGAAAGTATCAAGTGCCGTTAGTTATGCTTAACACACTCTTGATGCGTTAGAAGAAATAACAGGAAAGGCACATAAAGAATTTTCATCAATGTGTGAAAAGGTCGTCCAAACTTGTGAGCTGCATCATATATCTATTTCTATTCCACGCTTATCATAGAGCCAGACGAGACGAGACAGAGAGACAGAAAATTAATAAAATAAATAAATTAATTAGTCAAATTATTCCATCCTGCTTCAATCCATTTAGGGTGACGGCTTTCTGTTATAAAAAGTACTACCCTGAAGCTATTCAGCATATTTCCTCAAATGAGGGAATTGAAGCCAACTTCCCCACTCGAGGTAAGTCCTTCACCTGAACTTTACTCCCTACATGTATGGCTTCTGACCTGGCTGTTTTGTCATGATATTCTTTCGCGGAAAATTTGCTTTTGAGTAAACGTTGCCTTGCTAATTCAAACGCTTTTTGTAACATGAATCGCAACACCGAATGATATTTTTCTGTGTTGTATACCGGTTCAGGTTTATACTGCCAGGGACCTCCGATAAAAATCCAAAAAGGGTTTCCTAGTGTGTTAGTTTTGTAGCAGCACGTACTGTATTATTGGAAACATGAGCCGCTGTCCTCTAAAAGTTTTCCCAGCTTTGAGGTTCGTGGTCCACAAAACTCCTCAAGTAGTTAGCTATCGTAGAATGTTGCCGCTCTACCGCATTCGACTGTAATTGTTAGGCGATGGCTTTCAGTTTCTTTATCTTTAGTATTTTGCAAAGAGCCTTTAAGACTTCGCCTGTAAAACTGGCTCCCTGGTCAGTTACTAACTGATTTGGTAATGAGTAAGAGCTAAGAATTTGCTCGAACAGGAACTACGCTACTATGTGCGGCCAGGTATTGCCACAAAATCGACAAATCTAGTCAGATCATCCATCATTGACAGAATATACTTGTTATCATTATGACTAGTAGGCAATAGTTCCATTAAGTGAACATATACCTTGTCTAACGGTCATTCAGAAATTTTTGTTACCAGCAACGGCATTTAAGTCCGCCTGGAGTGCTCATTTTTCTGGCATTTCACACAACACCGAACATGTTTGGCGATGTCCCTTCCAACGACCGCTTTACTCGCTCCAAGGTTTTATTCCACCCAGATTGCCCTCCGAGCCCCGAAGCATGAAAATCGTCCAGTATTGCCTCGACCTCCATGGGTAAGTGATATTCTGTTGTTTTGAGCTTTTTGGTAGCTTCAATTTCTTATCTTCAGCCCTCTGTTGTTTTCCATTCATCTGTGGATTCTGAAGCAATGCCTTGTTTCCTTCCGTCATTTATGTCTTGCTTGGCCTATGCTCGAGTAACTGCACAGAACTTTTCTTCATGTTGTTCTATATCTCTGTAAATTCTGCTAAGAGCATCCGCATTGCCATTCTCCTTTCCTGTGTGGTAGGCAATCTTAAAGTCAAACTCCAAAAGTTTTTGGTGGAACCTCACCATGCGAGTTGTGGTGTCCTTGACCTTAAAAACTCCCCGGAGAGGCTGATGATCAGTTATGATTTTAAAATATCTTCCAAGTTAGTAGCATGTATAGTTGCGTACTCCCCATTCAGTGGCTACCAATTCCCGTTCCGTGGTAGAGTATTTTTTCTCGTCCTTTTTCAAAGTGCGGTTGGCATAGCTAACTGGCCTACCTTCTTGTTCTAGGGCTATTCCTAGATATTTCCAGCTTACTTCCATGATAGTGAGAGCTTTTCGTCAAACTCTGGATAAACTTGTACCTGCGGCGAGGTGATGGCTTCCTTAATTACCGTAAAGAAGAGGTTATTAATTGGAGCCGGAATCTGTGAAGAATTATGAACAAGCTTACGGCAATAGGTGGCCAACCCCAAGAAATACTGGAGCTGTCTCATGTTTTGGGTCCTGGAAAGTTTTGTGCCACTTCTACTAAGCGTTTGTCAGGTTACACACTTTTCTCCGAGCAAATATATCCAAAGTATACACTTCGAAGGTAGCAGTTTCAAGGTCTGTGTACGTTAGCTTATCGCCAGATAAAAGAAAAACATAGCTTTATTCGCAATAGTTTTGCAGTACTGCTTCACTCTCTTACAAAATACTTATTTAAGCTATCCAACATAGACTTAAATTTTTGTATTTCTATTGCATCTGTACTAGAATAATCAACTCCTACCAAGGCTTGTCCGTTACTGGGCCTAAGCAGGATATTCCCACAATACACACCGTGGTATATCTCGTCTACCACACATACCAGATCGGAATCACCAAGGACATGGATTCTTATCAGCTGCTCGCTTCTTGGCTGCAAGTGTATTGGTCCCACCGTATCCGTAAGTCTGCACTGTTTCATTATTGTTGCTGATGTATTTCAAGTACTTCTCTATGCTGTCTGCGACGGCATTTGACTTGCACACAATGTCTTTTAGGCTTTTGCCTTTTTCTTTAACACGTAAACTTACAGCTTCGGGTAAAATCTCTTAAAGTTCTTCCCTATTAGATTCACTAGAGCCCCCCTAATTATCTCTTTTCCATGTAAGTATACCTGTATTAATATTTTCTTTCCCTTTCAGGCTTTGAAAAGGGGGTTTTAATTTCCTTATGATTCGTATTGATAGTCTACGATTAACACAAGCAATGACAGGTCTGTTTTTAAGGAACTCCATGCCTAATATTCCATCTGCTGGTACTGATTCCGTATCGTGTATGACAGGAAATACACTAGTCTCTTTGTTAGTACCAAAGCCTAGTACAGCCTAGTAGGTCCGTTCCGATTTTTTTTTGTATACCAAACGATCCTCCGATAGTAATTTTTGTTTGAGTTGTATGGCCGTAATTCTTTTTATATTATATAGTTTAATTATACTATATGAAGATCCCGTATCTACTAATAATACTAACTTACCTTCTGGTCCTATGATGAAAGATGCAAAGTCATGTGAGCTTATTAAGTAGAAAGTTTCATCGGATAAACAGTTTTTTATGCATTTGATAAAAATGCTTTGTTCAACCGGTCGTTCAAATCCTTGCTGCAGTTTAGGTAACGAAATACTTCTCTATTTCTATCTCATTTAATTTCACACTTAATATAACAAATTTCAGAAGGGAAAGGAGGAGATTTGGAGATGCAAGTAATTCTCTTAAATTACCCGAATATCATTCCAAAAAAATAATGTGGCTTTGAAAGGATCTCGCCAGAGATATATGTATTTATTCAGTTTCAACCACATCTCATTCAGCGGAAAAATCTGGTACAGTGCTTCCTGCTATCAAAGTACCTACTTATTTCTTTTTTAAATTTCCTTAATGATGTACCGAACTACACTTTGCAACACTCGATTTTTTTGCAAGTAGTTCCAAGCAAAAGCCGATAGTACAAGCAAAGTTTCGGTTAGTAGAAATCCCAGAGGCGATAACAAGTGTTTTGGCTCCTCAATGAAAAAAATTCCCCTCTTCCGCTGGAGGAAAGGGAGATACAAAAATGAGGTAAATTCAATGATTTATGTCACAGGTCAGATTTCATCCAATTACGCTTACTTCAGTTTATCCAATCAAAATAACATTCTTCATCATATTTTCAAAGAAACTACACTTTTCTCCATATTCCATAACAAATAGACTCTCATAAAAAATACGTCAGAGAAAATCACTTCTTCTGTAAAGTTTTTTTTATGAATTAAAACGGAATATACCGATTAAAATAGAAAACCATAATCAGTTAAGTGAAGTGAAAAACCGCAAGAGAAAATTCCAATTTACAGTCTCGCATACTACTTTTAGCAAGCATTTTATGCGATAAACGATAACAAGAGCTTTGCAGCAAGAGGGCAGTAATTGTGCTATGTGGATCCTGGAGCACTTTTTGGCGGTACTATAGAGAAGACTGGATGAGCAGCGTGTGGAAAATGGTCTGCGTCTTATATCTAAGTGCGCCATTCGTGGGTGAGTTTTTTTAATTTCAGCTAAAACGTGGCGCTAACTGTTTGGATATTGTTGAAATTACGTGCTTTAGCTACGGTGTGTGTAAGAGAGCTTTTGTATCTATACTCTTTTCTAAAGTGTCGCCACTATGGTATGTTGTGTATCTTTGCTGAGATGCCAAGATGAGAGCTCTTATCGGTTTGCGATGATGTTGAGCTCTCTACCTTCCTCAACTAGCTGCATGAGAATGATCAAAATTGTAACGGGCAAGCTGTTATCATTCGCATGGTACTGATCGAGAGTTCTCTTTAGTGATTCTAGCAGATTTGTTGTTAATAACAATAATTGCTAATTCAGTGGCGTCGACCTTAAGTGCACAATTGATAGATTTGTATAGATTCATTGTATTTTAAGTAGCAGACTCAATAATAAATAATTAATTGTTTTGATAGAGATAACTTAATACTCCGTATAAAGATGCGACAGCTAGAACAAAAATCGCAATCGCATTTTGCATCTCCAGACATCTGAGATTGCCTCCACTTTAGCAACAAGCAACATATTAAAGTTTCCAGCTACACTACGATGCGAACTTTACTGCTCAGCCATGGTCCGCAACACAAGAGATGCGGTGAGTTTGAATATCTTGAAGCTGAAATTTTAGGGGGGCAAGGAAACAAACTGCAAGCAGAATATTTTTCGCAACATTGTCATCGATTGTTTTATGGCTGCCGATGATGAATGGGAACTTTTGCGTCTAGTAGGGTACATTGAAGAATTGTACTGGAATTTTTTATTTAATCATTTCTCAGAACATTCAGAGCATTTTTCATTGTGATTCTTATTTTTTTCTATTTCGGTACTAAATTTAAATTAGTAAATCAGTCAAGTCAGGTTTTGGAAATGATTTAGGTAATAATTTTTATTTTATTCTTTTTTTATCTGAATTTTCGCTATTGGCTTTAAATGTTGCATTTTGGCTTTGCTTTGGTATTTTTTAGGTATCGATTTCTTGACTCTGATTTTAAAATTGGACTTAGGATATGTGTAAATCTTAAATTATTGTTTTTGGATTTTTTCTAGATTTTCGACCTTAGTTCTTATTTAAATTCTAATTATGTAAAGAATACCAAAACCTCGAACCTGAAGGCAGGGTTGTTTGCATCAAAATTGCAAAGGACATAAACGTACTGACCCAGATCTGAAATTCGGATGGTAAATTAGCATCCCCGCCAACAACAAAAAATGCATACGTCTGCTCAAAACATTTGTTGGGAAAAAAATTAAAAATAGGTTTAATATCTTTCTTGAATCTGGCAATCTCTTCAATTAATTAACTTTAATATGTTGCTTGTTGCTAAAGCGGAGGCAATCTCAATTGTCTGCAGATGCAAAATGCGTTTGCGATTTTTGTTCTAGCTGTCGCATCTTTATACGGAGTATTAAGTTATCTCTGGTTCTGATCTAATTTCTTGCAATGCAAGTAATTATGCATGACCAGTGAACTTTGTGTCCAGCAACATACAATCGAACTATAATTGTGCTATGGTCGAATTAAATACACTAAGTTTTACTAGAAACTGCAGAATCACTGAAACAAGAGCATTTAATAGGTTTTATTCGTGCGCACAACAAAAGAGGATGGTAGAGGAAGGCTGATTCGGCAAAGTTTCACTAATAGATTTGAGAACAAAGTCATATCGCAATGATTTTAACCTATGGGGAAAATCACTCATTAATGACATTAGTACGTTTTATAATCTGCTCTTCATAAACATATCTTATAACTAGATAAGTGTTTTAATTACGTTATGCTGGGCATAGACAATATGAAATATCCATTAAACAAAATTTCCTATACATCTTGCCTAATATGGCCGGTTTATATTAAATATCAAAATTTGCTGATGAGGCTTTTACTACTTATTCAAAGATAATTCTGGTCACTAATCTTTTCCCTAACCTAATTATACACATTGTATCCAATCTATCGCTATAAAATTATATTTGAAACTCGTGTGGTCCTTGACTTGGGGAATTATCAACTGATTCTTCTTTCGTCATACAATACTATTTCGGATGATACTTTAGAGTATATAAGGCAGATTTCCAATCCGTCGATCATTTAAAATTGAGTTTGTTCAATACATATTACAATCTTTCAAGTATTGAATAAAAGTCAATAATATACCTACTAGTTTCTAATTTAATTCTTTATAATGAAACTATTTTGTTACATAAAATTTTTGTGATAATAAAGCTTACACCGTAAAAAATATTTATTAAAAATTCCGCTACTATAATAGGCAACAAATTGCCAACAATGGTAGCGGAAATTTACACAACTTTATGCGCATTGCATAACCCTATGTAAAACAATTTCGCACTGTATATAATTTTACATTGTTTAGGCATTTTTCAATTTCCGATGTAAAATGCAATATGTGAATTTACATAATATTGTGGAACTAAGTTACATAACTTTAATGTAATTTTACATTTTTTATGAATTCTTCAATTCTGTATGAAAAGTACAGAACATGTAAATTTACCAGTAGTTATGTAATTTATTTCAATTGACAATATAATGTTTCGTACAGAAATTAATAAATTACATACATAAACAAGTAAAAAAGCTAGAATTGGTCTATGACCAATTCTTATGACCATGGCACTAATATGTAAGTATAGATTAACAACCAACACGTAAAAAAAGGAATGCTAGTTTCAATGCTAACAGCTACCTAACAAATCATTATTTACAAATCAATAAATATTTGTAGGTATGCAGTATTTCCATGATTGAGTTTTTTTTAGCAAAATTCAATTACAAAAATACTGTGTACCTAAAAGTATTTTTTGATTTTTAAAACGGTTTTTAAGGTAACTGTTAGGATCGAAACTAGTAACATTTCTTTACAGGTTTTATGATTATTAATCTATCACCAACTAACTCCAGCAAATCAAACTATACACTGACCGGCGACCGCATTCTTATATAGTTTCCCGTATAATGATTCATAGCAACGCATCCTCATAAATGTATGAGCAGAGTACGAAGGAAAGAATAGAGATAAATGCAAACGTCATTACTTATGTTATATTAAAATTTTCTTTTTAAATATGGGGAATTCAATGCAAATTACAGTATTGTATGGAATTTCACGCAAATTTACAGTACGATACAAAAGTTTTATATGATGATGCAATATTCCCTCCATTTTAAAATCTCGCTTTGAAAGAGCTTTTGAATTTACTATGATGATATTGCCACTTTACTCTGCTCGGCTCGTATGCATGTCACACACAGTGCAGTGTGCGTGCATACATCTCAGCGAAGCCGACTTTATGCTGTTCGATGTATGTCGGCCGACGGTTTTATATTCTGTGTACTGACTACAGTAGATCGCTTCACACCATCGAATGAGCTCTGGATGTATTGCTTTCAGACTAGCCATGTGCTATTACAAGTAGATTAAGGGAACTTGATCAAAAGCTCTGTGACAAAACTTTCAACATATAGTTTTCTACTCTGATACTGTTTTCTCTATATTGCGAGCTATCTTGTGCATCTTTCCTCCCGGAAAACCCGTGGGATTGTATGGCGTGTGCTAAAAAGCTCGCAACGCATGATACACTCTTTTCGAATACAGAGAGTGTATAATTTAGAGCTTTTACGTCAAATTGATATTCTCATATAAATTTATGCATTCTGGAGTGGCGTTTGGTCGTCTCAAAAATTTCGACGTTTGAAGCGACACTCCAATACCAATTTAACAACAAACTTCAGCGTTTTAGTGAGTAAAGAATATATTAATACAGAATGGCAAACAAAAAAGAACTAGCAATTGTTTTTGCTCTCATTTATAGAACGAGTGAAGCAATTAATAAATATCGGGCCAAGTGCGAGCCGGACTCGCGCACGAAGGGTTCCGTACCATCGTACAAAATTTAACACTAATAGTTTTTATTTATTTTTGAAAGGAGAGTAGGCGTCATGTGAAAAAATAATGCTGTCATTAGAAAAAATAAGAATAATGCTGCCATTTGAAAAAAATGCCTGCTTATAATAATAATAACGAATGAGAACAAAACGAGAAAAAAACCGCCGAGAAAATCACGTTTCTTTTATGGGGGCTCCTTTTAATTTAATTTTATTTTTATTAATTGTTGTTATAGCGGCAATATAAATACACACTCTGTGAAAATTTCAACTGTATACCTATTACGGTTCATGAGATACAGCCTGGTGACGGACGGACAGCGAAATCTTAGTAATAGGGTTCCCGTTGTTACTCTTTGGGTACTAAACCCTAAAAAAGAAGAAACGTTTGTGGCAAAAGAAGCGGTTACAATTAAGATGCCGAGGTAGTGGTATTCGGCTCATAAGAGACATGTACAATTATTGGAGAATGGACGCATAAATTTTTGTGATTCTGTTATCCAAAATCAAACCACTTATTGAAAAACTGGATGCAGTTATGAGGCAAAGTATTCCAGTACAACAAAAACTCATAGCAACATTGAAATTTTTAGCAACAGGCAGAACTTTTTAGTGTCTCAAACTCTCTATAGCTATTTGACCACAGACGGTGGGAAAGATTGTTCCAAAAACATGTCGTGCGATTCTCGAAGCTCTCAAAGAAGAATACCTAAAGGTTTTTCTTTTGTGAATTTTTGTTTATGTTATACAAGAACATTCATGTTAACTTTAGTTTCCGAAGTCAGTTGCAGATTGGCAGCCTGTAGTTCAAAGATTTCAAGTGCAATAGAATATGCCCAATTGTGGCGGTGCATTGGACGAGAAACATACGAATCACAGCATCAGTTAATAGTGGATCCTCTTATTACAACTATACAAATTTTTATAGTATTGGCCCTCTTGCCCATGTAAATGCTAACTACGAGTTTATTTACATAGACGCTGGTAGAAATGGGAGAAATTCGGATGGTGGTTTATTTCAATATTCCTCATTGAACTTTAAAATGGAGGATGTCACAGTAAAAATCTGAACTCACTTAATAAGAGACAAAGCAGTTCCTTTGCAGAAAAATTTAATGAAACCATTTGCATAAGCTACCATGTATTATGAAAGGAGAATTTGTAACTATCGCTTATCACGAGCGTGCAATGTAGTCGAAAGCATTTTTGACTTAATATCAACGAAGTTTAGAATTTTACATACTGCCATGAACATTTCCGTTAAAAACATTAAGTACGCAGTTGCAGCTATTTGTGTACTGCATAATCTTTTAAAAAGAAATAATGTAAACTATGTTACGGAGCACACTTTTGATTCTGAGGAACCAAAAACTCGTGAAATTAGTGAAAATGGAGCGTGCAGAACAGAGAACCCTAACAATTTGGTACAAGTGCAAATAAGTAGGAGTTGTAATCATGAAACCATTCAAAACATGTATTTTGTAAATGAAGGATAAGTACATGACATGTTAAGAAGTTGTAAATCATAATGGATTTTTGAAACAATCAAATAAAAGTATTTTCTAAATATTGATTAAATTTTGTATATTATAACATAAATTTATAAATGCATATTTAACTTAAAAGGATAAAAAAGGTTGAAATCTTGGGGCGTTGAAGGTGACGGTGTTACACAAATAACAACATCGTCTGCATTTTCTAAATTATTGAGAACTCACTTAATTTATTTAAAGCGGCTTTTTGCATTGTCTGCATGATAAGTCCTTTTTCTGCAGATTTAATTGTTTTCATTTTTTGGGCTATATATTTTCCGAAACAATCATATTGGTCCTCTTAATTTGTAGTCTTAGCACCCCAAGCTGCTGTACAAGCCTTCAAGAATTCTTGTTGTTCTGTCTGCTCCCTTTTTCTTTGAAATTTTGTTCCTTTTTTGTCCGGAGAACAAGCAGCACCTTTATTTGGCTAAAATCAATTTATTTTTTATATATTTATTGTTCAATAATAACACCCCGGAGAAGTGGGGCATTATTCTACAACTTTAAATATACTACACAAAACAAACATAAGTACAAATTTGTTCATAAAAATTATTTGATATTACATCTTCATGTTCCAATTGTTCTATTAAGGTATCCATTTCGTCCTCATTCTCATTCAGTGAGTTGGATTCCACAAAGACAATATGATATGATCCTAATCAGTAGTAATGTTATCCAACTTGAAAGTTGCCCCTTCATGTTCAATTGTGAACGATAACATATCATAATACCAAAGTGATGGAGTACTGCTTTTATCCACTAAACTTTCACTTCTGTTAAATTTTTCTACTTTATTTAACTCTTTTCTGAACGATCCTCTTAATAATTCAATTTGTTTTTTATGCTTTCACGGTTAGCTTTTGAATCATATTGCGTGCAAAGCTCAAGTAATTCATCATACCCTCTATTTTTGAGAGTTCGGTTCTTGCACACATTAGTCTACACTTTCCAAGAAGCTGGACGTTTTTTATATAGTATATTATCATGTACCAACAACAGACAACACAAGAAGGTAACAAAATCGAAAGAAAACCCATAAGGAAGCTATAGTAAACAGATTTGTTTCCTTCTTGCCTTTCTGGGAAAAATACAAGTTTTTTATGAGCCAGAACAACCTTCAGAATAATTAGCAAGGATGTTGTTAACCTTGAGAGCTCACCGGTGCCGATATTAAATTATAAGGCAGAAAGTGGTTGTACCTGCCAAGGCTTAATTTTCGATTTGTGTCTGCTTAGTCCGGTGACACACGATAAACACACGCGATACACCGTACTAAAAACGAGCTTTCTTAGCACTATTTTAGAACATTTTTGGGTATACTTCAATTTATAGCAGAGGGTTAGACTCGGATGATAAACGAGTATTTTATTACATATGTATGCATGTGCTCGGTTTGTGAGCGTATAGAGCATATGCAAATGATAAATTTTCTACATGTGTTGCCTCAAGAACGTGTATCAACCGTGTATAAACTACGGTACCATGGGCTGTTACACGCTCGATACAAAAACAGGTTTTACGTCGTGTCTAATCTCGAGTGTGTATCATCGTGTGTCACGGGACTTAATGATTAGCTTGAGTGCGACCATCGAGTTAGAGTGCGTTAAAATAATCGCGATAAGATTCGGCGAGGATTTGTAATACCAAAAAAGTGGGTGACAGTTTTTAGTAGTAGTTTAGGTAATTGTAGAATTATTAGATATAATGATATGTAATAGAATATTTTAATTAGATCAATAGAGTTGTGAGAGTGAGATGAGATCGTGAGTGTGATAGGCTGGTATGCTCAGCATGCGTTGGTATGTTACGCGCTATACACAAGCCTTAATTCGGCTTTTGACTTTTTATTTCTCCTTCTCTGCATATGTTGTAGAGAAAGAAGGACTATTTGTTCTTCTGCTGGGTCAGGTATGTTACGACCCAAGGGGTTGTTTGAAGCCAGAACTGACGTACCCCGTTAGCATTAGTGTAGTAGTTGTAGCTGGAGCATACAGCCCAATGAGTGTTTACTCACACCCATCTATCTTTTTCTGTTGCAGGAAATGGCTTAGAGAGCGGCCAACCTAAAGCGGGATCATTCAAGCGTGAATTATTTCTTGGACATTTTAAAAATAAAATAAACGTAAAATTTTTTTTTCTTTTTACAATAATTAAAAAGATTTCTCTTTTGGATTTTTTACCGGGTTAAACTTAATTTTGTTCAAGAAAGAATTTTTTGGGATTCTCCGGTATATAGCAAAAACTAAAAAATGTTCTAATTTGTTATTTCATCTCACAACTCATTAATTTTTGGTGACAAGTTTCAAGTCTTGGTTTGACTCATCAACAGGTCCCAAATAGCGAAATTGGGTGATTTGAAAAACAAATGAAAAAATGAAAAAAAGAAAAAATGAAATAAAAGAAATGAAAAGTTTGAGAAAAATAGAAAAAACAATTTTTTTTTTATTTATTAAAAAATGTAAATTTTTTTAAAGAAGCAGATTCATTCGAAGCGAATCGAACCTGTATACGCCACGTAGTGGGCTGAAAAATAAAGAAGAAAAGGAAGAAGAAGAAGCGTTTCGTGTCAGCAGAAAACCTTCCACTCATCGGGGCAGGTTGGTTTTCTGCCTGCTGCAGACGCTTGAAAATAGATCAAACTGATCTCTTCTCATATAAACTCAGAATAAATTCTGGGTGTGAATTACATGAGGAAAAATACTCCTATACAAGCCCAGGAGGAAAAATAATTCTTTTTTTCATTTTTTCATTTGTTTTTCAAATCACCCAATTTCGTTATTTGGGACCGGTTGATGAGTCAAACCAAGGCTTGAAACTTGTCACCAAAAATTAATGAGTTGTGTGATGAAATAACAAATTAGAACATTTTTAGCTTTTACTACATACCGGAGAATCCCAAAAAATTCTTTCTTGAACAAAATCTTTTTACAATATAGTAATATCAATAAAATTAACCAAAACATCCTTGGAAATACACCGTAGATCTGACATTTCGCGATTTAAATAACACGACCATAGATAGCACTTCAAGTAATCAACTCCAACTAACAAGATTGCGCGCGGGAAAAATCTTATGTGTGTGCTTGAAGAGGAAGAGAAAACTGTTAATATCATTCCCATGATTGCACGTGGGTAATCGTGGCGTGTCATGTCGTCCACACATATACGAGTCATCATGTGGAAACTAGGAATGCAAATGATTGCGGGTACGCCAACACCTTAATGTGTGGCTTGCTATTGTTACCAATTTTGGAATTAAAGCATAAAGAAAAGTTTATAACTTAAGATTTAAACCTAACCCACCATCAACTACCTCCACGGTATTCCTACTTCCTACTCTAGAAACTCATAGGAAAATATGTGATATAAGCTTTATTTTTCAATTTGTGAAGGGTGACATAGACATGCCTTTGATGCTTAAGAAAATAAATTCTGATTCAAGAACGATCGAATGATTTTATTTACCTCTGCTCCCATCGCGCCAACTTTGGACACTTTGAGTCTAGAATGTGCTGTACTTTTAATTTGAATTTTCATTCGCTTTACTTTTATATGAATATGTCTCAGTTAAGCAAAATTTTCAAAATTTGTTCTGTATTATAGCTTTTATTTGAGTATTGTTTTTCAATAATTGTAGCTAGCATTTTTGGCGAAATAAATAAATTCAAATTATTCCAAATACCATCCATCAAATATTTAAATTTGATCTACAACTTACGCTACCAACTCTCAACCACAGCCATAGTCTTCACTATGGATTTTGAGAATTATCAACCTTTTCCTCTTTCACCATGCAACATTATTTCGGGTTATACTATATAGTAAATCAATATCACGGGAGATTAAGAGAGATTGAGAGTTGAGCATTTCAAATTGAGTTTATATAGGGTGATGGAAAATTTTTCAATTACATATTACAATCGTTGAATAAAAATCAATAATGTAAAAATAGTTTTTCATTTCATTCGTCAAAGTTATATTTAAAGGTAAATAATGAATATGAAAAATTTCTAGATTGTACAAGCTATACCGTAACGTTGTTAGCACAGACAACGATCTGCCATACAGCTTTCACTACTCATCTTAGGCAACAAATCTAATTATATAATACCAAAAGCTCTAATTTAGTACCCAATCGAAGACAATATACCTATCGATTAGAGTCTTTTCTCTCACATACAATAGAGAAAAATAATCTTTAGTTTCTAAATCATGAAACAAAAATTAATCTTTAATTTAATTTTTTTTTATAGCTATATATTTTTTTATCTGCTTCTTCTATTTCTATTCGCTTTATTTTTTTATAATTATAAATTTTTTTCTCAATGTACTTGCTATGTTGCAAACTATTCTCGGAGAGGCGTACGAAAAATCTGACTATTTTAAATACAATTTACACTTATTTATTATATATATTCTGCAGCTCACAGTAGTCATTTTCCTTGACAAAGAAATTTCTTTTAATTCAAATTATCTCTTTTGAATCCCCTCTTCGTTGCACCTACCAGAATGTGAAAATCGGAAAACGATTATGGCCCGTAAAAAGCTCGTCGCTGTGCCCCGTAAAAAGTTAGTCATTATGCCCCATAAAAAGTTATCTAGTTATCATATCTCGCAAAAAACTCGTCATTATGCCGCCAGGGGCGGATCCAGGATTATTGTGAGGGTGGTCGCAACTGTGGTTTAAAATCGGTATAAGCTCGAAACAGATCAAAATTTCGAAGACACTCACCTTCACTCGCAAATATCAAACGCACAAACATATCATTTACGAGGTTGGGGTCGAACAGATAAGCAAGCTACCACTCTAAACGAACAAAGTTACTCAAAGTTCGACTTATGCCATTCGTGAAAGTCAAACACGGTGTGAAATTATTTATTTTGTTTTGGTTTGTAAATGGTGTAAGTGTAACACTTCCGAATCATCCATTTCGGTTAGTTAAAATAGCGAAATACATTCATCTAAGGCCACGCTCGTAACAACTAGTGACAGAAGTAAAATAAAATCGCGAAATAAAGTGGTGGCATTTGACTTTGAAATTCAAAGAGTGATTAATTTGGTGAAATCGTGTGAAACTTTCCTGCTTTAAGTGGAAATTCCGAAAGTTAATTTTATATTAAACTGTGAGTGAATTATCAAAGTAATGGGACGCAAACTAGAGGAGCTTCGCATACAGGAATTGAAAGTGTAGTTGGGGAAGCGGTCATTGCCAACGACAGGTCTAAAGAATGTTCTAGTCGACCGACTTAGACAAGCTTTGATAGAGGAAGAAAAGAATCGTGAGACATACATTTGCGAGGAAGAATTAGAAGCTGAAGAAGAGCCTGCGATAAACATAGAACAGCTTTTGGGTACTTTAATGATCAAAATGGAGCTTTCAACCATACAAGCGAAGAACGCTCATGAGGAACAAAGGAATGCTTTTGAGGAACAAAAGAATTCTCTAGAAGCCCGTTTAGATGAGCAGAAGAATTCTCTGGAATCACGTTTAGATGAGCAGAAGAAATCTCTGGAGGAACAAAAGAATTCTCTGGAATCCCGTCTAGATGAACAAAAGAATTCTCTAGAAGCCCGTTTGGACGACCAAAAGAATGCTTTTGAGGAACAAAAGAATTCTATGGAATCCCGTCTAGATGAACAAAAGAATTCTCTAGAAGCCCGTTTAGACGACCAAAATAATGCCCTTGGGGAACAAAAGAATTCTCTAGCAGCGCGTTTGGACGAACAAAAGAATTCTTTGCAGAATTGTCTAGAAAGTTGTTTGGAGGAACAGAAGACTTTTCTTAAGAACTCATTAGATAAGCAAAATGTAAAAATTGAAGGAATCCAGCATGAAGTGCTGGAAGTTCAACAGCAAGTGTCGGAATGCAACAAAATATTACGGAGAAGCTTGACAACATTAAAGCAGATTTGGAGAGAATGAAGCATCGACAATCACGGCACGATGGAACTGAAATATCCGGTGCAGGCAAAATTCGTGGCATATTTTCCAGAGACAGTTTGAGGCAGCTTTCGAAGTAAATGGATGGAATGACGAAGACAAGGCTACAACTCTGGTGTTAGCACTTCGAGGTCCTATTACAAACTATATCGATTCAAAGGCAACATGATTACACTTCATTAGTACAGGCGATAGAATTACGTTATGGAGATGAGCACATGCAGGAAGTATATCGCCTGCAATTACGGAACAGTATTCAAAAGCATGGCGAGTCACTACAACAACAGCAGGCTGATGTGGAAAGATTAGCTTATCTTTCATACTCTAGCGTAAATGCAGAATTTCTTATTGAAGTAGCAACAGAAGCATTTGTGAACGCTATCGCAGATCGAAATTTACAACAAGCACTAAAGCTAGCAGGAAAGAAGTCAACAGCAGAAGCGCTACCCTATGCTTTAGCATATTAATCTGCTAGACATGCTTCTCGGAGTGCAGTACGAGTGAGAGAAATTTCGGTGGAGGAATGTACTTGCAACAGATTTCAGTCATCAGAGAGCACTCGGTCACATGGTATTCTTCGATGCTGGAACTGTAATAGACCCGGACACCTCCAAAGAGACTGCAGAAAACGTCGACGAATGGAATCACAAGAAGAGGAGGACAGAAAAGTATGCCAAAGATGTGGAGCTAGGGAGCAAGCTATTCGTAAAGAGACGAGAAATCAAACGGCGACTAGTCGCATCAGCTCTCCTGTTGAGAAGTGGGAAAACATGTAAAAACCAACTTTGGGGGGCAGAAGTTGGTTGGTAGAGTCGACGGCCCCGAAGTCATCATTTAAGTAGGCCAGTTGCAGAGAAATAATAACAGTCTCGTTATATATGGAAGTGTAGGAAAAAATGACTGCGCAATCACTATCGACACTGGTGCTTCGAGATCAATTATTAGAGCAGATCGGCTCAAAAACAAGTGGCTTCAAACCAATTCCAAATATTTATTAAGAACAGCAACTGGAGCAGCAGCACAAGTTTTTGGAGAAATAACTTTGGATGTTCAACTAGGCGAACTACTATTTCCTCACACTTTCCTGGTTTCAGATATCATGGATGAATGCATTCTTGGAGTAGATTTCATAACCACATATAAAATAATTCTGGATGTCGGAGAACAGATCCTCAAATATGGCAACATAGAAATTCCTATGAGACTAGGAGTAGGACCAGATTATTCTTCGAAAATAAAGACGATGGTATGTGAAAATATTACTCTCTCTGCGTGCTCCAAGACGCTAGTATGGCCAAAGCTTACTGATAACATCGGAACCTGCCGATTCTATCTGGTGGAGCCTAACCCTACTAATATGACGTCGAACAACATCGTTGGTAAGACTTTAGTGAAGGCAGAAGGCGCAACATTAATTCCAGTCAGAGTGCTCAACACATCCGAAAATGAGGTACAACTAAAAGAAGGTGCTATAATTGGAAATTGTGAACCCGTTTACCAAATCGTCAATTTGGGTAATGGTAGTAATAATGTCAAGGAGACAAAACCTATACCAGCTACTACCCAACAGGTTCAGAAGCTTCTTTCATCTAGTGCCTTAAGTGAAAAGCAATGGAACGATGCTATAGAGGTGATCGAGGAATTTTCAGAATTATTTGCAATGAATGATGATGATTTCGGCAAAATAAATCTTGTCCAGCATCGAATCGATACAGGAGATTCTAGGCCCATTCGGCAGACACCACGAAGACTACCTTTAGCCAAACAAACAGAAGTTGCGGTTGGGATTCATTTGATTGAAGTCTGTTAGTGGAGATGATAGAAATGAAGTTGATCTCTATGAATACGTCCGGGTTAAAGGGTTATCTGCCAGTAAATTGGAAACCAGATACGATATTCAACACAGTATCAGCCACTGGTAAAGCATTTGCAACAATTCCTGGTATAATATAAATGAATATACATTTGTCTGGATTATTAGTTATCCATGAATCACATTCTGAGTTTATTGCTTTTCTCAATGGGCCGAATAAACTTCTATCTAACGGTTGCAAGTTATATGTGCAATGTGCAGGAAACGATAGTAAAGAAATCCAGTTCTCCTAGTATAAGTCGATTGCAGCTATGCTTAAATGCGATCCGTGGTTATCCATCAGCAATAACACCGGCCTTTTTCGAGAGCAGTTAGTATTGCTGATAAAATGATTTAAGATTTTAGTCAATTTTTCCGTTTTCATCCAATCAGATTTATTGGCATCTCCACTGCAACCTGGTGAGCCACCTTGACGGAAGTAATTGCGGAAACGAACACGCGGAAAACCACGAACGGTGGTGTTTGTACCCCTGTGGCTGAAACAGCTACAGCAACTGTAGCAAGCTGATCTAGCTCTGCAGATGTGATTCTTTCCGATTTGCTTAACACTGACACAATTCGATTAGGACTTTGAACGATTGTTACACCTAATAATGAAATGAAAACTTAGTAGCCTCTATATTATTCTTAAATGAAAATGTAATTAACTAGTTTCATTCATATTAAAACCAGTTTCATCCATATTAAATATATCCTTAGCAGGAAACTTCATCCGTTCCAAAACTATCCGAAGATTGCCGAAAAACATGCCGACATTTGTTCTATTGAAATTAGACGCCCTCGCCAAGGTCTGATCCAGCACAATCCAATTTATCCTAAGAATTTGGAAATTTGCGCTGTTTGGAAATAGCTAATTCGTAGGCAATTTTTCGGACTTCCTTAGGAGTCAAGCCGTAGTAATTATCGGAACATGCAGGGATATAACAGATCACCTCCTTCTCTTGCTCTTCCGAAAACACATACAACAACCAGTATGTGATTAACCTATACGAACTTCTTTTATGTTTTACTTTCTTGAAGCACCTGGGTTAGGTAAGACATTTGCTGATAAGTTTCTTGTATCTACATTATTTAAAATTTTATTTAACCTTCTTGAGGTTGCTTCAGGAACATTATATTGCCGTGCTACACTATTCACACTTCTACTTTCTTCACTAATAACATTTAATGCAGTAGGTAAGTAATGCTTCTTTATTAGCCGCGGAGGTTTTTTTTTATATTTCCGTACCATTGCTAATGTAAATGTCAATGAAATGTCATTAAATTAAAGCTAAGTAGCAATGATTAAAAAATAAACTAGGTATTTATGGTAATTACTAATAACAAGTATTTAATGAAATCACGGATTTAAACACAGTCTTCATCGTTTTCTTTTCTTTTTTACATGCACCATGATTTTGATGAATTATGCTGTGCATTATTGTCTACATTATACTAATGCAGTTATCACTTTTGAAAATTTGTTGGTATGTATATATGAAGAGAAGAATATGATGCATTGGGGAAAACAGCCAATTTATTTTTAGTTATAATAATACATATGTGTCCAAGAGATGCTTATCCGTTAATGAAATTTAAAAAAAAATATCACGTTGATTAACGGTTAAACATCTTTTCTTAGTGTAAACACTCGTCGTTATGCCCAATATGAAATTTATTATTATACCGACAAAATGCCCACCATAAATACTCTAGACTTACTCACCATTCAAATCAAAACACCTGAAATATTCCCTCAAACACAATCTTTGGAACAGCTAAAACTTTTGCGTATTCTAATTGCAAAATTCGTCTGCTCTTTTTGTACAGTAAAAATTACTAATGTGAAATAAATGTTGACCATATGTTGGCAATACTGAACCCTGCATTCTGGGTATCATAGCGCAAATTTTTAATAAAGCTGATTACAGTGATATTCATTCTTCACTATGCCCCGTTCGTCATTATCCCCCGGGCTACCCTATATCCTTTAGATTTCATCTAGGGTATAAAAATACTGTCTCGCCACCAAAATCGTCAATCAAGAGGCACTTACTCATTCCCGCATATATTTTAAGACAAGATTTTAACAAAATTTAATACTAAACAAGTAAAAAATAGAATTGGTCTAAGCCCAATCGTTATGATACCCTCTAGATCAGGGGTGGGCATTAAGTCGAACACGATCGACCGGTGGACCGCCAAGACATTTTTGGGTGACCGTCTTTACTAAGGCCTAAGACGCGCAGCCTAAAACAAACGGCCAAGTGCCAGTGTCAGATTCGCACATGAAGGGATTCGTACCTGTACAAAATTTAACACTATGTAGGTACTTTTTATTTAAACACTTTCAAAAAAAATTGTATTGCTCCAATATAAAACCAACGATGCCTGGATCTGATGTAGAGAAGTCGTCAATTTTTTTTTCAGAAATTTACTGTAAATGTTTTCCTTAGAATTTGTATACAATATTGGAGGCCAATATATGAGGCAAAAGTATATGATTCTCCTTAGAAAAATGATTTGATGAATGTGTAGACGACACATGTACCTTCATTGGAAGCACACGACAACGCTTAAGTACATACGTCGGTGACACATTCATCGATTAAAGTATGTTCGCTGCTCACTGTATTGTATATGTCCAGCAGTCGCTCATAGTTGTTCAAACATTCAACTTGACAATTTTGTGTTACTTCTTTGTGTAGTAAAAATACTAAGCTGTCATATTTTAAAAGAGGGGTACAATGTCGAAAACAAATGTTAAAAAAAGTAAAACATACAATTTTAATACATAATGGGAAGAACAGTTTTTATTTACAGTAATGGTGAATACAAAATGAGTGTGCTATATATGTCATGCAAGTGTGGCACTTCCAAGAAAAAGAAAACGTTGGAAGACATTTCAAAAGCATACATGGAAGTTTTGAGATAGATTTTCCGTTAAAAAGCGAATTGTGTAAACAAAAATTAAAAGAATTAAATCGCAATTACTCGGACAACGATCAAATTTGATTAAACCCAGTACTATATCTAAGGCTGCAACAGTTGCATCTTTTCGTGTGAGTCATGTGTTAGCAAAACATAAGAAACTTTTCGCAGATGAAAAAATGATAAAAAAGGCGTTTCTGGAAGCCAGCGATTAATTATTGGATTCATTCAAGAACAAAAATGAAATTATTTCCGCAATTAAAGACGTACAACTTTTCCGTATAACTATGACGCGCAGAGTAGCAATTATGAATTCGGATCTGACTGATCAGCTGATAGAAGATATGAATAACTGCATATGCTTTTCTCTGCAGTTTGACGAATCTACGGACGTGATTGATATTTCTCAACACCAGGTGAAGATATTTAGTGCGTATTCAAAAAATACATAGATGAGAAAAAAATTCCCCCATCAATGACCGGCATAGTCAAGGGATTTTTGGCTATGTGTATGAGAGACGATGGCTTACCGCATTTTCTTTCTTATCATTGCATTATTCACCAACAGGCCCTCTTTTGTAAAATTCTAAATATGCGTGATGTTATGGGAATCTGCATGAAAATTGTGAACTCAATTCGAGGAAGAAGTCTTCAGAGAAGAATGTTTGGGGCCCAACTCGAAGAAAACGAATCTGATTACGGGGAATTGTTATGTCACGTTCGTTGCTTAAGTCGGAATATATTTTTAGAAAGATTCAGGGACCTAATACAAAAGGTAAAAGATATTTTGGATTCAAAGGATGCGTTGAATTTAATGATGATGTTTGGTTGATGGATTAAGCTTTTGTTGTTGATATAACAAGCTATATTAATGAACTGAATTTACAATTGCAAGGGAAAAATCAAACAATAGTAGAATTGATTGGATTCAAAAACAAGTTAAAGCTTATATCTTCCCAGTTGATGAAGAATGAACTAAAAAATTTCAAAAATTCAAGAATTTACTAGACTTGAACCAATTCTTACATTCATGTGTTACCCATTTGGCAATGTTGATGTGGAAGAAATAACTGAAAATATAAATTATATATTCTCTTTATCTCTTGAGGAAAGCGATGTTTTTCTTCTTCGAAATGACATAATTTCAAAAGCACGTAGTTCAGAACCTAAGAATAACTTTTGGAATCTAATGTACGAAGTAAAGTATCCTAATTTATAAAAAGTTGTATTTCACTTAAAATCGTTCTTTGGCTCTACCTACCTGGGTGAATCTGCATTTTCAACGATGAATAGAATTAAGACAACATATCGTTCCCGACTTACAGACGACCACTTAGAATCCAGTGGCAGATTAGCAGTTAGTAATTATATACCGAGATATTCAAAATTAGCGGACAATATGCAGACTAAGTCTTCTACTAACTACAACTACGAAAACTAATTTTAGATGAAAATGATTTATTTTTATGTGCTTTGGTTTTGAATTGTTTGATAATAAATCATTTGATATTATTATATTTGTGGCTATTATTCTTATGTTTGTATCTTTTGTATTTATATTAAGTTATAATAAATATTGTAGACCTTTTTTTTCAGCTCACCACAACAACGCCACTCGGTGGACCGCAGCACCTTGAAAAACGTAAACGTAGCCCGTACTCTGGAAAAGTCTGCCCACCCCTGCCCTAGATGAATGCTCGTTTATAATATCGTATGGTCACCCATCTGTGCAGGTTTGATTTTTGAAGTGGTTTTTCGCATATACTTTTAGAACGGTTCGTCGGAAAGTAAAAATGATAATAAACAATTTTATGAGATTGTATATTTTGAAGAACTTTACAGTACAATAAAAACGTCTACGACAGATCATTTTCACAACATACGTAAAAAGGTTAAATTTTTATATAGCTATACCAAGAAGGGGTTACACGATTTAGCCCATTTTTAAAATTGTGCCATCGCGGAACACCTTTTTTATAAAATTAATTTTAGGCAAGAAAACTCACACCTGCAATGCTTTCCACGGTGACAGTGAACAAATTGTTATGAAAAAATCTTCCCACGAAGTCACAGACAGCCTCAGCCAGCATCAAAGCCTAGAAAGAAATAAAAACATATTAACAGATCAGGCAAATGCTACGAAGTCTCAGATAATTTACGATCTGAGACTTTAACTAAAGGCGATTTGAAAAGTTATCAAGACAGATCGGTAGTAACTAAGTATTACGTCTTGCTTAACTAAACTATATGGGGAACATTGACCGGTTTTTTACCAACCTTTTTTGCCTAAAATTTGTTTTTTACTTTCTCATTATTATCTTATCTGGGACAGTGGCGGATCCAGGATTCCGGTGAGGGAGGAGGGGCGTAACTATGGTTTAAAAATGGTATGTGCTCAAATCTGAACAAAAGTTTGAAGACACTCGTCACCACTCTCAAATATCAAATGCACAAAATTTATTGTTTAAAAGATACGAGTCGAGCAAATTAGCAAGTGGCTACCACTAGCAACGAAGAAAGTTGCTGAAGGTTCTTTGCCACTCCGAAAAGTCAAAGGGGATGTTAGATTATTAATTTTGTTTTCGTTTGTAAAGGATGGACGTGTTAGTGTTAGTGCTAGTATAACTAGGGAAATGTATTTTACTCAAATTCACGAATCATCATAAATTGTATCTTTGTAACATAGAGGAACTCAAAATGTACATTTACTTCAAATAGCAATCACACAAAAGATGCAATTCATAGCTTGTACCTATATAACTTCGTCGGCAAGCTAACAAAGTGTGACTTTTTTTGTTTTTTATATTATTAAGCCAAGCTCAGGAGATATCCTATGAGCTATGATGCAAAGCACAGCATGGCAAGAAGGTGATAAAGAAGGCAATTAGGGAATATGAGGAGGGTGGCGAAGGTGCTGATGTATGTCACCCTTCAACTTTCGCAGATTGCATCCCGGAGAAAAGACAAAAGATTGTACACTGTCCCACGTTCGCACACGACCGAAAGTATTTTGAATGGTAAAAGGGTGTGCGCGGTTTGCAGTGCGAGTATTACATACAGAAATCAGTGATCAGACTAGATATTTCATCAGAACATTGATCATGCATGTAGAAATATAGGAACGAAGGGCAACCAACATTACGGCGGTGTTCGTTTAAATCCTTATGACAAGTTTTTGCCACATCACCAATGAGCTCAAGGCTCTCTTTTTGACAATATCCAACGAAGCTACGGCTCTACGGCCAGCCCCGGGCTACATATGGTAATTGTATTCCATTCTAGTTCTGATGTAGGACTTTTAGAGAAGCGCTAGAATCGATGGGCTGAAATATTTCGTACACCTTTTCAGATATCCAAGATATTTCGATGTTTATTTGGCAACAGAGAAGATGTGATCTGTTCAGCTTAACTAACTGCAAATATTAATGTCAAGAACGCATAAAGAGGTTTATCATCATGCAGTGCTCCATCAAACGAAACGGGAGTGGAAAAATTATGATCTTTATAACTTAGATGTATTGAATTCAATGCGATTCGGTTTACTCCAAGCGAGGAAGCGAGGATATTATCATGGTGGTTATTTGTGGTTATTCACGGATCTAATCGTGCATTCTAGTTTTTGACAGATGTGGCGTTTCCTCTGTAATTCCCAAGGGTGTCAAGGGAGTAAGCGAAACCAAGGGTACTGTCATCGGCAAAACAATGGATGGGATTGAAAGTAAGAGAAAGCAGATCATTAATGAAAATAGAGAACAGAGATGTAGAGATAGCAGAGCTCTGAGGCTGAGATTGAGATGTAACGCCATCTAATATAATCCGTATTAATCGACCAGATAAATCACTTTACATTCATAATAGAATGGGACGAGAGAGGCCAAGTGCTTTAAGTCTGGCTCAAAGGGCTGAACTCCAGACATTGTGATAGGCCTTTGAAATATCTCGGGCAACGATTTTGAACTCACCAAAATTGAGCAGACTAAGGCTTCAACGTTCCATAAGAAAAGTCAGAAAAAGAAAAGCCATATTGGCCATCGTTGTGGGTTCGATTAGTTTCTAGATATTTCATTAATTTTGAGTTAATGATAGATTCAAAAACCTTTTTAAGAATCGAAGTGATTGTAATTGGTCGTTAATTTGAGGGATCACTACCCTTTCTTTTCTTGGGAATAGGCTGAACGTTAGGTAGTTTCCAAGCAATTGGAAATTTTCTTGTCGAATAAGATAAGTAGAATAGTTTGCGCAGAGTTTTAGCCAAGAATGAGGCACAGGTTTTATTTAACGGGGGTTGAAACTATAAGGACCTCCAGCTATGGAGACGGTGATCTCCTTAAGGATCTTTAACACATATCTCGCATGGCTGTGTATTGGCTCTTGTATACATCTACAATGGAGATGTAAAGTGGAGTCAACAATCACTTCATTCTATTCCTTAGAGGAACTGCTGAAATTGATCCTGGTAGTTTTAACCTGGGACGAGAAACCTTTGCTGCCTTTGCTTCTTGCCAATATTCTAACGTTCTGGTCAAAAAGAAAGTTTTCTCTTTGGATAGTGTTTCAGTTCTGGACATGGATGCAATTGATAGGTGCGAAAAGCAGACTAGACTATTTCGCTTTTATTGCTTGCTTGTAATAAACGTTAAACCAAAAGTGATTTTGCTGTTGTTAAATTCTGCTGTTTAAATACTGTATCTATTCACGCATGCCTAAGACTTAGAATTGTACTAAATTAAAATGTGCATTCATAAACATCCCTTAAAGCAAAACAGACCGACCAATCAAATTCTCTACGATACTCATTGAGACTTTCCCAATCTGCAGATTTATTTTGTTTTTATTTAACGTTTACGAAATAATAAAAAGAATTATTTAAAAGCTAATCTAATGATTTAAATGTAATAACACTCACTACAACAATGCACAATGACTTCTGCGCCGTTTTGTAGTTCCGCTGATTTTCACCAATTACGAATTGTTCTAAGAATCCGTCTTTACATGGAAGGATTTTCATAGACCCTTTGGCAGCTGTCTTCAATTAAAACAAACCTTCCATCGATTTACTGCAATTTTTTTTTCAATTTGCTTCCGGGGAAGGGGGGGGGCTGCGCACAATAGCTGGATCCGCCCCTGATCGGGGAGCATTTGAACCCAGTTATTTCACACATGGGCAGATTCACTGATGCTCAACTTGTCACTATGCGTAAAACTTTCTCTTTTAATTTCTATCTCGCTTTAATTTACAGGGAAATAAGTTAAACGCCAGTGCAGTCCTACAAAAAATTAAATAGCCAGTACAAATAAACCATATGGATTTAGAGTGAATTTTGAATGAATTTTTGTTTCCATACTACATAAGTGAATTTTTTAATTAAATTAAAATAAATTTCGAGTGGATTTTAAATGAATTAAAGCAAATTTTTGAACCAATTAAATTAGAATATAAATTCTAGCATTAAGTAAAAATAGGGTCTAGAATTCTGTTTAAGAGTAAAAATTGGTGGATTTAAATTTGAATTGAATTGCCTAGGCTAAAAATCGTTCTCTGATAAATTGCAATAATTGTAATTATTTTATGATTTGGCCCACATTAGGACTTACCAGAAATTGTATTTCCTATTTTTATGAAAACGCCGTGTAAAAATTTTTAGTTCTCTAAGTTAACGCGTTATCAGGCACTGTCCAAATACATATCGTGAAAAACGAAATTTCTGTACGTCAACCCCAAGAAGGAGTTGCCCGATTTGTCTCATTTTCGAACTTAATTTTAAATCCCGTGTGCAAAATTTCAGCTCCCTAATTATACGCATTCTCGAGTTATCGTGCGCACAGACGGACGGACACACATAAATCAAAATAACTTTTAATATTATGTGTGAGTGTTGAATCCATTTTGCTCTAGCAGCATTATTTCTATGCGTTACAAACGGAATGACAGACGTAGTACACCCTACGATTTCGTCTGGGGTATGGAAATAGACTAGTTAGCAAAACCGATAGATTATGTAAAATAAGCGGAGAGTTTCAAAATTAATAGCAAACACAATATCAACCCCAATGCCACGGAAACATTAGACGGGATATCCAATACACAGTTAGTATGCATGCCATTTTATGAGACTGTGGAGCGCTGCGCAGTGCCTACTTTCATCAGTTGCTGTTTATTTTCATTTCTTCTGATGTGCACAATGCCATTTCTCGTAGGATGCCGTTCTTGTGTTCACACGAAATGTCTCACTTGATACAGAGATTGGATGTTCTGCAAGAGCAGCAATCTGCCTAAAACTGTTCGTTATATTCTCCGTCTGAATGCTGGATATACCGTGTATAATAAAATCAATGAGGCGCATAAATTCTTACAGGTCCTCAACTCTTGATCATAATGGCGGGTATGGCCCTCTAGGTAACTTGTTTTCTCATGCTGAAATTCTTTCAGTGAAACTACCAATGCAATCATCTAGCCTTGAGATAATCCGGCTCTCGACTTGTTTAGTCGTCGATTTTACTCATTAGAGGAGTGTCCATTTGCTGAATTAACTTTCCCAACATAAATTACCATTTTTTCTCCTAAATGACAAGAATTCGAACAAAAAAAATATTTTTGTATTTTTGTTCCAGATAAAAATTCATATAAGACCTGAAAAGTATTAAATTTCCTTCAGAGACCCAACCTAAGCTCATTGTAAACAGATCCGACCTTTATAATCGGGTGCTGAAAGAACTCTTCTGTCCCCATCAGGATCAAGTTTTTTCACTGTACATTTTCAGTTTTGTTTTCAGTTTATTATGATTATTATTTTTTAAATGCATGACCTTTTCTAATTTTAAAATTCACTGTTACATATTTTTCAGGGGTTTTTAATTGTTCCATTTCCTGTTGTGTTGAGATTTTCCGCTCCAACTATTATCTGAGTTCCAACTAATCTACCCGAAAAGCTTCTGCAGGCTTTTTCCTTTTAAATAAAACAGTAGATGCCCTGATGAAGCTTGTAAAAAAAGTCTCTGTTCTGTGTTTATGTGTTTGAACTTGAAATGTGATTGACAAGAAGAGCAAAAACCTAGATATATGTCATGAATTATATAAATGCAGAAATATTGGTTATGAAGTTATACTATTAATAGTCAGCGAGCCCATTAAATGAGCAAACTGTTTTCATATAAAGTGCTATTTAAACGAAAATGCTGATAGAATCACAGGGCATTTCAACTACCTTACACAATCCAGGTTACAATTTGTAGGAAGAAATATAAAAATAGTATAATTAGTATCTTAATAAACTAAAAATAACAGGTGTAATTAGTTGATTAAATTCGCAAGTGTGTCCATGTAAAGACATATTGTAATCCTTGGATACAATAATTTGCTGGAAGTGATGCTGAGAGTCTTTGTTGGATTCTGCTTTTGTCAATCCATATTTACTTTAAATGAAAATAATTTCACGTTATTTCGAACTTAAAAATAATTAGATTAAACGAATTACAATTAAGTTGTATCACTGGAACTTTAAAAAATACTACTCGAATCCCCAAAATTAATAACAATTAATAAATTCGTTCATTTTTTGCAACGACCATTTGCAATGTAAAACTGTCAAACTATAATGGCATGTTACACTGCCCATGGCATCTTCATAAACAAATGCCTCTTTTTGGTCAAACAGCTAGTTAGTTTATGGAAAAATACACTTAAAACTAATTTTTTCAATATGTATATTTATATAACACTAATCCATTAGTGGTAAATGTGTGGTGATAGTACTGTCCCTTGCGCATAGTTCCTATAACCACGGCTGCGTTGTCGCAGGTATAAGAATCTGAAAAGTTAAGGTTAATTGCGGAAATAAAGAGCTAGAGTAAGCTAAAGAGATGAAAGCTTGAAAACAGGGTTATCTTCTACGGTAACGCTTTACAATCTGAATGTAATTGTGGTGCTTATCCCCTATGAATATCACGTACAACCGTTGTTGTCTTGATCTGATTTTCTTCAATAAATAACGTCTCCGGGGTAGGATATCAAGAAAGGTTCTTGATTGGACCTCGTAGGAAATTACACCCCTTTGAAGTAGGAGGTCGAGGAATGTTCTTGGCTGGACGCCTTCAGAGATTATGCTTCTTGAAGTAGGCAAGTCAAAGCACGTTCCTGCACAGGATAATGACATTTATAAATAATGAAAAATTTATTAAGAAAATATTCTTCGGAACTGTTATTTTTGGATAAATAAACTTCGTAGGATACTTCCTTAGCTGTGCATGCTCTACGATGAACGATCTTAAACTGATTTACTTTATGATCTGGACTAGCTAGGATGTTTGCTTCCGTGAGAATAAATTGATCACAACTGACTTAAAAAACTAACATTGTTTCGATTTTCGCTTTCTTATGCTTACTTACAAAAACTTAAAAAAAGAATGCATTTACGCTGCACAAAGTAGAAATTAGGGAACAGACGAATTTAGAAGCGTCCCCAATGTTCAGGTCGATACAGCGGTTAAATATTTAGAGTGCATTTTCTATTCAAGTTTGCTCGCGTCGCCACATTACTCCGCTGCCAGGGAAATCGTAAAGGTACTGTTGTGGTTCGTCCAGCCCGAGTGGTACGATGCGGAATCACAGTGGAGCCATCCCGCAGAAATCTAATATGCCGAGATACTGTATTTGTTGGAGGTGCTATGACATGATTCGTATTTTGGATGTTGGGGTTCTCAGATGTTGGTCGAGAATTTTTTTGGTTTGTAACCAAAAAACTTTCAGCAACGGGTTGAACTGATATGTCTTGATCTTGTGTAGCGTGAGTGCTGTGACATTGTTCTGGACCATCAACACTCGACTCGGAGAAGCAAGGTATGAGTCTATTTAAGGAAATGTTACGATCTTTATTCCTGACCTTCAGCGAAAAAAACTTTTCATGGCGCTTCAGCACTTTGAACGGACCTTCATAAGGAGGTTGAAGCGAAGCTCTAATAGCGTCAGTTCTAATGAAAACGTGTGAACAATTATCGATATTTTTGAATTTGAATTGGGCTTGACGAGAATGGTTTGATGCAGGAATCGGCCTGATTTCAACGAAAACATTACGCAAAGAGATGACGAATTCACTTTGAGGTTGTGTTTTGCAGTTTTGTAGGAAGTCACTTGGTATACGTAATTTTTTCCCATATACAAGTTCTGCGGGCGCTGCGAGGAATTCCTTTCTGAAAGTAGTTCTGAGTCCTAAAAGAACGAAAGGTAAAACTCTGGACCATGACTTTTCTTGATAAGCCATAAGTGAAGCTTTCAGCGTTCTATGCCATCTTTCTAAGAATCCGTTGGATTGAGGATGGTAGGCCGTTGTCCTATTGCGTACGAAACCGAATAGATTAGATAGTTCAGTAAATAGCACTGACTCAAACTGTGATCCCTGGTCTGTAATTATTGTTTTGCTACCAAATCGGGATATCCAACTTTGACACAGCATCCGCTATCGTTTCAGCATGCATATCGGCTAAGGGAATTGCCTCAGGCCATCTGGTAAATCTCTCGATGATAGTGAGGCAATATCTAAAGCCTTGTGAGGGCGGTAGCCGTCCTATTAAGTCTAGATGAATGACTTCAAAGCGATCTGAACATTCCTGGAATGTTCCCAGGGGACTCTTGCAGTGGCGAGAAATTTTACTTCGCTGACACGCTAAGCATGCGCGAGACCATGAATTGACGTCCTTGTTGATAGAAGGCCAGAAATATTTTTGTGTGACCATTTTGTTGGTTGCTCGGATGCTGGGATGTGCTAAGTTGTGGATTGAAGTAAAAATTTGTTTCCTAAAATATTTTGGAATGTATGGCTTGGATTTGATAGGATCGATTTAGAAAAACAATTCTTTATCTGACCCGAAAAATGGAAATTTCCTAAACCTATATGGAGAATTTTGACGGAGTTGTTGGAACTCAGTATCTTCAGCTTGCCTTTCTGAGATTGATTCGAAATTCACAGAACTGATCAGATGTATGTCTTCAATTCTGGAAAGGGCGTCAGCAACCACGTTATCTTTTCCAGGTACATGTCTGATCTCTGTTGTGAATTGGCCAATATAATCCAGGTGACGCAATTGTCGTGGAGACGCTTTTTCGGGATTTTGTCGAAAACCGTAGACTAGGGCCTTATGGTCCGTGTATAAGGAGAAGGGGCGTCCTTCTAATAAGTACTGAAAATATTTGATTAATTTGTAAGCCGCCGGAAGCTACCTATCGTAGGTACTATAGTTCCGTCGTATGCACCGTCTTTTTTGGGACCTCTGAGATATTGGTTAAGTAAAATTTGAGCCTCTGCGGCGTGCGGTAAAAATCTGCGATGAAAATTTATCGTTCCTAAAAAACGTCGCAATTGATTCACTGTTTCTGGCAACTTGAAGTTTACTATCACCTCGACTCAGGAGAGGGCTTATCGCCCTGAGTTGTGATGAGGTGCCCCAAGAATTTCACCTGTTCTTTCATTAACGTGCATTTTTCAATGTTGATGAACAGACCAAATTCTTGAAGTTTCTTGAAAATGAGTTCTAAATGGTTGTAATGTTCAATTTTGGATTTTGAGGCAATCAAAATATCATCTAGATAAACAAAACAGAACGAAAATCCTCTTAAGACTGTATGAATAACCCCTTCAAAGGTTTGAGCTGCGTTACAAAGACCAAACGTCATTCGCGTAAACTCAAAGAGTCCAAACGGCGTGCAAATGGCAGTTTTTGGAACATCTTTGGAATCAATGGGAATTTGGTGCTAAGCTTTAGTAAGATCTAAAGTTGAAAAGTAGTAACAATTCTGCAAGTTAGATACTAGGTCATGGATTAGCGGAATTGGGTAATTATCAGCGACGGTACGAGAATTAAACGTCTGTAGTCACTACATGGTCTCCACTCACCATTTTTCTTTTTAAGAAGATGCAATGGTGAGGACCAAGCGCTCTCCGAAGGTCTACAAATACCTAGCGATAACAAGAACTCAAATTCCTTCCTGGCGTCAGCTAACTTCTCGCGAGAGAGGCGTCGAACTTTTGAGGAAATAGGTGGACCATTTGTAAGTATCTGGTGAGTGACTGTGTGCACCACTGGTTTAACAAAAGCGGTTTGCACAGTAATTGATCGATACTCACGCAGTAATTTTTGAATTTGGAGGTCAATTTCTGAACTGATGAGCACAGAAAGACTTGAATGCTGGCATAAGGCATGTTGTGCGACCTCCCTTAATTTGGTAATAGGGTCGATCAAGGATTCCTTCTTGATGTCCACTATCAGCCCATAGTGATGAAGGAAGTCCGTGCCTAAAATTGGTTTGGGACGCTGGCAATGACGAACTGCCAGGTGAAAGCTCTGCGCAGCCCCAAATCTATTGATACGATTTTGCTGCCATATGTGTGAATTGGTAGTGAATTTGCAGCCACCAATTGAAAGCTTGCATTGGGAAAACGATCCAATGAAGATTTTGGAATCACTGAGATGTCCGCTCCTGTGTCGAAAAAGAAATTTCTATGTGGAAATTTATAAAATATGTATAGACGACTATTTGTTGTGCCACTTCCTGCTGTCGTCATAGAAGGAGGGCCGTTTAGTTTGCCGAATTCATACTATTTGAGGAGACACTAGTGTTTCTATGATACCAGCAGTAACTGGAATCTCTACTCGGTGACTTGTAACTGGATTTTGACCGGTATCTGGAGTTTTCTCTGTGAGATCTACTCCGTGATACTTCTCTGCCGAACGACAAGGACTTCTCGACCAATTTCGAGAGCTCGTTGACTTGGGTCCTTAGCTCCTCCAATCCTTGATCCTGAATTTTGGAGGTGGATGTGACAGCATAAACCTCGCTCCTTATACCAACCTCGGCAATTTTGTCGGCGCAACCTGCCAAGACTTCCAATGTACCTGGATTGCACGCTAAGATGGCCTGCATGTGAGCAGGTAATCGTTGCAGTCAGAGGGATTTCAGTATTTCGTCGTTGAGTTTGCTCCTGCTCAGAGATCTCATTTCCCTTAGTAATTGAGAAGGTTGCGAATCTCCTAAGGACAGTTCAGTGGGAAGCTGGTTCAATTTCTGGTTTTCGCTGCCAGAAAGCCTGGAAATTAATATTTCCTTAATTCTTAAATATCTGTCAGAGCTTGGAGGATTAAAAACAATGTCACTTATGAGGCGAATGACTCCTTCATCGAGAGCACTAATCACATGGGAATATTTAGTTCTGTCCTGTGTAATTCCCGCGAGCTCGAACTGAGACTCTAAATGGACCAACCACAGATCAGGACAACTCCTCCAAAAAGGTACCACTCTTACTGACACGGCACTTAAAGCTGGAGGAGAAGTAAACGACGAGGAGGCAGTTGAGAGGTGTTTCCTCACCTAAAGAATCCTCATTCCCACCAACTGGCTTATTCGCTGCATCGACCATCGTGGACGCAGGTCAAGAACAGGAATCGAGAATTGGAAAAAAAAAAACTTTGTGCAACGTAAATGCTTACAGAGAAAAATTAAGTGTAAAAGAGAAAAGAAAAGAAAATCTAGCAAATGTGATGCTTCCTAATATTATGTAATAACATAAGTTTAATATTTTAATTAATATAGATTGCACGTCTTACCTTATCGTTTGTACAACTCTTCTTTCAAGCAGCTTTGTTGCTACGAATCCAGTGCCCTTTGTTCAGCATTCGTTCCGGAATCAGTTAAGTATATGTTGCCTTCTCCCTCATTGCAAAAACTCGAGTGGTGTCGAATCTGTGTGTTGTGTCCACAACGCTTTAATTGAGGCAGCAATTGGTAAGATTGCGTGGTTTTCACAACGATGGTTGCGCTGACGGGCAACCGTTGAAAGCTCTGGATAACGGTTGATTAACCGAATGTTGGCTGCGCTGACGGGCAACTGTTGAAAGCTCAGGATAACTGTTGATTAACTGAATATTGGTTGCGCTGTCGGGCAACCGATGGAAGCTCTGACTAAACGTTGGAGTTACTGGCTGTTGGTTGCGCTTACGGGCCCCTTTAATGTTCGAGGAGGTGGAGAAGCACCTGATCCAATGACGATCAACGATTTTTCAGAAGTTGTTCCTCTGGCCAAAGCTTTAAACCTTTTTCTACAAAACAACTGCAATCACGTCGGGGTCACCAATTGTGGTAATAGTTCTGTCCCTTGGGGATAGTTCCTATAACCACGGCTCCGTTGTCGCAGGTATAAGAATCTGAAAGGTTGAGGTTAATTGCGGAAATAAAGAGCTAAAGTAAGCTAAAGAGATGAAAGCTTGAAACTGGGTTATCTTCTATGGTAACGCTTTACAATTTGAATGTAATTGTGGTACTTATCCCCTATAAATAACACGTACAACCGTTGTTGTCTTGATCTGATTTTCTTCAATAAATAACGTCTCCGGGGTTACATATCAAGAAAGGTTCTTGATTGGACCTCGTAGGAAATTACTACCCTTTGAAGTAGGAGGTTGGGGAATGTTCTTGGCTGGACCTCTTCAGAGATTATGCTTCTCGAAGTTGGCAAGTCAAAGCATGTTCCTGCACAGGATCTTCACGGAGGTTCTGTCAGCTAGACGTTAGACCTTATTGGAATAGTGCAAGCTCTACGGTGAAGAATCTTAAGCTGATTTACTTTATGATCTGGTCTAGCTAGGATGTTTGCTTCCGTGAGAATAAATTGATCACAACTGACTTAAAAAACACACATTGTTTCCATTTTCGCTTTCTTATGCCTACTTACAAAAACTTAAAAAGGAATGCATTTACGCTGCACAAAGTAGAAATTAGGGAACAGACGAATTTAGAAGCGTCCCCAATATTCAGGTCGATACAGCGGTTAAATATTTAGAGTGCATTTTGTATTCAAGTTTGCTCGCATCGCCACAAATGGTACAAATACCTACTTTTCGCCAATGAACTTCTGTATCATACTAAGTATTTCCCCCTATAAGAGAAATCTTGGTTTTGTTTTTTTGTTTTTTCAATGGTGGCAGATCTTTCTGGTTTGGCTGATGCACAGGAAACCTAATGGGTGTCGTACGGTTCTTACGAGACATTTTGCCCTTAATTACTGGGCGCGAGTATCTCCGTCGTCATTATCGGCATCGCGAAACTGTTGAAAGTCGTAACACCTACAAACTGGCAAGAAATAGGGCTAAATCTAAGTTGCGCGCATAAAAACGACAATATCTGGGTACTTTGCTTGATACTAATCTCCCTGCAGATAAACTATGGCGCAATCTGAGATATATCGGGATATGCGGCAATATCATGAGTTGAAAGCGGACTTTGATCCAGATAAGCTGAATAAATCTTTTATTTTTGGCCCTTCAGAAAGCTATCTTAATACTCCAGAAAAGAAAATATGATCTGCTGTGCTGTACTTCTGAGGTACATAAAGGCTTCAGTTTCTGTTGTGTAAATGAGCTTGAGTTGACAATTAAATCTATTAAATGGGACGACTGGTTTTGATAATATATCTCCCAGATTTTTAAAGTACTTTTTATTATGCCCTGTGTAGTTCACATTCTCAATACTTGTTAAAAGAGTGTTCTTCACAGCGAGTAGACAATTTTTTTCAGTAGTTGGTCAACAGTAGCTTTATTTGTTCTTTTTAATACCCTAGATGAAATCTTTAGTGTATACTAAGTTTGTCATTCCGTTTGTAACAACTCGATATAATGATGGTAGAGCAAAATGGATTGGACACCCTCGCATAATATTAAAAGTTACTTTGATTTTTGCATGTCTGTCCGTCCGTCCGTCCGTCCCTCCGTTCGCCTGTGCGCACGATAACTCGAGAACGCGTATACTTAGAGAGCTGAAATTTTTTACACGCACTTTAAAAAAAAAGTAAAATAAAGTCCTAAAATGAGACAAATCGGGCAACTCCTTCGTCGGGTTGCCATACAAAACTTTCGTTTTCCACTATATATTTGGACACTGCCTGAGGACGCATCGATATAGAGAGCTGAAATTTGTTAGAAGGTGTTTTCATTGTACTAGCAGATAAAATTTCAAAGATGGACTAAATCGGACAACTCCTTCTTGGTGTTGCCATATAAAAATTTAGGTTTTTTACGTATACTGTGAAACAATCAGTCCAAGACATTTTTATTGTACCAAAACCTCTTCAGAATATGAAATCCTATAAAATTGGTTATAATCATTTTTTCTGTCCGACAAACCGTTCTAGAAATATATGCGAAAACCCACTTCCAAAGTAAAACTTGTACAGCAGGGTGACAATACGAAATTTCATACGGGCATTCATCTAGGGTATCATAAGAATTGGTCTTAGATCAATTCTAACTTTTTTACTTGTTAACTATCAGCTCTGTTTTTATACTGCTACAGGCTCAGTGTGGTGACACATTATGTCCTTACTAAGTAGTACAGCCTATATAGCGCTCTTACTTTATTTGTCAGAGCGTTTGTCATTTAAACTTGACATAATGTCAAATATGGAAATGGCGATGCAAATTATTGTTAATTATTGCAGGAAATACCAGAGAGAGAGAAAAGAAGACAATCGCAAATTATGAAAAAATTGTGGAAACATATTTAACATATATTAAGTAGCTTTAACGAGTTTTATGATTGTTTTTAGGTTAATTATAAGAAAGCATCAACAAACTGTTGAAATGTATTGCGAAGCAATGCAGATGATAATTTATAATTTTATGCGCAGAGAAAGAAAATTATGGGCTCATTTGCGGAGCAAGGATGTTTGAGAAAACTTATATGCAAACTTGGATGACCGGAGATGGCTTGAAGAGTTAAGAGTAAGCAGAGAACAGTTTGACTACATATGCGACGAGAGATTGAAAAATGAAATCAAGCCAAAGTTTAATCCCGTCTGAGATTAAAATTTTGTTCGAGTTGAGACGAAAGTTGCCATAGCTTTATATAAATTAAAAAGTTGCGCTGAATAGCAAGTGATTGGCAACATATTCGGTCTTCAAAAATCGACTATACATTTTATTTTTTACGAAGTTATAGAGGCACCTGTAAAAATATTAACCCCGAAATGGATTAAAATGTCAAACTTAGAGGACGCTCAATAAATATCATCCAACTACAAAAGCATATCAAAAATTAGTCAAATACTTGGAGCTATTAATGGGGCGCACATCCCAATTAAAGCACCATAGAGATTTATTGAACAAGAAAGGCTGGGCGTCCATTATTCTACAAGCTGTAGTAGATAACAATTGCAGGTATACTTATTTGACATTTCCATTAAAAGCAACCCTTAATGCATGTGTTAACATTTCAGTTTTCGAGACATTTCGTGTAAATTTCCTGGTAGTGCACATGACGCACTTGCATTGAAGGGTTCCTTTATTTATCAAAAGAAAGGTTCGATATTTCCGGAAGTAAGTCAACTAGCAAAATATTTTGCTTAAATAATAATTGCTATTTTTCAGTCCGAATTCTGCATTAACAATACTACTCTCCCATATTTTGTAATTGGAGATCCTCCCTTGGATTATGAAGGACTTCCCAGGGCAAAATTTGGATCCAATGCACTTTATGCTTAATAAGTTCTTAAACCGTGCTCGTATTAAAGTAGAGCAAGCATTTCGAATGCTGAAAAATAAATGGAGAGTGCTTTTGAAAAATCGGATATCAATTATGAATTCGTTCCGAAAGTGTTTGCTGCTTCATGTACTTTTCATAACCATGCTCTAAGTGATGACCCTTCCTTGCAAAAAGGCAATCATACATTGGAAAATGACGGAATATTACAGAAAACCCGAAAGTGTGGCGATTTCCTGATAGTGCTGCAGGCATAAACATTCCAAATCTCTTATTTGAAGAATTTTGTCGGAAAGTTTGTAAATTAAAATTTGATTACCAAAATAAAATTCTTATTCAAATTTCATCACAAATATACTATTACTAACGGAAAAAAAAGAAAACCAAATCTCCTTCAATTTTATTTTAAACAAAATTACTATAATTTATTACCGGGTTAAACTTTATACTTGTACAAGTAGGCATTTTTTTGTGATGTTGTGCCGAAGAATCTAAAAAAAATACCTTTTTGAACAAGCTTAAGCAAAATGTAATATTTAATAGCAGTTATAGTTTCAGTCTTAAAAGACTGGCTACCCTTCAACCCGTATCCTCTGGGATCCCTTTCACCTTGGTTAACATTATAATAAAACATAAATTCTAAAAAAAACAGAACAGAAATAGATTCTTTTCTTATCTAGGAAAATTATGTGGGTAACATTGCTTTTTTCACTCGTCGGAATACACATAAGAATAAATAGGAGCAACACTCTGCGACGAATTTGTTGCAAAAAAACTCTTCATCATGTTCTTTCATTCGTTCCAACCCACTCCCGTCATTGGATCCAGAAACCATTTATATTCCTCTTGAATTGTTTTCCGGAAAGACTCAGAAAACACATTTAAAGCATTAGCAAATCCATTTTCCCCTAATAGAGAGGAAAATTACAAAAAAACATATTTAATTTATTTCAATAAAAACAATTATGCTTCTTGTGGATCTTCGCTGTCTACTGGAATTGTTTGAAGCACTGTTACTAGCCAATGATTGTAGCAATTCCTGGTCTTGAAGGGAAAATTATATCGAATATATATCCCCATATTAGTTAAGCAGATTTCTTACCAATTGATTCATTTTCCGGCACAGATATAACAGCACTTTCGAAACCTATTTGTGGCAATTCAGAACATGGCCGACCATCTAATAAACGCTCCATATTCGCGGCATATTCGAATTCTTCTCTGCAATTCCCACTTTTATTATTATTTGTCTTCCACTTTAAAAACTATGATTCCAATTTTGTATATTTATATTTTATTTTTTCGTAGTCTCTGTCATAGCCAAGGTCTCCCAAATTTTTGCTCAACTTCTTCAAAGCATTCGTTTGCTCGAACTACTTTTGAGGCCAGCGTTTTTGGCACATTATTTCTCAGCTAAAGTAGCAGTCCAATTTAGCTTTGCTAAACTTGCGAACATAAACAGGGCCACATTTAACTGTGCGTTTTTGATAACAAAAATCTAATAAATAGCGGGAAAACGCAATGGAAGAGCGGTAGTTTCATTACAAAAGGAAATACACGGACAGCATAGGCCCAGCGGTTACAAGAAGTGGTACTGATTCATACATCGACAATTTTCTAAAAGAATTTAAGACTTGTATGATGGACAAGTTGAAAACGCGGCTGCTGGCCATTGAACTGATACTGACCAAATTGGTAAATGCTGAAATTTATCCCATTGAAGCCCAACTCGAAACGTTGGAAGTAAAGTATGTAGAATTAGAAAAGCATTACACTACAGTCACAGATAAGAAATACCCAGATGTGGATTTTAGCAAACAGAATTGTTTTGCGTAAATTGTTGCTGCCATCTATCTTTGTGGAGTGCATTAATTGTTTAAAAGTGTCTATGATTTAAATTGTTTGCCATGCTTTATACACAAGACTTTTTTTTCGTATTGGTGAAAATAAGAAGGCTCACTCAATCTCTTCACGTATAATATATGAGAAGTATTCGTATGTATGTTTTGTGGAAAGAATTTATATTTTCTCGTTAAGATTTGTTTTCTAATTAGGAATATTTTTAATTTGTTCCTCTTTAATATTTCAGGTTTATTTTAATATAAATCAAAGCAAAAGACCAAAACTGGTCTATTATCACCTTTCTTATAGGTTTACCATTCGGTCTTTTCAAACATTGAATTGCTTTTCTCATATCAACCTTTGAGAGCATGAACACTCACATCAAATAACTCTGAGCTATGTACTTCTTTCCTGATATGAACTTTTGCAATTTCCTTTAAATTATAAAACGCGTAATAATAATGAAAATACTACATTTAGTATAACAGGTCTGAGAGAAAAGAGGATTTAATTCGAAATACTTCTGGATGGATTATACAGCCAATCTATACAAAATCCATCAAGTTGGACTTATTTGAGATCCGCACATTTCCGATTTGTCATTTTCAAAAAATCATATATACGGAGCAACCAATTTTTCAAATTCTAAAAAGAAGTCAAATGCTTTGTTTTAAATGGTCTTATTTAGTTTTTCTTTCTTATATTTACACGTGAAGTTTCGATGACAATATACTTTACGGACTTCATGTACTAAAAACTTGGAATGGCGTCGCCGAGATGGCGGACGTATTTTCTCATTAATGGCTTGGCCCCCATGAGATGGATATCAAATGAAAGGGTTTGACGAGTAGAATACGCTAAACTATGTGACGTCATTCTAAACCCACTATCAGCGACGACACAAGATGGTGAATTACCTTTTTTCACAATCCCCTTGACATGGGTTTCAAATGAAAGAGTTTGAAAAAAATCGGGGCTTATCGAGATAGAGTTACTGGTATGAAATCGCGAAGTTCCAAGCGTTGTGACATTTTCAAGTGTCGAAGGCGAAGATCGACTTTAGGTCGCTGCGTTAGCGAAATAGGTAAGAAGTCAAGGGCTTTGGTCAGACTTATGTAAAACCGCGGCTTCTTGGCCCTCAATTCTGATTTTTCGAGTTAAAGTGCGGGTGAGAATTTGATTATTACTTGCTTTGATAATGAAAATATATCTTGAGGAAATCTGCAAACCTAAGTTTCCCTTGCTTTATTTAAGTCTTTTATTAGAGAACGTCACTGCTCTAGATCCTGAGCAATTTCTTACCAGTACTGAGTACATATATCTCGGTCAGTCCCACATTTGCGACCAATTATATTTTCTATTTATTTTTATTTTCAAGTTATAATGCTTATATATTCTTGTTCCAGAACTAGCGGTGATACTTGGCTTCCTTGCAGATATGACTTTTAAACGTCACCCTATAACCAAGATAACGAAGCATGGGAGTAGGGAATTGTAATATTTTGCTCTACCGGGGACGAATAATTTTTTTATACCCTAGATGATGAAATCATAGAAAAACTAAGATATAGTCATGCCGTTTGTAACGCATATAAATAATGATTGTAGTGCAAAATGGATTGGACACCCACACAAAATATTAAAACATATTTTGATGTTTGCATGTTCGTCTGTCCGTCCGTCTGTAAGTCTCTCCGTCCTCACGACTTAGAAAGCTGAAATTTAGTACACGACGTTGTTAAAAAAAGTTCGAAACTGTGACAAATCGGGTAACTCGTTCGTAGGTATCCATACAAAAATTTCGTTTTTCACCATATATTCGGGGACTGCCTGAGAGCGCGTCAACGTAGAAAGATGAAATTTTGTATATGGAGTTTTTATAAAAATAGTAAATACAGTTTCAAAAATTCACTGAATCGGATAATCCGTTCTTACGTATACTGTGAAAATCGTCAGTCCTAGTTGTTTAATAATAGATACTAAAAACGACTTTCACAATCAAACTTGCACAGGGGGTGATTATGTATACGGAAATTCATCTGAGGTATCATAAGAATTAGTCTTAAACCAATTCTAGCGTTTTTCTTTGTTTTTATAATATTCAGTATTGTTATCACTTATAGCAATTTTGACATCCTGACTCAATTACAGACTATAAGATACTTGTATGCATTGGGCAAAGCTGTCAAGTGTTAAGTGTGGTGTGCAGTTGTGTTTTAGCAAATGTTATGTTTTCAAGTGTTTTTAATTATTTTTTAGTGCTTTGTTAGTCGCTATAGTTTGTCTAGTTTGATTATTGTGTATTTTTCTGGTTGGAATTTAATCTACACTTTTGTAATTGTATATTTGTAGTGCTAGTGTGATTCTAACTTTACTTTCTGTGTATAACGTGCTTTTGTTGCATTACCTTACTAAACTTTCCGTGCCGGTATTTAAATCATAAATCTCCTTAATTATGGACTGCAGTTGTTTTTTTCTCGCCGAATTCGATGGTTCTTCCGAGTTTATAGCTTGCGATGGTGTCTGTGGTAAATCGTTCCACCCCTCCTGCGTTAAACTCGAGAAGGCTGCTTTAAATTGCTGAAGATCTTTTAGAAAAGTCTCGCAATTTACTATGGGTCTGCGATTCATGTGGGCGAGCTCCAGCTCACACCACACGTTTTTTTGATACGCCTGCGTTGTACCGGGGGGACCTTAAGACAACCTTAAGAGCATGTTGGTTGGCCTATCGGACAAAGTTAACCTTAATGCTCAGTTAATTGAGCAAAAAAGCGTTAAATGCTCACGTTAAACTGTCGTTGACTGCCCTCAACAACCTAATGCTATTTAAAAAAAAGCTAAAAACCAGGTGGTTTTGTCGAGTGAAAGATTCAGCCCGCAAAATCCGTCAATCCTTGTTAGTCAGGTTCCTTCTTCGGCAAGTGTGGCCGTATCTAGCGCAGCGAGTCAATGCGGAGATAACACCACTCTTGCTTCCGAATATTATTACTTCTGTGGCCACATTAGGGAATGCTAATAGCACCTCTTTGAGGACAGTACCAAAACATTCGGTTGTTTTCGTCACTCGGTTCTCTCGTGAAATTATCTGTGATCACATATTGACGTATCTAAAATCCAAAAACGTTGCCACAGAGAGTATTGCTTATCGTAAAATTAGTAAATCCTCGCAACCAGTTGCATCCTTTGTACAGTTATACAGATGTGCAGGACAAGTTATTAGATCCCTTATTCTTGCCCTCCGGTGCTTTCAATACCAACAAACTTAAGTCGCTTTGCCTTTACTATCAAAATGCAAGAGGGATTCGGACAAAAACTGCACATATCTTCAAATCTTCTGTTGCAACTTGTTTTGATATCGTTGCTTTCACTGAAACTTGACTGCATAATGGCTTTCGTGATGCCAAAATCTTAGATAATTCTTACCGGATTTTTAAGAAAGAGAGACATACGGACTCTGAGGGTCGTGGCGGTGGCGTACTCCTCGCATGCAAAAAAAATTATTTTAATTGCATCCAAATTGAGACTCCAAGTTTTTCCAACACTCTTGATACTGAACTTATAGTTCTTAAGCTGTCTCTTCTAAAACACGACCTATACATACTATATTGCTATATTCCTCCAGACTCCATAAACATTGTTGATGACAAAGGTCAAAATATTAACGCCCTACTCACTTCAACATATAATTTTATTCACGGCAAGATGCAACCTCTTGGCGAACTACTACTTATTGGTGAATTTAACTTACCTAATAAACAACGGGTAATGAATGAAGTTGACGATGACTATCTTCATCTTAATAACTTGTCAACAAAGGAATCAGTAATGTAAAGGATGACATAGGTAGGCAGTTGGACCTGGTTTTCTCTACCGACACGGGTAACATATTAGTCGAATCTACCCCAATTATAATGTATACTCTTGACAAATATCACCCCCTCTACTAATTTCATATTGCCTTGAAACCAAAAACATTACTAATTATGACGAAACACTATACTCTTTCAATGTTAGAAAGGCTAACTTTTTGGAAATTTTCAGTAGACTTACCTTTATTCATTTCAACACATTACTGTCTAGAAATAATGTTGACGAAGACGTTTCTAAATTTTACACGATTCTTTTCGATTTATTTTCCTCTCACGTTCCCTCCGAGCGTCAGCGGCTCTCTAAAAATCTCCACCGTGGTTCAATAAAGAACTGAAGCGTCTTAGAAACAGAAAGAATAGAAAGAATAAATTGTGGAAAAGTTATATGGGTGACAAAGGCATTATAAGTCACAACGATTTCCTCACGTCCTATAATGAGTTCAAGGGACTTTCCTCTACACTTTATGATGAATATATTCAAAGCATGCGTTCGAAATTACTTCGTGACTCACCTATATTTTAAAGTTTATATATATGAAGAAAAAAAGGGCAACTACCTCAATTCCATGAGGTACAAAGATTCTGCTAATGATGATTCATCCGAAATTTGCAATATGTTTGCCTCATCCCTCCAGCCATCTTTAAGTCATGCTGCCATGTCCTTACAGCTCCGCTGAGAATTATTTTCCAAAAATCGCTCAATAGCGGTTGTTTCCCACAGCTATGGAAAAATTATTTTATCATACCTATCCACAAAAATAAATAGTAAGAGTGAAATTTCTTACCATAGGCCTATTGCAAAATTATCTTGTATGCCTTTCGATTCTATCACTTAATCTCAGTTATCAATTTCCTGCAAGAATTTGCTTTCGTCAAACCAGCATGGATTTATCTCGGGCAGGTCTACAACCACTAACTTGTTCGAATTTGTCTCGAATACCGTTGGCTGGTTTGCAAAAGGCTATCAGACATACTGTATACTGACTTTAGTAAGGCGTTCGACAAGTTATCTCACTTCGTGATACTCTTTAAAATGGAAAAGTATGGGTTTCACCCAACATTTATAAAATGGACGGAGTCCTATGTAAATAACAGAACATTATTAACATTATTATTAGCAATATTATTCCGTCAGTCCATCTCTAGAGTCTTGAAATCTTCGTCCGGCGCCACGTTAAGGGAGTAACTTGGGCCCGTTGTTTTTCATTCTAGCTATTGGCGACATTGTCTCGAGGCACTGCAAAGTATTGATTTATGCTGACGATATTAAACTTTTCGCTCAAATTAAATCTGTTAACGATTGTGAACTGGTACAAGGTGACCTTCACAAATTTTACGTTTGATACAAAAACAATAATTTGGCTCTCAATATCGACAAATTTGAGGTTATGACTTTCCACAGGAATCAGAAACCAATCACTTATGATCATCTCCGCTTCGACCTGGGGTGCTGTTTATGACCATAGATTGAATTTTATCTCCCACATTAACTACAAGGTATCTAAGGGTAGTTCTAGGTTTTATACAACGGGGGTTTTAGTAAACGTTGGTCGCGAGAGTTCTCGACTCTCACCATAACATTGCGTTTGTCACCTGCTTTGTGATACATCTACTTGGATATGCTAGCCAGGTCTGGTATCCATTTTACGGCACACGCATCGACCGCATCGAGTCTGTTAAGCGGAGCTTCCTGCGCTTCGCTCTTAGGCACTTACCCTGGAACAATTCATTGATTCTACCACCTTATGAGGATCGCTTCAAGCTTTTTAATATGCACTCCCTTGAAAAACGTCGCATGGTCGCCGATGTAACTTTTGTGCATCAACTCTTAAACTGGAATATTGATTCTCCTCTGCTACTTGGCAAAATCTCATCTCTTGATAGTGGGCACAATTTGAGAAGGTGACCTCTGTTGGATGTTAACTTTGCAAGATCCAACTTTAGCATGTATGAACCCATCAATCGCATGTGCATTATTGTTAATATTAAGGCTGAACATTTTCTTCATGAAATTTCCAAGCATGTTTTAAAGGAAAGTCTATATAGTACCTACTTAGTTTTCTATTTCCATGTCGCATTGCATGTCAACTCATTCGCTATTTGGTCAATGTTTAGTTTAACATACTTATACTAACAGCGACTAAGTCATGAAACGCATGTATTGTTGACTGTTTATTTATTAAACATGTCCATGCAGCGAGCTTGTATTAAGCTGGTTCTAATAGTCATATTTCTGATAATTTGTTCAATTCTTCAACAGAAAAATCCTGAATTAATAAATTAGATGATTGCAAAGTTGCTTTTGGAGACCTATTAGACTAGTAGAGGACTGCTTTTTTCGTTTCAACAGTGATCTCATCGACATCAGCAAATGGGCGCCACTTAACCGAAATCCGATTAAATCACACTACATGATTATATATAACAGCAAGTTATGCGCAAATGATTTTCCCAGTATTCTGCTTGACAATTCTCCATTGACCTTAGTCAACTCCGCAATAGGTCTAGGAATAGCCACCAACATTGCTAAAACATTAAATTTACTCCTCTTAGATTTATGGTGGACATGAACAACAATGGCTTACCGCTTACATTTTGTCGAGGGGGATGCGGTCGTGATTGGTGAAGACTCCATTACTACCTTGCTTCACATCTGGCAAGATTCGACGATATCTCTCCCTACAGTTCCCGACACTTGCTCAATTAAAGTATACCTGGAAATGAATTTGTTGTCTTTTTTGTATAACCTGATAAAAACGGCAATACCAAGCTATTTGATCGAATCTAGTATACAGAACTTACATTCATCTAGAACTGTGAATCACCTGCTCCCTCGCTTTCATACAATTGTATATGAAGGTTCTTACTGTGAGCAGGAGATCCGCTTATCAAATAATTTACAAACCAACATACAAAGCGCTGGTTCCCTGCGCATGGGACATTTCTTGGTTTCACCCTCTTTAAAAGGATACGATGTATGAGTGTGTTTTCTCTTACGACAGTTTATTTGCAACAATTTTGTATACTAACTACGATTTCATCCTTCCCTTTTAATGTTTTCTTTATAGTTATAATAATAGTTACTTGGTGTTCATTTCATACATGCACTTTAGATTATTTAATATTTTAATGTATTATCCTGTTCGATTTCCCCCCTTCTGAATATTATTCATTCATATTATTTTTCGCGCAATAAATACTGTAACTAGTCCCGTTATGTTGAAGTACTATTATAAAAATCTTGCGTAGGTACTATATACATGAAATATATATTTATTGTTATTATTTATTCAACTTTCCCTGAGGGTTGGAAGAATGCTTTAGTTATTGCATTGCCTAAGAACGCATCTCCTGATTTTTCTGAGGACCTTCGACCTATTAGCATATTGTGCGATTTGTCCGAAGTCCTAGAGAAAATAATGTCTACACAAATGATGGCATATTTTGAAGGTAAAAAACTCATAACGGACATGCAGTTCGGCTTGCGAGCGTATCGCAGCTGTGGAACGCCTTTACTAAAGGTAATCTTGGATTTACGTGACTCTCTTGATAATAAGTTTTTTATTCTAGCATTACTTGACATTTGACAGTATACAGCACACACTTCTGCTTTGTAAGCTTTATTCATAGATTAGATTCATGTCTTCTGCAATTCAATATAATTTGAATCATTATATCAAGTTTTCTAAGTAATCGCTCACAACAAGTTAACGATCTTAGCTCGAGCGAATTAGCTGTAAAAGTTAAAGTCCCTCAAGGATCGGTACTAGATCCTGTTTTATTTGGTTTGTTCATAAACGATTTGCCAAATCATATTAGAGTATGATTTCCAATTGTATGTGTATCAGATTGTACGTATATCACAACTCAATTCAAATTTAAATAGGATTTCTGAGTGGTCAGTATCTGTGGGACTGAAACTATGTCCCAGAAAATCTAACTCCATTTTCATATCCAGAGCTACTATCGATGGAAACTTCCGAATTACCAGCGAAAGTATTGAATGATATCATTGTAGCATATCAGCAAAAAATTAATATTTTAGGTGTTTATCTCAACTCCAAGCAGAGCGGCTGTGATAATGTTGCAAATATTATTGGTAAAGTTTATGGGGCTTCTGACAGCTTCAAATATCGGCTAATTTTTTATCTGCAGAGTTACGTAACAAACTTGCTAAGGCATTATTAGTTCCGAGCTTTAACCTATGGTAGCGTAATATACTCTTCCTTGGATTGTATATGCCGCAATATGCTGCTAATTGTCGCTTTCAATGATTGCACCAGGCTTGTGTTTGGCTTCAGGAGGTTTGACCATGTGTCCCCATATCGTGATTCTCTCCTTTAAATTCCTCAGCACGCCTCGTCATAAGTAAATATTGTTGCCGCGGACTAGCACTGCAATCGGACGTTGTTCTTCTTTACCCACGTTGTTCGCACACAGAATAATTTACCTAGTAAAATTCAGACAGTGGGCACTACAGGGATATTCACTTTATTAATAATCATACTTAATTAAACTTAATAAAACTGTTCTAAACTGGGTGCAAAACTATACTTTTGAATTAACATACAAAACGATTTTTGAAAATAATCTGTTTGTGTTTCTGTAATATTTCCGAAAGGATTAAAACAATATTTTTCGGTTTTTTTATTCCAAAATTTCTTCGCCCTTCTTCCCTTCTCGCGACAGTTTGTGCTTCTTCTTCTACGCAAATTATATGACAAACTCTTTTTCTTCCGAACTGCAATTGAGATGATCATCGAATTTCTATTCAATCGCTTCCAACAAGTTGATGGAGTTAAATTTAACTTCCTTCCAATTAATTCTGGAGTTTTTCAAGGTTCTACTATGGGTTTTTACTCTTTACCTTGTTTATAAATGATCTTCCGCATGTTGTAATGGATGCAAAGTTGCATATATAAGCTGATGACGTGCAGATCTATTTGTCTAGACATATTGGATTACAGGAGGACTGCATTGCTCGCATTAGTAGCGATCAAACTCGAATATCCGCTTGGGCTGAACCTAACCGACTCCTACGCAATCCGAAGAAGTCGACTTGCTAGGCCATTTATAGTGGGGCTATAGACAAGTGGCAACTTTCTCCGAAAAGGTTACCAGCCTTGGAGTTGCCCTTAACATGCTACGCTCAAGTTTGTAGTATAGTCAGCAAAATCTATGGTGGCCTCCGGAGGTTTCGGCTCTCAGTGAGGTTATTGTCAGTCATACTGCGGCTCAAACTGGTTAAAGCTCTGCTTGTCCTTCATTTGATTTAACGATTGTGTGCGTTTTGTTTATGGACTACGTCGCTTTGATCATGTGTCACAATATATTCCCTCAGTTCTGCGATGTTCGTTGAATGCTTATTGTGATATCACCGCCCTAAGTTTCCTCTATCATCTAATAAATACGCGTTCACCAATGTACTTATTCGAGTACCTTTGTTTTCTGCATTCGCACCGCCACTTCAGCCTACTTATACCCCGATTCCGCACATTAGTTGGGCAACGCTCTTTGTCCGCATTGCACGTAAATGGAACTCTCTTACCAAAGACATTTGAACGAATGGCTCAACGAGAATTTTCAGGGAGAAATTAATTCAGAACACAGCATTCACTGAGATTAATTGAGGTGGCGAATGTATGAGGTGGATCCGCTCCTGCCAACAATTTTAGGTAGATTTGTTCAATTTATCATTGTCGTTCTTCTCTTTTCTTGCTCTTATTCTTCTCTTCTCATTTTTATATTATTTTGATTATTGTAAGCCACATACGTGTAAGATAGCTTAATTTTTTTCCGTTTTAATTTAATTCTCACCATTTTCTATTTTCGTATATATAGTTAAAAGTTTATCTTGTTGTATATAACTATTGTACAAAGTTTGAGTTTGAATTTTAATTCCTTTAGAATATTTTCTCTCTCATTACAATTTAGTAAATAAATAACGTTGAAATAGTTCTGCCAAGAACCATTTCAATGTTTTTTGTATCGTGTTTAATCTATAGTCTCGGACGTGGGAGGGAGTGCCGGTTTTTAAAGGACAACTCAGTCGTTAAAAATTTTTTATCAATAATTTACAATTCAATTTGCTTAACCTAATATCACGAAATAATTCCAAAAGGATTAAACAGAGAAAAATAAACAAATTAAAAATTAAAATTAAAATTCAGTTGACTCCTGCTCCAGGTTGCTACCATTGGTTTATTCGTTATGAAAAAGGAGAAGAAGACCAGAATTAATTATGTCATCAAAATGAAAGAAAAGTGTTGATTCTGCTATTGCGTGTGAGCAGCGGGGTAGTTAAACTACTCTCAACTAATGCGTGAGGACACAAGGGCAGCAAAGATGCAACTATAAAAAAAAATAAGTCAGAGGAGTCTGTGAATATCGATTAAGGGTACGTAAAGTGGTATTAATATGCTTCTATAAAGCAATAGGCCTTTTATGGTGCATGAGGGCACAAGGCCAGCAAATACATTTGCTCGCATGTGAGGGCACAAGGGTAGCAAAGTGCTGTAGACGGTAAAAAGAATCATATTAATCTCTGACAGTACTCTTCACGTGCGCAGAAGGGTATCAATATGATACTATGACGAAGAAGCGCAGATTAATCTCTGCATTAGAATTATTCTTCTGTAAATGTGAGCAGGAGGGTTGCGAATTAGTCTCTGCGCAAAATTATTCTTCTGCTTAGGCGTGGGCAAGAGTATTACAGATTAATCTCTGCGCAGAATTATTCTTCTGCTTAGGTGTAGGCAATGATAGGATTTTTCAGATTAGTTTCTGAAATATAGGATTAATCTTCTATTATGAGGTTGGAAATAATATTCTTTTTACTCGGATTGGTCTCCGAATCAGATGAGCTCTGAGCCAAGAATGATTTTGTGCTGCGGCTCGTCGGCTTTATATGGCCGCCGCATCCAGTTATGAGCTCTCGGCTCTTGGTGTTACCCTAGCAACGATTGATGCGATATCTGAATGTACCACAGACAGCTGTCTGACGTTACGTCATTTGCTATCACTGGCAAGTGTAAATATCAGGAGGTAGGTAGCTTTAATGCAGTTTTGTAGTGATTTATTGATTTTTTAATGACTTTTGATTGTTTCTAGTTGAAATATAGCTTCTATGAGTTTTAGCGGATGTTTTGCAGTATGTGTACAATGTTCGGTGGATTTGGTTCCAATGTTCAGCAAAATTCCCGAGAATTTGAAATGTGTGAAATTAGTTAAGTGTTTTGTCACTTATTAATTTAACTTGATACATTGTGGTTTCTCTTATTTTATATTTCAGGAAATATTTCGGTGGACTGAACAACTGTTCTATCTGGTAAACCGGATATCATGTCATTCAAATATTTGATCGAATTTAATTGGTTTTAAGATGTTTTTCGGAGACAAAAAGAGTATTACCGAATATACAATTAGCTTAAGATAATACAAGTTAAGCATAAGCTAATACACACTTAATTCCTTCATGCACAAAATTAACTTAGCAACAGATAAAACATTTAAATTATCTGTCAAAGAGACTGATGTTGATAACCTTCGCTATGATCATGTTGTTCGAATGTATTGCTACGAAATCCCTAAAAAGAAGAAAATAGATATAACTGGTTACATGTAATGACAATTTGTTAATTTTACACAAAGTCGAACTAGTCAATTAAGTAGTACAGTTATAATCGATCGCACCCAACTAAGCGAAAAGTGGGGACATAGCGATTTTATCACAAAAATAACAATAGTGATATAAAAAGAAACCGCACGATTAGAATTCGCTTCTAGTCAGTCAGAAAACTTGTTTAAGTGAAAAAGCGTATCGAGAGACAAAATAAATATTAATCTTTATTTAAAGTCGAGTCTAATTTTTCTTAACCCGAAAAAGTCAGATCTTAAGATCTAAGCGACATTTCACTGTGCTAAGTTTAAAAAGGCATATTGTGTCAATAAGAAATTTGATGAGTACCAAATTGTCGTGATTCAAATACATAATACTTGATTGATTTCACGTTATTTACTTCATTCATAATTTTTGGTCCAGTACGCCCACTAGTGCATTACCTTTTAAAACTAAAACTCCAACTGAGCAAATCGATAAAGTCGCAGATTCGTGTCTCTGTTAAAATAATTATAGGCGCAATTAAATTTGGCCTAGTGGCCTTGTGAGCTAGTTCAATACTTCGAAATTAATATCAATATCCTAATATCCCAATATCATTCGTAATCAAACAGTAAGCCTAGCTGAGTATTCCACTATCCGAAGTGAATTGCTTAACCATGGTTCAATGACTGAGTACAAACAGCAATGGAAGCGACAGTTTTTTTAGAAAACAATTCGCAATCGCTTAGTATTTTACTGTGCGAAGGAACTGTTGCAAATTAATTAATTACCTACTTCTGGGCCAAGTCGTGATTTCACAAATCCACCAAATTAGATATGGAGCTGGTCGTACAGCTTTAAGATTATTAGGTGCTTTTTGCTGTACGATTTTTGCTCCTTTATCGCCACATCCATGGAAAATGCTCTGATGAAATATATTATAGCCTGATTCCTTGTAGATTAATTCCGGTACGAAATCTTTCAGCTGCACAACAAAGGTTTTTTCGAATGTCGAACAGTCTACTATCTTCTGTCTTCTTTCGGGCTTAAAATCTGCGAATGCTCAGAGCGGCAAACAGCAACACATCCGCTACTCTCCTCATGTCACCTAATACTTTTCTTATATCTTTCCTGCCCTGACGTGCCTTACATTATGAATTTGGCTTAATAGTATATAAAAAGAAATTGATAATAATAATAAAAAAATAATATATATACATATAATATATAAAAAAAAATGGACACTTAAGTGCATCTACTTCAAAAAGAAGTTGCACTATCGTAACATTCTTCCATTTATTCTCAGAACCGCAGACAATGCATTTCACCCAGAGCGCAGCACAGCTCTTTACCTCTCGACCTGCATTTTAACCCAAGGCGCGAAGAATTGCATCGAAGACAAAAAAGCCAGTCTGTCTTTTTACGTGGTACAATTAAAACATGCTAATAGCTGAAATCTCGTCTAGTTCGATAATTATATAACCATGAAATTAGTTATTAGAATTAATAATGTTATAATAGGTTATGTCAGAGTGCCTGTTTTCGATTAGCCACACTTAGATCATTGATGATCCACTGTGATGCCTCCTCACCAGGACCGCACGTCGAGGTGATTGCTCAATTTTAGAGGTCCCGATACAATCGGACAGAATAGAGTTAATGGATTTCACTAGATTCCCGAAATCATTGTCCCCTATGTCACCAATTTGCGGGGGAAAGTGCATTCCTTCTACGTTTGACAAGGTTGGGGCATTCACACGAAAGGTGTTAAAAACTCTCAACTTCCTCCTAGACAATACAGCTTCTACAGAAATAATTATATGGAGGTTGGGTGCGTCCCTCATGTTTCCAGAGAGGCAGTATCCCATGATGAGTGCAGTAAAATTCCACATGTCTTTGCGGTATCTGTTTACGGTTTCTGTCTTCCTAGCGGATATGTTGTCCATCTGCGAGCTTACAGACCTTTAACTCTAGAATCATCTTTACTGATTCTAATGAATTGTACCTATGGATTCTTCTTCTAAGCATATCTTTATGGCTGAACCCTTCCTGGCCAAAGCATTAGCTGCTTCATTCCCTTGTACATCGCTGCGGCTGGGTACCCAGAATAGAATAGCTTTGTGGTTAACACCAAATTTCCCAAGTACACTGCGACAACGCTGGACTAGTTACGATCTAATGACAAACAAATCTACCCTGCGAAACTCAAAGTAACCTTGATTGTAACATCAATTCTATAAGTACTGTTCACGTAATTGTAATTAACTTACGTCTCTTTCTGATGACGAAATGAAAAGCAAACGGGTATACAATGTTAATGCTCTTAATGAACAGGTACAACAACATTACTGAATTTCAAGAAATTTTCTAACAGCTATTAAAAGCAACACAAATACAAATCTCCCTTATAGAGCATCTCATTTCCATTTTCCTAAATTTGGTTTTCAGAGCGTAACTCCAACAATTGCCGACAAAATAAATTCACAAACTTTCTAATACCAATTTTGGGTTTGATAGAAGAGAGTCTTCCAAAAAACCCTTTCAGCACGTAACCACGTTCATTTTAATTACCTTACTTTCAATGAAACATTAAATTTTCACAAATCAATAAAAACACTTTAAGTTGAACCATCCCAAGAAAGTTTCCAAGTTTGAATTGCAAATTTCTGTTCATAATTATTACAATGATTCGCCGTACTCGTGGCACCCTCACTAGCCATGGGTAAACTGCCGAGGTAGGTACGCCACATTTTGATAACCAGCAGGCTAGGTATTGGCCTTTTGAACAATCTAAGAACATTCATTTAGGAAAACTCTCCGTACCACCACTATGACCACCACTTCGATTCGGTTGGCTGCTATACAATTCCATTTGATAGAAATTAATGAACTCATATTCATAATGACCACCATAATTATAACTGATTCGAGCAATTAACTCAAGTGTACCGATGCGTAAAATTGGGAAATTTTAATAATGACCATAAATTCATTAACTCGGATCTATACAATTGCCGCGTTTCCTAATTGATGGGACCCGAAGATTTTAAAAAAACGTCACAAATTGCCTGAAGCTGGAAGTTATCGCTGCTTTGTTCATTTCCTTCCCTTATCCCTTTATTTCCATGGAGTTATGAAGCATTTTATCAGAATGTGGGTCACTCGACATCAGAAGGAATCTTCTTTAAAGGTTTCACCACTATCAGTTAAAATTAAATTTTTTTTAAATTTCTATGTACATACATTAAAATTATCTTTAAGCTTCTTAATCCCGTAAGTCTTACTTCGACCAGAGGATTATTGGAACAATGCCGAAATTTCAATGAAGTCGGCTTATCTCATTTGAACTTTATATCAGGTGGAGCTAGCAAGTTTTCTCTACTCATGGTGCATACATACGTGACTACTCTTGGAATAGGCACTGGCTCCTTCAAAGTTCTCAGTAATTTTGCCTACATCACACAACTCTCATAATCCTCCTTTACGAGAAATCTTGCGGTAGTCGTAGTAATTTATCATTTTCTGAAATAGAGAAGAAAATAATCCCATTTCAAAGTAATTCGTAATTCAACAATATCGTATTGTTTTAGGGATATCATCACATTCTCAGCAGGACATGTGTGCTAGCAAAGATGGAAATAGTATTTTGGTTACAACAATATATGGCGCGCATTGTATTTACGAGCTGCTATCCTCAGTTATTTCCACTTCTCAACAAAGGTAAGCCCTTTTGTGTCATTCATTGTCTTTACATATACATTTGTATGAATGAAAGCCTTCTTAAATATTAGAAAAGTTCCTATAAAGCACTCTTCCTGCTTTCATATATGCGCTTCTCAGCAATATATTTTTGTAACTCGTCCCCATAAATCTGTTTTCCTTAGAGACCACAAATTGAATATGGTCGAGGTCACATTTATCCCAATTTAAGTAAATAAGATATATATATATACTTACATTTATGTATGTAACATACTACTCCAAGCTGAATCATTTTATTCAATAAAGCTGAAAGCTTTAAAGGAGACTCCGATTTCAATAACATTAGATTTCTCTTAGCGTCTTCATGCTTTGACATATGCACAAACGTTCAAACATAAATTCTTATTTATTTGTGAGCAATTGGATCAGACTAAGTTCATAATGAGACCCTTTGAAAATTTAGTTAGGGTTTGGTTTTGAAATGCTTTTATGGATACCCGATGAGAAATTGACAGATATTCTATGTTTTTTGTATGTTGAAAAAATTTTATACATATCGTCGTGTAAAAACTGACTTCATAAATTTTTCAACAGGACATTTTGAGAATTTATTATTTCAAAACTCTACAAATCGAAAAAAGCGAAAATGAAATATATCTGTGTATGAAACTCTTCGATATTTAAGCATTTTTCTCTCAAACAAGCGATCTTAAAAAAAAATTATAAATAAAATTTAATAAAGCAAAATAGCAAAACTGAAAAAAAGCTCCAATGGTTTTGCAAAACTCAATATTGTTACTTCTATCTGCTAAGCCTATTGACGGAATCCTGCAAGAAAATTGCTTCTTTGCAAACAATTCAAATTGTATTGAATTGTTAGAAAAGTTCTTTGAGTTAAATTTTGATACTTTGCTTAATCAATCACGTAGAGTATAATTTGCATATCACTATGGCACTAAAATTACAAAGAGCTGCTTGAACAAAAATTGTAACAAGCCAGTGTGCGTTTGCTCGAATGTCTTCTGTTAAGTTACGGATTGACATTTACAATTTTTCGGATTATCCGCGTATTAAATAAATTTATTAAGTGCTAGTTCCGTAACATTTCGCTTCAAGCTGCACTGAGGAGGGTCACAACCAAAAGTTGTTACATACGAATTAAGCAACGCAAATTGTACCTGTTAGTGGTGTTATAGAGGTTGTAGCATAGCATAGCATAGTTAACCACCATCTTGTGTGATAATAAGATGAATTTCGAGCCATATCGCTTCAAAACTGGTATCTGTCCATTTTCTCTGATTAATTAGGCTTCAAAGTCTGCTGCTTTCTTGTATAGTTGTTCTGTTTCAAAACATTTTTCACATAATTGAATTCTGCCGCCAAATGTTTATCATCACAGATTCTGTGGGTATAGTGAACTAGTGTGAAAACGATGAATTTTAAATTTACTGGGGGATGGTGCCAGTAGCGTGTCAGTCTGCAACGTACTGTGTGTCCGAAACTGTCATTATTCGATATATAGATTATATGCATATATATATCAGTGTTGGGCGTAATCTGATTGCAGTATAATTTAATTAATAATTCCATTACAGTTTAGTCACATTACAAAGTAATCTAATTAAATTGTATTTAATTACATATCAATCAGATTACTTATGAGAGAATATGTAATCTATCAAATGTGTAATCTGTTACAATATAATTAGATTATTTTGTAATCTAATTACATTGTAACAGATTACTTTGTAGATTACTTGAAAGTAATTAATAATATAATGAAATGAATTGAAAGAAAATAGTATTGTTCTCGTATGAAATTAGTTTTAGGGAGTTTTATGAAGAATTAGAATACAAATATCTTAAATATCTTAAATGTCTTAAATGTAATCAAATTAATTAGATTAACATGTAGTGGGATTAACTTGTAATCGATTAATGTGTAATCAGATTAACTTGTAATCACATTACACGTTAATCGATTACATTATGTAATTATGGAAATGGATTACAGTAGTAATCTGATTACAGATTACATGGTTAATTGTAATTGTTAATCATTAATCAGATTACATTTTGCCCAACACTGAATATGTCAGAGATACTTGACGTCTAGGCACTTCATGAAATGAAGGCAGATAACTGCGCTTAGCAGTTTGTGCTTAACGACTTTTTACAAGAAGTGTGTGAAATGTTTAGTCAATTCATGAAGTGCTGCAAGCCTTTACGCCGATAGTGTAATACCAAAGAACATCTAAACAACTAAGTTATATGTTCTTTCTCTTTGGTAATACCAAAAAATATGACCGAATACTAAGAGACGGAGATGTGCGGTGAATGGGGAGGTCGTACCAGGTCTACGACGCACACACGCACGACTCGACCACACATGCACCAGCGTGCTTTTCATCCGTTTTTCCATAGAGGGTCCGATTTCTTTTTTGAAAGCTGCATTCTGTATGAATTCACAAGAGACCCACACACGCAAACACACACACACAACTCGACCACACATACGCCGGCGTCTATTTTCATCCATGTTACCATAGAGGGTCCGATTTATCTTTTGAAAGCTCCATTCTGAACGAATTCACAAGACGCACACACCCACACATACACACACGCAAACACACATACACAAACAAACACAACTAGAAAAAACATACGCTTTTTTTCATCCATTTTACCATAGAGGGTCCGATTTATCTTTTTTGTAAGCAGCATTCTGTATGAATTCATAAGAAGCAATCTCAAATTATCCTTCTATATCCAGGAATACGCATACAGCTGTATCTTTTTCCTGCAAAGCCTTTTTTAGTATTGATGCAACAATATGTGGGGCGGTTGAGGTGAACTTCTCCGCTTAGTAAGCATATTGGTGTAGAAGTAGCTTTGACTGCTTGAATACTTCGCTCCGCATGTAGTTCTCTAACACTTTCACCATTGTGTTAAGAAGAAAGGAAGTTAGACTTATACGACGAAAGAAGCATTTATACTTAAGGCTTGAAGGTGGTACATATGCTACTTTCACATCTTTCCACATCCATGTTACGCAGCTACAACACTCATTCACCTTCTCAATCTATCCGGCGGGCATTTATACGGCTTCGCGGAGGATAAATATGTGGTTGCATTTACCACGAACTACAGGCACCAACCTATATACCATAGTCACACATGTGATATTGATGGCATTGTATTCGAAAACTATGTGCTATACTAGATGTGTGTCTACACATACTAGCTGGATACCAGCTGAAGTACCTGGTGTACCGTGAACGTACCTAGTACCGTAATTTCCCACAAAAATAGTCCTGCCCCAGAAGTATGGTCCAAAAGCCCGTCAACACCAAATAGTATCGGTATTTAAAATCTGAGCGAAATCTAGTGGAAACTAGGGGTACTAAAATCAAGTTAATTAATACGAACGACATTAGGAGTAGTGGTACTCTTTGAGAGTGATATGTTGCATCACTTCGCATCCCTTGTCTGCACGTTGTCTTTAAATGTTTTATTATTTATTACCAAATTTGTCAGAAACTGTACTTGGATTCCAACTATGGTCCAGGAATTTAAGCGGACCATAGTTGTATCTCACATTCCATTTTTGTATTTATATGCAAAAATGTGCAGAGGGCTTCTTAGAACGTCACAGAAAAGAGCTCTCAATAAAATTGTGCAGCAACATCAAACGAGTAGGGCTGCTGTAGATGAAGATATAATCAACCTTTTTTTACATTCGAAAGCTGAAATTAAGGATGTGCCACCCAAATTAATTTACAACTATGATGATACCAGTTTAGTGGACGACCCTGGAAGGAAAAGAATATTAACTAAGCGTGGGTGCAAGTACCCCGAAGCTATAAAAAATTCAACCAAAGCGGCTGTTAGTATCATGGTTTGCGGCAATGCACCCGGAGAAGTGTTACCACTACATGTCAATTACAACACTGAAAAAATATGGGACCCCAAATACTCGATATAACCAATACAGATCTGGCTGATTCGTTAGCGGCAGCTTTGAGGATACCAGTCTTACCACTCTTGAAAAAGCAGACTGAACGGCGATAATTTGAGCTCGCACGTTAGCTTAAGGGTCCTAAAAGCCTGCGAAGAATATAATATTGCGTTCATTTTTCTACCTCCAAATTCAACGCATTTAACGCAGCCTTTGGATTTGACTTATTTCAGGCCTTTCAAATGCCATTGGTGCCAAATACTTGATGAATGCGAAGTAACATATAATGGCCTTAGGATGCCAACAGTTCCAAAAAACGTGTTCCCGGCGTTGTTGAACAAGCTTCGGATTAAAACTCTTATTAATTGAGGAGCTAATTTAAAATCTGGCTTTAAAAAGGCGGGTATCCTCTTTGTAGTGCGAAAGTATTGGAATGCCTGCCATCCTACTCTAACACCACAAATCCCAACACAAGTCTCGTTTCGGACACTTTCTTGCAATATATGGAAGGGACGAGGAAAAGAGTTCTAGGACAGGGAGAAGCAACAAAACGAAGGAAGAGAAAACTTGTTTTCCCACCATGTAAAAGTATTTAAGCTGAAAAAGTGGAGAAACTGATCTTATCATCTACATCTAAAATAGGAGGGTGCAAAAGTAAAAAAAAAGGAAATGCGAAAAGAACCCGAAAGCGCTCGTGAAGAGCATGAAAGTGATTGATAAACGTTGGCTTCTGAGTCATCACTAATACTTTCAGAACTTGAAAAAGATGTCAGAGCCATTGAAGAAGATGATAAAGCTACCAGCTCAAATACCCGTACGAACAACAATTACCTAAATGCTAATTCTTTTTTGCCTGCAAAAGATGATTTCGTAGTGGTTCACCTACGAAGCTGAATACTGCCCCGGGCAAGTAGTTTCAGTAGACAATAATGTGGCACACATAAGACGTATGTCAGGATCTGGCAGCTTATGGAAATGGCCAGAAAAGGAAGACTGTATCTTATATCATTAAGAGTATGTAAAATTCTCTATTAAAAATCCAAAGCAAATTATTATCAGAAGAAAACTTTTCCACGTGCCTGAGATTGATCATGTTGGGAAAACCAAAGAAATGGTTTTTTTGTTTTTAATCCGAAAAGTTTCTTGATTTAAGAATTTAGAATAATTTTGTTTTGTTTTTTCTGTGGATCTTTTGTCTTGTGTACTTACCCAGAGTTTTGCTCATATATGTTAATATGAACCTTATGTGAATAGTTTTTGCGTTGATAAGTACAAATATATAGTTTTCATGTGTTTACTCAAACGTTATTGTATTTTATGGAATTCCCTAAAATATAGTTGCTTATCAGTCCTCCAATTTTAGTCAGCTATTAAGGGAAATAGGCGACGGAACATAGTTGTGTACTCCGACACACAACAATGGTCTAAAGTTTGACAAAAAAAGAGTATACAGAACAGTGTTAGTCTTTTAGATAAGTTCCTTGTCGCTTCATGTGTTTTACAGAGAAAAAAAATCCTTGAAATGATCTATTTCATGACCTCTGATGAAGAATCCAAATAATGGGAAGATTTGGACCATTCTGTGGGAAATTACGGTACTGAAACAAAACAATTTTTTCTGGTATCCTAATATTCAAACCTAGCAAAATATGACAAAATATGACATTTGTTTGACAAGACGTTTTCATATGTATTTAAAATGGAGACTGCAAGGAAAAACAAAAAGAGGAAAATTTTATCAAACAGCGAAACGGATAAGTTTTCTAAAAGAAATGCGAACTGAGCTGCAGGACAGTTATGGCATTGTTCTATCTATGGAAGAAGCCCGGACAAGAATAAATAATTTGACAAAGCGATATGGGTAAGTAGCAATTCAAACCGTTAATGTATTATAATTAACATACATTTAGTTATTTAGAAAAGAAAAACAAATGACTGGCAAGTCTGGAGGGTCTCCATCCGAATGGGAATTTTACGATGAGATTGCAGAATTTATTGGTGAGCTCAAGGCAAACAGTAGTAGAAAGTATAGGTATATTATTGAAGGTTGAAGAAGCAGCAATTTATTTTTATTTTAGTATTATTTTAATTAAATAGATGAAGAAAATTCGAATACAAGCTTGCTATCGCTGAGTATCTCCGGCAGCTGGGCCCTCAAAATCAACACGTCCTAAAAATAGAAGAAGAGGGAGGGATACAATTTATGAGGCATCACTAGAAGTGGCAAAGAAGGAAGCCGAGTGCTTCAAGGATTTCGTCGGTCAGTAAAAAAAATGAAGAAGAAAGAAATGAACTTTTGCAAAAAAAATTATTAGAATTTTTCACGCCAAACAAAAAATAAATAATTTGAGAATCTAATAAAGACTTACCAAAGTATTTCTTAAGTGCATTTCTTATGATATTTCCGACGCCTGTGTGCCCCGATATTGTTGTGAAGTGAGGTTGAATTCGCTTCTCTAATTGTTTAGCTTCATTTCATCATATTTTTTTAATATTGTCATTTTTGTTATTGCATATATTATGAAGCACACAACATGCTTTAATTATTATTGGCGCGTTGTCGAAGTGAACTTCTAGTCCCCAACGCGTCTGAAACGAGCCTTTAAGTGCCCAAAAGCATTTTCCGCTACTCGCCGACATTTGCTGAGTTGATAATTAAATCTCTGTTCATTTATGTCTCGACATACAGAAAATGGCTTCATCATCGATTTTCATAGTTGAAAAGCTGAGGCACCCAGTAGTAATACCGGAACGTCCACACCTTCAATTTTTTTGATATTATTTACAAAAATGGAGTTTTTTTTTCGTGTTGTATTTTCAGGAGGCAGTTTTCAAAAATTGCCGAGTCATTGCATCTGCCACCCAGGACTTCCTACATTTATATATGTAAAACGGTACCTATTGTCTAATGCTGCAAATAAAACCGGAGAGTACCATCCTTTGTAGTTAATCCACATCCTCGTCTTTAGGTGGACTTACTTCTATTTGACAGCCATCGATAGCTCCGAAACACTGTAAAATCCAAGCAGTTCAAATCCGCGAACGCACTGACTTATAACAATGGACTGAGCGTATTGTCATTTTCCCATAGGAAAGCATGGCACAAGTTTTATAGTTCTCTCTTTCGCCCTATGGCAGAGTTGGAGCTACCAACACAAAATATTGCATTCTGGAACGTTTGCTTATGCCATTTGATGTTTTTATGTTGGCTACAGATGCAATCACCGCAGAAGGAATAAGGTAAAGATAGTGTTTACCGTGTTCCGTCTCTCTTGCCCATAAGCAGGATTCAATTAAGAATAACTTTTGAAAATTAAAATCGGAATGAGTTTAATTCCTTATAAGCGATTAAAATATCACTTGGGCACAAAAAAATATATTTTTTTAATTAAATTCGATTTACGGGTGTAAAACTTCATCTGATTGGTTGAGTTTTACATGTTTTTTATGTAATCGTTTTAAAGGGTGCTCTAATGGTGATATACAGAAACACAATATTTTTTGTGCCACATGAAATAGCAAATCGCTCGGTCCATTGTTATAAGTCAGTGCGCAAACGACTTAACTAAATTTTTCCCCAACACAAAAGTGCCTTTTGGAACATATTATACAATTCTGTACAAAATTCCAATAATACTCCTTCTACGGTAGTTCTGCCAACACCAAATAAGTTTCCTATAGTCCTATATTCTGCCGAGGAACCGAGTGCGTATTAAGTTATGGCAATTTTTTAGCTAGGGGAGATCTAAGCCCCATGTTGTATCCATTCTTTCCATATTTTTCAAATTATCAACCAAAAATTTGAATGTTGATTTGTCTACTCGAAACGCGTTCTTGAAATCCTCTTCATACATTTTCGGCTAATCTTTTTCCCAATATTGAGAAGGATATAAAAAATCTAGCATAAATATTATCAGTATATTATAGTCGCGAACTATGGATTACCTTTGTCCACACCCTCCTATTAATTCTCCATGCATTATTTAAAATATACAATTTTATGTAAAGTGCTCCTCGTCTTTTGCACCTAATTACCAATAGCTAATAACTTAACCCTTTCATGCCCGAATTATTTCTAGCGTGAGGATTATTCCTATATTATAAAAAATGTTCTTTTGGGAGCTTAAATAAGCTGTGTGTAAAGTTTCATCCCAGTCGCACTTGGGGTTTAAGTGGGGGAAGATGTTGCGTATACGCAACATTGGGCAGGTTGGTGTATAAAAAAGATTTTTTTTACAAAACGCTGTATTTAGTATAAATGAATTAAATTATTTATTATAGGATAAAAAACAGTTTTTTTTCGTATTGCAGCATAAGTGTACATTGCATTTAGTACACTTGGAGTTTGGGAAACCTGTCTTGCAAAGCCGGCAACGTCCTCTGGATCCCCATTCTACCCAATGATCATAATGGTCAAACCTATTTTCTTTAGATGGTGCTGGTACATATTTATGTTTTTTTGCTTCCTGTAAGCTTGCGAAGTCTGTGGAGCCAGATGATGATGTAGGAGCGGTGCCTAATGGTGACTCACTGAAACACTGTGGTGATTTCGAAGGACGACCTCGTTTTCTTACAACTATGGAGTTATTGCATTTTGAAATTAGTCCATTTGCAATTTCTGTTTGAAATTGAATCAGTGGCATGTGCTTTTTTTGGTGGCTCAGTAATTTCAAATCTCGGCGGTATAGCAGCCATCCATTTGTAACTGCTGTGCCTAGACACCAGTAAATTATGCGACTGTAGTACTTATTTGACCTATGATATATGCGGTATAATTCGACGAGCATGTCCGCAAGATCTACTCCTCCCATAAATTTATTATAATGAGCTACAATTGCCGGTCGGTTTATCTCAATGTGCTCTTTCGTTTTTGCATTCCATCGTTGACATTTTCCCAATGGTTCGGCAGCAACATAATTGGAAATGAGTTGGACAGGTTTATTGTCATACCACCGAACAGCTGCTATGTTGTGACTTTGTTCAACTCTGTAGTCATACGGTCCTCGACCGAGCTTTGCAAGCTGTTTTTCGGTTCGTAACAAACAGTTTCCCAATCGATTAGCCCGAATTGTACCCACTGAAAATATTCCAATCTCTTTGAGAGCTATCATGAGACTGATGGAGCAAAACCAGTTGTCAAAAAATAATTTGAAATTTTGCTGTTTAGGTAAAGTAGATGCCAAATATAAAACAATATCAGACGAAATACCAAGCCCATATTTAGGACACGTCCCTTCACCAACATATAAATGGAAATCATAAATGATTCCAGAGGATCCTGCTCGTGTGAACATCTTGAAGCCCCATTTATGCGGTTTGTTTGGCAGATACTGCTTCATATTGTTTCGTCCTAAAATCAATATTACACTTTTATATTATTTATATATCTAGAAGATTTAAATATGTACCTTTAAATGGAATAACTTGTTCATCAACTGACTGAAATTCTTCCGGGGGAATCTCATTGAATTTTTCTCTCAGTTTAGCCAGTATAGGACGAATTTTGTGGAGTTTGTCATACTGTGGTTGGTTTTTCGGTAATTGCTTGTGGTTGTCGTTCACATGAATAAATCTTTTGATCTTTTCAAATCTGTTCGTGGCATAGCATCTACCACTAAGGGGAGGCGAAGTTCTTTAGACCATGCCATTCTTATTTGCGGTACTTTCAAAACTCCCATATATAGTAATATGCCAACGTAGCGCTCTATTTCTGAAGTTGTACACTTCAATTCCAGCCCCGTCTCCTGCAAACAGTATTTGTTTGTTTCTTGACAAATCTTTTCTATTATTTCGAAATCGATATATGTGTAAAAATATTCCAGAGGAGTTTTAATTTCAACATCTCCCTCCTGAGGCATTTGACCTTTCCACGTGGTATCCACTGGCTCAATATCATATTTCTCCCACTTTAATTCTTTTATATTAAATTTATGATATGTCTGCTCCCCAGTCGGTTCTTCTTGGATTTCTTCAACTTCCACTGCTTCAGTAAGTGTAATAGGTTCATTAGATCCACTTTCTCCATTATCCTGACCGTACTTTCCAAATATCTCTATCTCTTCCGTTTTGTTGCTTTCTAAAACTTCTTCAAGGCCTTCTTCAAACACTTCTTCCAATAAATCAGCTTCGTCTTCATCCTTCATTTCATCTTCAGAATCATCCCAATCAAATTCTTGCAAATATTTTTCAATTAAATCTTCTCCTGAAGTCATTTTTCTATCAGACCAAAATAACAAATAAAAACTCTATAAATATACCCATAGTTGCCCAATGTTGCTTCCATGCAACATTGCTTTTCCAGAAATTCCAGAATCCGTACAGTAGAATTTGTTATTACAAAAAAAATCAAAATATTATATCACGACCTTTCTCTACAAGTTAGATGTATTATATTTACAAGAAAAGTTAGCTTACCATCGAATATAAATTAACAAAGTGAACACTTCTCCAGACAAATTTTGATTTTTCGATTCCACACATCAAAGTATGGATATCAATTAACACGAAACCGAAACGGCTTCTACACTTCCGTTACTTTCTCGAGAAAACACATAAAACAATGCAACTAAAAAGCTTTCAAAGCGTTCCGACCAGCTAGCGACGATTTAAAAGCTCCCAAAGTAAATATTGCGTACACGCAACATCGGGCATGAAAGGGTTAAGCTGCGAGTTTGATCTCTCCAGCAAATTTATTAATAATAAATTATTCACATAAGCTGAAATTAATTTATTTTGTGACATTTTTAAGAAAATCATCTACTTTTACTTTTACTATACTACGAACAAACGTGTGTCAAGGGACCATACTATACTACGTGGTATAGCTTTGAGATGGTATCAATACCATATGTGTGTCCCCAGTATTAGTTAGCAATCTCGACGAAACATTTGTAGAGATTTGCAAATGTGACTCACTTTGAGCATTTGGAATTGGTGATAAATAAGTGGCCCTTGATTCTGTTTTGTTTTTTAGGCAGAGCAGTCATCGTGTCGAATTTGTTTTATTTGCCCAAAAATAACTTCAATAATATTGTATCGAAAGTCCTCTTTCCTTTCGATAATTTTCATAACTCCGTCCAAGTCCAGTAAGTAAATTTAATTGTCCTTCCATTCTGTTATAAATTATCTAATTCAATTTGTCTCATATTCCGCTCACCGGAACTTTGTATTACGCTGTGTTGAGTTAAGGCTGTGAGCCCATTGTTTTATTATATAGTAACAATCTCGGCTCCGTTGTATTGCATCGTGAGGATGTAATATGATGCTCCTATTTTTCTATGGGAAAGTTATGTGATTGCGTGTTAACTTACATAAACAAGATAAAATGAATACAAATGCAGATGCTCTATCTAGAATAACATTAAATTCGCATCTCTTAAAAGAAATGATCCCAAGGGTATAAATGCAATCATGAGAGGACTTATAAAGAAAGCAGAAGGAATTATCTCTGAACAGACTACAGAGAAATCACACGAAAAGTCTAGCCAATTTTATATATGGGTTTGCATGTCCATCTCAGATGTTAAAAATATAAAAAAGATTAAATTTAATATAAATAAAAATTGTGAAAATATATCAATAGAGAAATTTCCGAAAAGAATAATAAAAAAGGTTGAAGTATCGATATAATGCAGCGATAGTTTAGAGACAAATTTAGATTTAGTCCTGGAGAAATTGTTAGACAAGATGCAAAATAATAAAATAGATCAGTTAGCATATGATGATAAATTTCTTAAATACATGGACGCAAACAAATTTAAGAAAAAGTTGATTGACCTGCAGTATAAAAATAATTCAAGTAATAACTATGGCAATAATTCTAAGAATCTTATTATATGCATCCCAAAAAGGATTAAGAGAAATTATTGCATGCCCACCCTACGGAGCACATGCCGGAATAAAAAGATGTATTGCAAAAATAAAACAAAAATTAATTTGGAAAAATATGAGAAAAACAATAAAAGAATATTTAAAAAACTGTAAAATCTGCGCACGAAATAAAATAATAAAACATACCAAAAAACCATTGTTTTACCCAATGAGAACACTCAAGAAAAATATAAGCAAGGGTGGGGACTCTAAATAATAACGCCAATAAATACGTAAAGTTAGTGGTCTATTTCACAATATGTCAAAGTTGGTACACTATTTCAAATTCAAAGGTAAATATAGCTCAGAGATTACATATTCACGAACATAACTTAAGATACTTATAATGTCGACTATGTCACTTAATAACTAAATGCCTCACTTATGTATCAACTTAAATAAAAATAACTTATGATAACTTCAAAGGGAATTCACTTTTTCGAAATGGCACCAAGGTATATATATATATATGTATAAATATAATTGCTCAATAAGATAAGATATGTATTAAATGATCACTCAAAAATGTACCCACAAATCTAAAATGTGGAATAGACTGTGTGGCGTTGGTAAATAGACAGTTAGTGATTATCTGGCACCAGTCGTGCCCCGGAACAAGATACTTTTTTCAGTCAAGACCAAAAACAAAGTTTGTGTTTTAGTAATGATCTTATTTTAGTCGTTCCCCGGAACAAGATACTTTACTTCAGTCGGGACCCAAAGCAAAGTTGTAATTTGATTAGCAGAATTCTTGTTCTAGTCGTCAACCGGAACAAGATACTTCACTTCAGTCGAGACCAAAAGCAAAGTTGTATTAGTAGTATTTATTCTAGTCAGTACCCAGAATAAATATCTTTATCTCAGTCGAGACACAAGATAAAGGTTTGAGATTAGTAAGTGTTATTCTAGTCGCTACCCAGAATAACTATCTTGATCTCAGTCGAGACCCAAGATAAAGTGATTATGTTAACAAAATTTATTCCACTCGAGACCCAGAATAAATATCTTTATCTCAGTCGGTAAACAAGATAAAGTTGTTATGTTAGTAAATTTTATTCCAGCTGAGACCCAGAACAAATATCTTTATCTCAGTCGATATCCAAGATAATGTTATTGAGTTAGTAACATATATTCCAGTCGATACCCAGAATAAATATCTTTATCTCAGTCGACACCCAAGATAAAGTTAATTTGTTGACAATTCTATGTTGTTACTACTAGCCAAGTCGATTCCAAACTATGCGCAATCTATGAGAGCTGGATGCGAACAGCGAAAGATTCATGTCGGCCTGCGACGGCACCAACAAATTATTTTACATTGCGCATAGCAACCAAAGCACGTTCACCTTAGCAGCTGTGCGTAGGTAGCAACGGAAAAATCCGTTGACCTTAACAGTTGTGTATAGGTCAGAAGAGTACATTGACCCTAGCAGCTGTGCACAGCAACTGGAATTTGAGTATTTTTGTTGCCGTTCCTGATTTTGCTAAAGTTATTAGGATTATAATTATACAATTAGATACCTATTACGATATTTCTAATTTGCTACTTCAGAAGATACATTTAACTGTACAGATAACTTAATATAATTCCATTCGATTTGCGTAATGTTATCGGAGACAAGTTACTTTCCTCTCATTGGATTGTGTCCCGGATTAGTTTATGTGGAATGTAGCCAAAATGTGTCGATTGTTATCTCCACTAAAAACTGCCTTATTGACGTGCTTGTAGGTAGGTATACACAGTTTCGTTCCCAACCTGTTTTCAATAATTAGAAATACTTGGAATTAGACACTTTTAAACGATTTTACTGTCAGGTGGTTATTTAATGTTGGTTTCAACAACCATTTGTAGTCACAAATATGCCAAACAATAGTTTCGATTTGGAAACCATTTCAATAGAAACAGTAGGACCATTAGGAATATCGAATGGTTTCAAGGGAAACATTACTAACAATTCAGTGTGAAAAAATTCGGCGAAGCTATTCCAATCGAAAGAAAAGAAGCAGAAATAGCTGCACCAGTACTGAAAGTATTGTATCTGAAAATTATTCCAGTGCATGAAAGTTCTGCTGAGACCTTTTCTGTAAATTTCTAAAGAAAAATTAATGCTTACTAGGTGTCTACGCTCATAAAAATTTTCGTCCTTCAATAATGCATAAAGTTCTAAGGAAAAAAATTCCAGTAAATTTCTAAGAAAGTGGCTTCATTTCATCGGGTCGGCGCATTGCTACCATACCCTTTGGTTGGTTATTACTAACTAACTATAACTACAGCTTTAAAAACATTTGAGTGAGCCTGAATAGCTTATTTCTTATGTGCCATCATACTACCATATATGTTTCTTTTTTCATTAAACCATATAGAATGGAAGTGAGTGCAGGGGCGGGGCACGCTCAAACAAAAGAATGAATAACAATATATGACTTGTTTCCAAAATCAAAGTGTGGATTATATTAAGGAAGTGTTCTAAAAGAAATGTGGAATAATACTAAATTTATAGAGCTATTTTGCAGTTTTTGATCGAGCGCAATCATACATGAACACAGGATAGCTTTTTGGGAATCTTCAGACCTAAATGCAACCGTTTTTGAGATGTTCCCGTTTCTATAATTCGTAATTTCATTAATTTTTCTACTGACGATGGTAATCGCGTCTACTACTATGCAATTCCACGCAAAATTAGCAAAATTAATAAAATTATGAATCATAGAAACGGGAACAGCTACATGTGCATAGTCAAATTAAAGGTTACATTCTGGCGTTTCTAAATCTTGTAATAAAACGGTATATATATCACGCATTTTAGCGGGAAAATTGTTAAAATTTAAAATAATTAGAACTTTTTTTTCATTTTTTTTTTACTTTGACGGGAGGTGACAGGAATGCTGATTGGGCATTCGTTGGAAAGCTGACATAGTTTGCTATAATCTGAGATGAATCCCACCATGATATAATGTATCTCAACAAAGTTACAGGGTTTAAAGTGGAAGAAGAGCTAAAAATCTTAAATCCCCCCCCCCCCCCCTACCACGAAATGACGCGTCTAACTATACCCTAATCCTCCTTCACCATATAATTTTTTGCTTGTCTCCACCTCAGCTATCACACCCTTGAGCTACGTGCACCAATTATGAAACACCCTGTATAATCCTTATAAAATTTCCCTATTAAGATTTCCATAGCCATGAATCTATAAGATCTTTCATTGGTTTACCAACGTTCTCCTCAGGCTATATTGAACTACGTATAAGCTGATCTGAGCCTACAACAAAACGGATAAAGTGCAAATCACTTACAGTAAATCGGTTTGGACATATAAATACACACAGCTATATAAGCGATTAAAACTTTTCGAAGATAGAAACGAAAATAAGAAATATATTATGTAAATATAATACATGCTCACGCACATAGAATTTCATCTCAGTTAATGGGCTCATTTGCATTTTTATCAACAAATTTATTTAAACAAATTTAAGGGAAAAACATCGACGATTCCTTAAAGGCATCTAAAAATACTATCGGGCTCCACATTGTGTTGTAGTTACTCCTCCAGCCTCTAATTACTTTCTTTCCATTTTATCAGAAGCGTTTCTGAAAGAATTTATAGATATTCACAAAGCAATTTGCAAAGGAATGACGTGAAGTGTTCCTTTTCTACCCAGTTTGCAGTAAATTATGCCAACAAAGAATTTTTCTTATACCGGAAAGTCCTTAAGGCTTGGCCGATTCCAACATTCTTCCAATGACTTCATTATATTGTATATGTGTATGTGTGTGTGTGTGGGGAGGGGATTTATCTCAGAGAAAATATTGAATAGCTATGGTGGGAAACTAAAATGATTGCCGGAGTAAGATTCTTTCTTTTACCTTAATAATACCATTCATTGTGGCAAGCGGAGTTTTGTTTTTTTTTATTTCTTTTATTTTTGCCTAAATAAAAGGTTATTCGTCCGCTCCTCTTTAAGCAGTTTGAAAGAATAAAAGAAAATCGTTTTCTTGCGCAAAAGTTTTTCTACTCCAACACAGATATTTTGAGCAGCTAAGTTAGACGCATTAATATTAATTAGCTTCATCTCTCTTCACGTTTTGGCATAATTCCTTAATCCTTTTCCATAATTTCATGACAGAGTTGTGGTTATATCTGTTGCTAGGGCAAAGATTCATAAGAGCGATTTCATATTTTCCATAAATTTTTGCATCAAAGCAACTTTTTGGCTTCCCAACTAATAAATTAATTATTTGCAAAAAAACACGAATTAAGCCTAATTCAGATTTAGAAATGCTTACTATAGAGAGTATTACTACTGTACAAAATGACGGATGATGGGATATGTATAGAACATAAGTTGGTTGGTAGAATGAGGGTAATTAAGTACGAAGTGATCTGATACAATTCAGCACACAAGATGTTATTGAAAAGCCTACCTAGCTACTTTCCAAGTGTCATTAGGAAGATGTTTCTAAGTGTTTTGGCTAGAATTCATAACAGCGTTTAAGGAACATCGGATGTACGGTCTGAAAGGAATGTATCGTGTCGCCATATCTACTCCCCTGGCAGCAAAACCTTTGGATCTTATCGATTCTGCAGATGACCTGGTGGTGCGGTGGTTCGTCCAGCCCGAGTGGTTTGAACTGGAATTTATTTACAACTCTCTGGTATAAATCTTATATGCCGTGCTGTTGAGTTCAACGTAGATAATACACTCGTGCATGTCTTTGATTTTGTCTGCACATTGAAGTTTTCCGACACTGGCTGAAAACCCACTTCAACGTGTTCTTGCTGAGTAATATGATCCTCAGGCACTGGCTGAACAGGGTCGGCTGACTGTTTGTTTTGTCTAGAGTTGGGCGGTGTTAAGCGACCTTGATTCTAATTGGTAGTCTCGCGGTCGCCGAAGTAAGGTTTGAGACGGTTAATCGAGACGTTAGTCTCCCTGTTTTTGACCATCAGGGTGAAAAACTCTCAGAACGCTTTAGAATTTCTAATGGGCCCTCGTAAGGCGGTTGAAGTGACGATCTAACACCGTCCGTTCTTATAAAAGCTTGAGAATAGTTACCAAGATCCTTAAATTTAAAGGTAACTTGACAAGAGTGGTTAGATGCCGGAACAGGTCCGATATCTGAGAAGGAATTATGCAGATAAATAACAAATTGACTTTGTGGTTGGAACTGCGAATTTTGTAAAAAAAACTCAGCCGGAATAAGCAGGCTTTCGCCATTAACGAGCTCGGCACGAGTAGCACGAAATTCATCCCAGAATGTGGCTCTCAATCCCATAAGACTAGCGGAAGAATCCTTAACCATGACTTGTGTTGATATGACAGAGAGCTGGCTTTAGTGTTTGGTGATACCTTCGGTCCGGACTGTACGCTCCGCAGAGCACACAAACCGCTGTATTGAAATCCCAATGAAATACCTTGTTAAAAAAACGAAAAGGGGGCTAGCTAGTAGGCGTTGATTGGCAACGAGAATTTTAAAAAATATTTGAAAATTATTGGTATGTCAACTGTAAGTAAGTAATTGCAGTCTTACTAATTTTGTCGGATTGATAAAAACTTTAAACACAAGGGTTATATATAACTAAACTATATTGGAAAAAATAAAGCAACAATTCAACCATTGTTTATGAAATTGGAATAACGTTTTTTCTTACCGTTTTGATTATGATGACACCCGTCCTCGTTGGCAAACCTGTCCCATTTATCTTTTCAGATTCAGCCATTTAAGTCATCTATAAGTTCAACAATAACGGTGTTCAATTACATTAACAACCGTTGAATAGTTGGATACAGCTCAACCTACCGCCATTACGCCTGACCAATTTTACCTGACCAAGCAGAGATAGGGCACACTGGGTCTACAAGGATCTTCATTGAGATACGTACATCCTCACTTCCAAGTTGTTTTAGGTCAACCTCAAGATCTTTCTTCACATGTTATCAAGTATACAGCTGATAAAATATGCCCATCTGTACGTGGTATGTTAGTCGATACTCATGAGATGTATCGATATTACTACTATCAGCAATCGCACAATCCATCGCATTGCAAGGAAACTCTCAGTTGTAATCTACCAGCGATTATAACAAACGCGCTTCACCGCAAAGCCTTACTACAACCATATGGAATATCGCAGCTGTTACTGAATGAGGGTAACCACTCCTCAAGCTGAAGTTATACAACACGTGGAATCCCCTCTACCTCCTCAAGCTATAACTCAAATTATAACTACACAGCACCTACCGTAAGCTGTGACTCCGGAAGTTATTCCTCAAGTTACAATTTCTACAGCTATTCCTCAAGTTGTAATTCTTCAACCTTCCCCGCATTCAGATAACTAGTGGGACCAAAGGACACAGATCCTGGGTGCTCGCGAAATTGGTGACCCCGACAGGAGCAGCAACCTTCACAGGAAGACTATGTAGTTAAAGGTCAGATATTTTAGTTTTTTGTTTTTGTTTAGTTAATTCGTATATATACATATCTACATTTACGAATCCACTAAACTTTAAAAATTAAATTTTTTTATACATGTATATATATATTTGCCTTTGTGAACATGAGGGGTCCAGCAAGATATTTCAAACTACGGCTCCTCGTTATTCATTATCATTTGGGAATTTCTCCTTCATTCTTTGTTTGCGACCTACATATAGAAATGATAGACAATCAAGTAGCAAAAGACGATCTGTCGGATGTTGGTCTGGATTCGACTGGAAGTCGATCCCCAAATATATCCATTTTATCCAACGAAACGCCTACGGGAACAGCTCAGCCAGCGATTATGAGGGCAGTGTCCATCAAAGCACCTCCATTCTGGAAGCATTGTCCAGACTTGTGGTTCCTCCAGCGGCATTGTTAGTGACCCCCCAGCCTCAAATAAATTTAATAAATTGAAAGACACTTTGATTTCTAGACTTTCAGGCAGTGAAGATCAGAAGCTGAAGCAGCTTCTAAACGAACTTACACTTGGTGACTCGCAACCATCTCATCTTCGAGAGATGAGCGTCCTCAGTAAGGACAAGCTGAGCGAAGAAGTGCACAATCTCTTTGGCTTCAGCGTTTACCGACAGATACATACGCAGGTGATACAAGCATGAAATTCCGGCACACTCGAAGGATTGGCAGTATGCGCAGATAAGATTGCTGCAGTTAAACCAAGGCAAAACACCTGACTTTAGAAGACTTGTCGCGCAAGGTGCAGAACTGCACCAAGTTAGTGGAGAATTCATTGACTTTCCACCAAGACTCTGCAAAGCCCAGACAGTCCAGAAAAGGGTCTAGAATTAGATTAGGTTCCCGTCATACGACACCTCCTCGCGATTTGGGGCAGTGTTGGTATCACAAAAAAATTTGGCGATGATCACGAGAATTCATCCCTCCTTGTAGTTTTAGGACAGGGAACCGAAGTTCATCGCCCAATTCTATCATGACTTATGACGAATCCCCAAATTAAAATGCCCTCCGCCCTTGACGACAGGTGAAAGAAGCGTACCTAAAGTCGTTTATACATTTATGATAGACCTGCTAGGAAATTTTTCTGCTTTACACAGGTGCAGACGTGTCACTCATTCCCAAAACTTCAGCCAACCGATCAAAACATTTGGAAGAAGGCTTTTATCGCTAGACTTACATCTACGAAGATTCTTTCATGGCAATTTATCATTGCAGATATACCAAAGCCCTTACTAGACACAGACTTTCTAAGTCATTATGGACCTTTGGTGGATGTGAAGAGTAAGGTACTAATTGACCCACTCATTTCATTAAAATCTGCTGTATTTCTGTCCTTATCAGTCTGCACACTACTCCTTAAATCCAAAAGCTACTACGGAAATATCAGGCTATTACAGTGGACGCAAGTTTCAGGAAACCAGTAACTCATACAGTTACACATCGAATTGATACTAAAGGCTCTTCCATCACATCCAAGTTTCACCCTCTCTCGTCCGAGAAGTTAGCGATAGCTAAAAACGAGTTTCGATTTGTGTTGAAGCAAGGTATGTTTCGACAGTCAAATAGTCTTTGGTCTTCACCATCACAAAAAAGAAAAATTGTGAGTGGAGACCATGCGGGACCTATTGGCGCGTAAATGATTGTACGATTCCAGACCGCTACCCGATTCCACTAATTCATGGTTTCGTTCACCAGTTACAAGATTGTAAACATTTTTCCAGTTTAGATCTAGCCAAGGCAACAAATTCCAGTAGAACCCGAAGACATTCCAAAAACGGCAATTTGTCCTCCTTTCGGTATCTTCGAATTCACTCGTATGACTTTTGGCTTATGCAATGTGGTACAATCATCCCAACGGTTTATCCACATGGTCTCGTTTACACATGGTTTCGTTTACCTAGATGATATTTTATTCGCCTCCAACTCTGTAATTGACCACGACAACCATTTGGAAATATTTTTCAACCGCCTGGACGGCCTTATTTTAAATTTAGAAAATGCACCTTCTTGCAGTCGCAAGTTAAATTTCTGTGACACCTTGTTACACCTCAAGGCATCACACCTGCTTTTAAACGTGTTGAAGCAATTAAGAATTTAAAAATCCCTGAAACTGTAAAGCATTTACGACGTTTCTTAGGAATGTTGAATTTCTATCGTCGCTTCGTGTCACACGCAGCGGAACATCAAGCAGTTCTAAATAATTACCTGCCCGGCTCAAAGAAAGATGCTACCAGGCGAACCGATTGGTCGGACGAATCCAAAAATGCTTTTGAATTGGTCAAATCACAGCTGGCTCAGAGAACTCTTTTGGCGTTTCCAGTTGCATCACCTTAGTTATCCTTATGGGTAGATTGCTCAGATTCTGCTATAGGCGCAGCCATACAACAGGTTTCCACTCCGTCAAACTAAAGGGGCGGCGCCGAGCGTAAAGACAGCACTTATGATTGGGAACGGAGCTATTAGCAGCGTATAAAGTATTTTCGGTACTTACTCGAAGGTCGTGCCTTCATTCTGTATACTGACTACAAACCTTTGACTTACGCTTTTCAGCAGAATACCGAAAAAGCAACACCTCGACAACTAAGGCATCTAGGTCTCATCGGCCAGTTCACTACTGACATCAGACACGTGCCAGGCAAGGTTATTGTCGTAGCGGATGCATTATCAGGGATTGATGAGATTTGAATTCCGAGATCAATCAATTTTGAATACATTGCCTAAGCTCAAACCACAAGACCCCGAATTTCACCAACTCTTTCAAAATTCCAAGTATAAATTCGAGAAATATCCAATTTTCCGAAAAATAAAGAATTGTTCTTTGAACTCTCCTCTACAAGAGTCAAGCCCTACATTCCAAAAGATTGTAGAGTTCAAGTTTTCAACTCAATTCATAATTTGCCACACCGCACTATTCGTACAACAAACAAAATGGTCACAGCTAGGTACTTTTGGCCTTCCATTAACAAAAACGTCAATTCTTGGTCACGTTCTTGTTTATCTTGTCAACACTTGGTACATTCCAAGATTGTTCTAGACGCTTTCAAATTATACATATAGATATGTTTGGTCGTTTACCCCTTTGCAAGGCTTTAAATACTGTCTTACTATAATTCACAGATTACACGATGGCCTGAGGCAGTCTCTCTAACGAATATTAAAGCTGAAAGTTTGGAACGCACCTTTCGGAGTACCTAGGACAATCATTACTGACCAAGGGTCTCAATGCGAATCCGCATTATATTCAGAACTCTCCAAATTATTGGGTTTCGAACGAAACCGTACTACAACCTATCACCCAAAGGCCAACGAGTTTTTGGAAAGATGGCACCGCAATCTTAAAGCGTCACTATTGTCACAACACGAGAAATCATGGTCTAGGATTCTACCTCTTGTCCTACTGGGAATGCGAATTACTTTACGGGAAGATTTCCTGGCTACACTAGCCGAGCTAGTTTATGGTGAAAACATACATATTCCTGCCGATGTTTTGCAAAATTCGCAGTTTTAAGCACAAAATCAATTCGTTGTTTCTCTTTGCAATTTCTTCTCCGATGTCAGACCTGTCCGGCAACTAATTACTCTGGTCAAGTTACTTTTAAATTCAAGGACCTTGATAAATGTTCCCACGCCTTCATAAGGACAGCTGCCGTTCGAGCGTCACTTCAACCTCGTTCCGAAGGCCCGTTTGAAATATTAAAATGATCAAGGAAGTTTTTCACCCTCAAAGTAAGAAACAAAGTAAAAAACGTGTCAATCCATCGTCTTAAACCTTATTTCAGGGACGACGAAGCTACGAAGGCTCAAGGTCGCTCTAGTCCAACACACAACCATCAGACTCAGCCAGTGCCTGAAGGGTCTATATTTCAACAGGAACACTTTGAAGGAAACTCTCAGCCAGTTCCGGAGAACTTCAATGAATTAGAAAAATCGGGTAGCGACCTAGGATAGTACAAGAGCTTAGTCGCATGGTCTCCACTCACCATTCTTCTTTTGAACAAGATGCAACATTCAGGACCAAGGACATGATGCCTTTTTTTTAAAATATATTCGAATTTCTTTTTAGCAGCTGCTAACTTCTCAGGCTAGAGACGGCGAACTTTGGAAAAGACGGAGGGACTCTTGGTATCAATGCGAGGTGTAACTTAGTGGCTTAATGAAACTTGATTCCACTTTAATGGCCTGATACTTACTATTCTTTTGCTTATAATGTTAATGCAAAAAAGAAGATAATTCGGCTGTTAGAAAAATGAAAGGAGACAATGAAGAGCGAAAATTCAAAACGCCGTGCAGATGACAGTCGGTTTAAAAATTCGGAAATATATATATATATGCGTAGTCTAATTGAAAAAAAGAAAAACTTACATATATAACGTAATGAAGGAAATTGTTTGTACATATATATATATATAGTATATAGTATATATAGTATCTAACCTTGGTTGCCCTTGCTATGAAGGTTACGGTTTGCTTACAGTCGGGGTTACCAATTTATGGGTTTATTGATGACGATACGCAGTAGGACTAAGCTGCAGCGTCCTAGTGAATATGCACACGTCTTGAATTTAAAAGGTGGTTACCTGTAGTAACTACATGCTAGACTCCGCTATAGCGTTCTTCACTGCAAAAGCGGGAATATAGCGGGTCGCAGGACGATGATCCTCGGAGGACTTATCTTTCTTGAAGGCTGGAATGTGTCCTATCAGTATTGACTTGCGGAGGGTTGTTGCCTGGTATTGCTGATTGACTGCACCTGTGACAATGCGGAATGTGGGTTAACTGTCGATAGAGCGGTGGCTAAATCTTCACTACGGAACATTGTTAACTTTTAAGAATCAGCCGGGCTGTCCCAATGATAGTTAGCGCAAGTCAATACGACGTTGGTGTATTTATTTACGAGCTACGCGATCAAGATACGGCAGACAAGTCAACCCAATGTTGATTGTTGACTCGATGACTACAATGAGTATGCGTAACCAGGCTTGTTTGGCACAGGGGGGGGGGATTAATGGAAGTCAGTCTACGCATCTACAAGGCGATTCGAATAGCCCGCCGGTAGCGCCAATCAATTGACTTTTGTATTCTCCATACGAAAAATAGCTCCTGACTGGATGAAGCTTGTGGTTTTGAGAAAACACTTCTATGCAAGTTTGGTTTCCGATTTGTAAAAATGAACAAGATCCGGGGAGAAACTTGCCATTTTGATGAGATTGTCTTCTTCTACATAAGTCGAAGTAAATTACATTAATTATTTAACATCCGGTTGACATAACAATTAAATCCAAACTGAAACAATTATCTTATTTTTTTAATATAATTTATTGAAAAGCCTACCAAGCTACTTCCTAGGTGTCATTAACATGCTGTGTGAAGTCCCAATATAGGCTTTACATAAAAACGGGAGGTGCCGGTGTGGTGGATAGGACTGTTGAACACAAAATTTCTCAGATGTCAATATTTATTCTTTCACAAAAATGTGCCTTAGCCTAGTACTTCAGTGCTTACTCTCTACTTATAAACAAAAAATGAAAATTATAAGAAAAACGACAATTAGAAAAATAATGAAACTTGTAAAAATAATGAAACCAAACAAGATAATAATTCTAATAATAATCCAAAATAATAAAATAAATCCAACTAATAATCCAAATGATAAAATAAATCCAAATAATAATCTAAATGATAAAATAAATCCAAATAATAATTCGATCTTACTCCACGTTTAACCTGTAAAATATAAAGAAAAACGAGATTACAAAGAATTTTTAATCGAGGTACAAACAGAATGAGCTTCATTCACTGCTCATTAGTTTTGCCAGGTTCAAAACTACCTTAGCTTGGGGTGCTGAAAAATATAATTAAAATAATATATTTAATTAGTAAAAACAGGGTTCAATTCTTCCCTTATTGGTTCGTCAAGACTAAATTTCGGTTTATCGCTTCCGATCTGTCCTGTTGACCGCTCAATTTGCAAGTGATTTGCTATGCCCAACAGCTCGCTATTTATAGCCGGGAATACAATGGGAGCAGTGCGTCTATCGGTTGCCGTTGCCTTGACGCTATGCAGTAGCAGCGCGTCGTCATGTAGATTTTTGTTGCCGTTGGCGTAGTGGAGATATCCATTAGTAAATGGAAGAAGAAGACAACGCACCAGCCGCCTGTGACACAAATGTCACTGGATGTTGACGGCAGTAGCTGTGAAATGGTAAGTTTTTCCTTATTTCTGTTTAATATATTTTTATGTTCATATTTCCAGCTTATATGGTACTGCGGCTCTCGAGGAGGAATGCTGTGTATCGTGGTAGTCAGATTCCACGGTTTAGGTGAGTAAAATTTTCATGTAAAAGTCTCAGATCGTAATGATCTGAGACTTTTACTTTTTATTTGTATTATAATTAATTTTGTTTTGTTTTCCTTTTTAGGTATATTTATATAAGGCCAAAGCCCGAATTGAATACAGGCGATGCCCCATAGAGTGCCAGGAATTGCTGTGGCACTGAAATATTTTTACAGTGAGTGTAAAATTAAACATGTTTTTATTTATTTTTGGAATATTGTTCCGCGACGGAACATCCTCTCGCCTCAAAAAAGAGGAGGTGGCTGGACTTGATTATTGAAAAACTTTTTTGTTTTAAAATAAAGTTAATGTTTGTTTATAAACCCTTTTCCTGCTGGTTTCGTTGTTATTAGTACCAGGATTAGAAAGAGTTTTTTTTTAAAAACTTACGTTTCTTGACCTGTAGGCGTATGCGTATTTTTCCATTTGATGTTTTGATGAAACGGAGAGTGTCGCCTTAATCGGTTTGTACCCTGAAGCATCTTCTTGCTGGCAGGGCCTTTTTCCATGGTATAGGCTGCCTGCGGATCTCACCCCACAGAAGTGGATCAATGATGAAATTTGTCGGGGGCAGAATTGCGTCTTGAAAAAGTACTCCTGGTCGTGGAAATGGACGTGCCCTTTCTTCATCACTTGCCTGCACTGGTTTTGGAGCTGAGCTGGTACTTGGTTCCTCAGCTAGTCGTGGCGTTTTTGTTTGTGGTTTTTTGAACTCCTTTGGCGCTGAGCTGGCACATCCTACACTTTTTTCGGTCTCATTTCGACTTGTCGTTGCCTGTGGTATTTTGGCTTGTTTTGGACTTGAGCTGGGCTATGGTTCATGTACCTTCACTGGATATGAATTTTGTTCTTGTGGCGGTTTCAAATTGGGAGCTTGTGGGAGTATCCGTGCCCTTTTCGGTAAAGAACTGGGACATTCAACACGATTTTCGCGATTTGTCCCAGTTGGGGGTCGAGATGGAGTTATATGGACCCGAATACCGGGGCCCCGTGCGAGTGCCTGTACCTGTTTGGTAGCTGGGACTGCCTCGAATGGAGGCTTGAATACCCTTGGCGGTTTGGTCATCTCTGTTGCTATCAACTTGTCCTTTATTGGAATTGTCTCTAGATCGGGTATATCATCGATCCATAGACAATCGTCTAAACACGGCAGAGACTCCATGACTGACGTGTACGTTAATTTCAACAAACAATAAAGTAAAAAATAAAACATACTTTTTAAAGAAATTTTAAAGGAAATGATTAAAACTTAAAAAAATCACCAAATTAAAAGAAAATTAATTATGGCCGTCTTATCTATTCCATGTGTGATGATAATTTTCAGATTTGAACTGAAGTTGGATGATTTTCATATGTTGTTTCGCTGTTGTATTGCTCGGGCCTACACGCTTCATTTTTCGAGTAGATTAATGCTATGCGGGGATAAATTTATATATTTGTGGTGTAGTATTATTAATTGATATTGTCATTTATATTAGTAATATTGTACTATTTAATTTGGCACTGTTATTACGAAAAGTTATTGTGTTGGTGCGTCCGGGCGCAAGCGTAGCACAAAACTTGCGCTGTGCTGAGGCATGTTTGTATGGCTGAGAAAAACAAATGTCGTTCTTCGTGCTGCCCGTGTTGGAACGTTTGTGCTTCGTGTGGGACGTTATTTATTTTTGATTTTCGATGTGAAAATTTCGTTGAATTATAGTTTTGTTTAAATGGTTAACTTGCATAATTTAATAATTGGCCGAGCTATTTGAGTATTCTGTGTTTTGACAGTTGCTACTCTGACCTTTTTGGCTGGCCTGGGTTGATTTGTATTATTCGACCTGTCGGCCATTTTGTGGTTGGACAACGTTGATCTTGTATTAAAACTAAGTCATTTATTTTGAGGTTATCTACTGGTGTTTTCCATTCTTTACGAGCTTGTAAACCTTGAAGATATTCCTTTGACCCCTTTTTCCAGAATTGATCTGTCAAACATTGGACATTTTGCCAACGTTTGAGGGAAGTTGTTTTATCAGTGATAGACGGTTCTGGAATTGTCTTTAAATTTCGACCAATTAAAAAATGCCCAGGAGTTAAAATATTAAAATCGATTGGATCATTGGAAAGCAGTGACAGCGGTCTGGAATTTACGCAAGCTTCGATTTGACAGATTACGGTTGACAATTCTATAAAAGTTAAAATGGCGTTTTGTAAGGTTCGCTTCATGTGCGTTTTTACTGCCTTAACTTCTGCCTCCCATAATCTACCAAAGTGTGGCGCTGATGGTGGGTTGAAATGTCACGTAATGTTTGCAAGCTCTGTGACAGTAGAACTGTCATGTGGAAATGTCTTCAAAATTGTTTTAATTTGATTAGACAATTCCCTGCTTGCGCCGACGAAGTTTGTGCCGCAATCGGAATAAATATGAGCGCATAAGCCTCGGCGGCTTATGAATCGCTTCAACGCAGCGAAGAATGCCGCTGTCGTCAATTCCGAAAAAATGCTTAGATATCCCTTCATGATTTTAGCGTTTCTTATTTTTCACGTTTTGATGTCAATCGGACCGGCATAGTCGACGCCAGTGTGGTCGAAGGTTAATGCAGGGGTGATTCGTGCTGATGGAAGGTTTCCCATAATCTGTATAGATGGCGTTGGTTTTGTTTTGGAGCAGGGGATGCACTTTCGTAATTGCTGACGAACAATGTTTCTGGCATTTAGCAGCCAGTATTTGTTACGTAATAAATGGAGGGTAAGTTGTATACCTCCATGTAGTGCACAATGATGGATGTTATCAATGATAATCCTTGACACATGATGGTCGTTTGGTAAGATGATTGGGTGCTTTTATTGTAGGTCAGTATAGAATTTTCGAATCTGCAGCCGACTCGGATTAATTGTTTGTGGTATAAATATGGATTGAAGGTGAGAATGCGGCTTGTCTTTGAAATTGGTTTATTTGATTTAAGGCGGTGGAAGTTATTTGGAAATGCTATCTGCTGTACAATGGACATGATAATATTCTCAGCTTCTTGTAGCTCGGAGTATGTGAGATAGCTAGACTGCTTAATTGTGCCTTTAGATTTGCAGTTGTTAAAAAATCTTTTGCAAAAAGCCACAATCCTTACTAATTTAGGGTACGAGGAATACCTTGTCAACCATTCAATTTCTAGGCCAGTACAAGTCAATGCCTTGACTGTTCGGATCTCAAGTTCAGAGAAACGTGGGCTGTTTTGGTCAATTATCTCTGGCTTGCTGTAACAATGATGGTCCGTTCCACCAAAGCTTGGATTTGACAAGTTCGTCCGGGTTAAGTTCTCGAGAGGCGCAGTCTGCTGGGTTACTCTTGGATGGTACATATCGCCATAATCGAGGATGGATATATTCCAGGATTTCTGCCACTCGATCTGCGATGAATGTTTTCCAAGTTGATGGCTTTTTTTGAATACAGGACACGGTGACTTCTGAGTCGGACCATGCGACAATGGAACTGTCCGCGATATTTATGTCAGCTTTGATTTGTTTCATTAGACGGGAGAGTAAAACAGCTCCACATAGCTCGAGTCATGGAAGTGATATTGATTTTGTAGGAGCGACTCTAGTTTTTGACGTAAATATATGAGTGCTAATAGTGTTGTCGTTGTTTATGATTCTTAAATATACAACACCTGCAAAGGCCCTTTCTGACGCGTCGCAGAATCCATCCAGTTCCAAGCCTTTTGCTGTAGGAGAAAAACCTACCCATCGTGGTATTTTGACTGACTGGATGTGGTTTAAGCCTTCCCTGAATCTCTTCCATTTAATTTTGATGGGTTCAGGTAAAGTTTCGTCCCAAGAATATTTATTCAACCATAGATTTTGAATGAAAATCTTGACGATAATTATAATTGGTGCCAACCGTCCTAGTGGATCGAAAAAGGATGCAGTCTCGGATAAGATTATTCGCTTAGTAAACAGAGGTTTTTGAAGTAAGGGGTTTACTTTGAAGCTAAACTCGTTTTAATTGTATCCTTTACTGATAAATCTAGAACAGGATTGATTTCTCTGTGCTGTTGAGGAATGTTTTTAATTAATTCCGGATGATTGGCAGTCCATTTACGGAGATTAAAGCCTCTTTTGGAAAGAACGTTAATTAGTTCTGTTTGTAATGTTAACCCACTTTTAGTATCATGTGCCCCTGTTAGTAGGTCGTCGACGTAAAAGTCGTTTTTTAGGCTTCGGGATGCAAGTGGATACTTGTCTTGCTCGTCGTTTGATAATTGATGCAGGGTGCGGATAGCAAGATATGGAGCTGAAATAGTGCCAAACGTGACTGTTGTCAGCTGATAATCTTTTATCGGGTCCTTTGGTGAATCTCTCCATAGGATTCTTTGATAATTGGTATGTTCAGGATGCATTTGGATCATCCTGTACATTTTCTCTATGTCAGCGGTGAAAGCGATTTTGTATAGGCGCCAATTTAAGATAGTGGCCCATAAGGTGGGTTGGATTGTTGGCACGGCCAACATTTGCTCATTTAGTGACCTTCCGTTTGTTGATTTAGCGGAGGCGTTGAAGACTACCCTCAGTTTGGTCGTCGAGCTTTCTTTAATGACTGCGTCATGTGGCAGATAATAATGAAAGATGTTGTTCTGTTCCGCTGAATTTTGGGTTAATTTGAGTTCTGTCATATGTCCTAGCTGTAAATATTCCTTGATGCATATTTTGTACTGTGTGTGCAGCTCGGGTTGCTTTTCAAAGCGTTTCTCTAACTGGAGAAATGGTTTCAATGCCACATATCGGCTGTGGCCAACTTCCGGTCCGTTTGGGTTTCTGAAGGGAAGTTTAACCTGATACTGACCTTGTTTTAAACGCTTATGTGACGCTGTATATATTTCCTCACATAGCTCGTCGTCGGGATTTGTTATTTTCCTTGGGATATCCTCTATCTCCCAAAATTTTCTCAACTGTTGCTCTAGCTGACATTCTGGTTCTATTTGAACAGTGAGCGTCTTAACTGTGCTGGGTTTTTTGCTGCTTGTACTTCCCAATAGGATCCATCCTAATTGGGTATGCTGAGCAGTTGGATGTCCAGGGGCGCCCTTTATGACTCCGTTCTCAATGATTTCGGCGTATACATCTGCTCCCAGTAGTAAGTCTATTTGACCAGGTTTGTAGAACCTGGGATCGGCGAGTAGCAGATGTTGCAGATAGAGCAACTTTTTGATATCTATTGTGTCAGCTGGTACGAAATCTGTGATCTTCTGCAAGATTAGAGCATAGATTTTGGTTTCAAATTTCGTGTTGATTGATTTCATCTTGAAGGATAGTTGGGCCTTCACGTGGGCGGTTTGTGTTTTTCCTAAACCGCTGGCTTTGATGTGTGTTGTTTTTCGTGGTAGCCTTAAACCTTAACTGGCAGCTTCAGTAATGAGCGATACTCCTGAGCCCGAGTCTATTAGAGCTCTCATTTTGTGGGTTTGTCCGTTTGGACTCTCAATATCGACTAACGCAGTTGACAATAATGCCCGACTGACGTTTGTCGAAAAGAATGACTTTGTGGCTGGCTCATTACTGTCGTTAAGCTCTTTAAGTTGTTTTTCAGCTTGCCCTTGGTTATGTGTGGATAACTTTTTTTTTTCTAAATGGATGAGAGTATTGTGCCTCTTGTGGCGTTGAATGCACGATTTTTGGCTTGGGCAGCCATTGAGGTTATGTCCTGACGAAAGGCAGTTTTTGCATATCCTGTGATGATTTATAAAATTTAATCTCTCTTTGGAGATAATTTTCTAAAGGAAGAGCAGTGAATAAAAGTGTGATTCTGCTTGCATATTGAGCATGTGTGCGATTTGTTCAAAAATGTGTAGGCATTTTTGTTGGTATAGTTTCTTTGGGGTGCACTAATGTGCGGATTTGAGGTTTGATACCCGCTGCGGGGATCTCGAGTACGAACACGTGCCTCGTTTTGGTTTTTGAACTGACGTACTGTTTCTTGTGGCTTGGTATTATGACACCCTTGGATTGCTTCTAGAGTGCGGAACCTTATCTCTAGAAACGTTGACAGATCGGAATATTTGGAAATTTCGTTTCTTGTTCCTTGCTCATGCTCCCACAATTGATAGTTTCTGGACGTAGGCGTTGAACAAGATGGTATATCAGTATGGCGTCCCAATGTTCAACTGGAAGCCCTAGATATCGAAGCTCATGAAGACTCTCATCTATTTGATCGAGAAGGGAGCGTATGGCGTGAGCTGATTCGGCCTTGATAGGTGCTTGACTAAGTAATGTTTTCAGATGACTGTTGACTAGCACTCTCTTGTTTTCGAATCTCTTTTGTAAGAGCTCCCATGCCTTGAGATAATTCGAGTCGATTACCTCGAATTGGCGTAATAGGCGTTCTGCTTCCCCAGTAACGCTAAGTTTTAGGTAGTGAAGTTTCTGAACCTTTGATAAGTTTGTATCTTTGTGGATCAGCGAATTGAAAAGGTCATGGAACGTATGCCATGTCTTGTAATTGCCATCAAATATTGGTATTTGTATGGGCGGAAGTCGAGTCTCAATTTTTGATAGATGTATTGTCTGTGTGGCAGGTTGTTCTCTTGTATGAGGTAACGTTGGGAACGACTCTTCTAGCTCCTGTGACAACTTTGACATGAGATTGATGTATAATTCTTCGGTCTCTTCGTAGAAGTTGCCTTCGGCATATTCGCTGTCAGCGCCGTTTTCGGCTGACCAGATTGCTATATGCGTCTCTGTGAATGATTGCCATAGCTTTACAAGAGATTGAATGCGAGTAGCATAATACTTCTTTCCTTGTTTGGTTTCTGTACTTGCCTTGCCATGGTTAATGTCGGCTTTATCAATTTGATCGTGTAGAGCCTTTTATGTGAGAATTGATATATCGACATCCGCCATTTTGTTCTTTAAGTCATATCCGGCTTTGAAGGACCAATGTGAAATCCCAATATGGGCTTTACATAAAAAAGGGGAGGTGCCGGTGTGGTGGATAAGACTGTTGAACACAAAATTTCTTAGATGTCAATATTTATTCTTTTACAAAAATTTGCTTATAAACAAAAAATGAAAATTATAAGAAAAAACGAAAATTATAAAAATAATGAAACTTGTAAAAATAATGAAACCAAACAATATAATAATTCAAATAATAATCCAAAATAATAAAATAAATCCAATAATGAAACTTGTAAAAATAATGAAACCAAACAAGATAATAATTCAAATAATAATCCAAAATAATAAAATAAATCCAACTAATAATCCAAATGATAAAATAAATCCAAATAATAATCCAAATGATAAAATAAATCCAAATAATAATTCGATCTTACTCCACGTTTAACCTGTAAAATATAAAGAAAAACGAGATTAGAAAGAATTTTTAATCGAGGTACAAACAGAATGAGCTTCATTCACTGCTCATTAGTTTTGCCAGGTTCAAAACTACCTTCACTTGGGGGTGCTGAAAAATATAATTTAATTAATATACTTAATTAGTAAAAACAGGGTTCATTTCTTCCCTTTTTGGTTAGTCAAGACTTAGTTTCGGTTTATCGCTTCCGATCTGTCTTGTTGACCGCTCAATTTGCAAGTGATTTCCTACAGCTCGCTATTTATAGCCGGGAATGCAATGGGAGCAGTGCGTCTATCGGTTGCCGTTGCCTTGACGCTATGCAGTAGCAGCGCGTCGTCATGGAGATTTTTTGTTGTCGTTGGCGTAGTGGAGATATCCATTAGTAAATGGAAGAAGAAGACAACGCACCAGCTGCCTGTGACACAAATGTCACTGGATGTTGACGGCAGTAGCTGTGAAATGGTAAGTTTTTCCTTATTTCCGTTTATTTATTTTTGTTAATATATTTTGATGTTTATATTTCCAGCTTATATGGTACTGCGGCTCTCGAGGAGGAATGCTGTGTATCGTGGGAGTCGGATTCCATGGTTTAGGTGAGTAAAATTTTCATGTAAAAGTCTCAGATCGTAATGATCTGAGACTTTTACTTTTTATTTGTATTATAATTAATTTTGTTTTGTTTTCTTTTTAAGGTATATTTATATAAGGCCAAAGGCCGAATTGAATACAGGCGATACCCTATAGAGTGCCAGGAATTGCTATGGCACTGAAATATTTTTACAGTGAGTGTAAAATTAAACATGTTTTTATTTATTTTTTAGAATATTGTTCCGCGCCGGAACAAGCTGTTTCCAAGTTTTTTGGCTAGAATTAATTTAGCGTGGCTACAGCGTTTTAAGGTACATCGGATGTATGGTCTGGAACGAATGTATAGCCACACATCGACAAATTATGTAAAGTAACAACTGCACACTACAGTGCTTGAAACTAGAATGATCACGTGACTAATAATAGCCAATAAAAATTCGTGCTGCCTGTGCTGGCTGTGAATTTTGAGATGCACTACATTCCTGCCCGCAACCATCATCCTACCTACAAATTTCCTATGGCAGAGGCAGTATACTGACCTCTCTAAACAGGCTCTATGGAACCTTCTCCCGCTGCATGGCATAATTATAAACTAAATTCACAGTCACGTTCAAAATTAATAGTGATTCAAGAAACAATAAGATTAAGTATCTTAGAGTAGTAAAATTATGGATAAGTTAATTTACTAAGAAACTTAATCTAAACACCTTTATAAAATATGTAACGGAGTCACATAGTCGTCCACTGTCCCAGCCATATTCCATTCGTACTGTACAGAACATACTAGTGAACATATACCTTGATACACTCTTCTCCTCAGAGTACTAGCGGAGAGAACATACATGACTCAGATGATTGCGCTTCTCGCTTTTCACAGGATACCACTACATGGCATCTCGCATATAAAAAGAGGAACGTTATTGCAGTGAAGACAATCACTGAGCAAACACCAGCCAGACGAGTCAGTCTACCGCCAAGTGAGCCTGACCAGAAGACCTATTTAGCCGGCCTATTTAGCAGACACGACTTACTGAGCCACCCGACCAGCACTGTACACTAGAGAGAAAATTAACGCTCGTATCGCACTAGAGCAGCATGTCTTCAGAGAACAACTAGGAATATGGTTACTATGCGATGAAACGAGACCAAATCATCTTAGATCAAACACCAACCCCGTAAAGTCATTGAACATACTGAAGCTAAATCAGGAAATATTAGAGAGTACGGCAGAAGCAGGGACTTTACTAATATTGAGCGAATATAAAAAAGTACAATTTCAAAACAATCATAGTCGCCGAAGACAACCATAAACCTGACCCAATATATAATGAATATGATCACAACATTCCATACTAAATTTGAGAAAAACCCGTATAGCTTACACACACGATTAGTAAAAACGTTAGAAATTCATTATTAAAAAAAATAAATCAGAAAAACTCGGAAACATCAAACTGCCAACCATAAAATGGAATGCGTTGGAATTTCTGGGGGCTCAATTGCAAACCATCACTAGCTGCGCACCACGAAACCTTCTTCAAGGCAGAATTTAATTAATTAACCAATCAACATATATAACTGTACATAATCACCATACTAATGAAATTTACAGACCTCGCCATAACTATATTTGACGCAAGCCCTTAGACTATTAAAGATACTACAGAAATAATGATTGTTAATATTAACAGTTTCAAATTAGCTCGAAATACCAAAAAAACAATGAAACATTGATAAACGTATTTAAGTTAACTTTAGTATGTACATTTAGTAAGTGAACAAAACATTTGTCCGTAATGTCCGCTAAAATATTAATCAACTAAATTCTAGCTTTTATGTCATTGATTCTTTAAGCGGTAAAAAAAACGTTGAAACCTTCGAAACTGTCGAAAAGTCACCGAATTCATTTTCAATTTAATTTCGAATTGAACAATGAATTTACAATGAATTAATCTTTCGGAAGAATGAAAGGACCAGCCGATTCACGTTCCTTGGTAACAAACAATGAGAGAGAAGAATAATCCAGTGAGTAAAATATTTTCAAATTTATGATTCTCAGAAAATGAAATATTACCTTCCGGCCCATTAGGCACCCTCTGACTGGAGTTTAGATGTTCTCAAAATATGAGGCTAAATAAGCTTTTACTGCTCCTTTATCAGGCTAATAAAATTTAGTGAATAGCTTTGGCCATATATCAGGAGTGCAACAATGGAAGCAAATTGTATTAACAAAATAAAGGGATTTGTTTTGTTTGGAAAAACTATGTGGACATAGTTCTATGTTCAACAGGAGTGCAGTATCTCCTTCGGGGCGGCGCGGCGGCAATAATTTACGAGCATATGTCATATTAAAGAGTTCCTTATTGTATGTAAATATGTACACATATTTTATGTTTATCTTATCTATTTAATATACATACTCGTATATGTACGTACAAATCAATGATAGCATTTCACAAAAGTTATTGTCTCAAGCAAACATAATCGGAAAGACATTCAGACATCAGAAACGTCCGGTGTAGGAAACGATATAATAGACGTATATCTACAGCTAAAGGCTCAATTTATGAATTATTCAGTCTTCTCACGTTAACCCCATAAATCCAAAGGACCCCACTCGGAATCTTTATATTCAGATCTAATATGTATAGCAGATGTGTCACACTATGATATACAACGAATTTGTAAACATTTAACTTGATTGACTTAGAAGAATGAATCAAACAAGCTTTGTGGAAAGGAGAGCTGCCTTAATTTATATTTCTTTTTCATTTGTTATTATGTAGGAATACAGAAGAAAGTTAAAATCAGTAAATACAACCCTATTTTTCATACCATTTTGAACGTTGCTTTTAGCTTGATATTGAATCGAGAAGAAAACTGTTTTCTTTTGTGGAGAAAAGGAAAAGTTTCACTGCAAGAAGTTACAAGAAATCCGAACACCCTTATGCTTTAAGATAACACTTCAATTCTCACATATTTTTAAATTTAGGGTATTTTCCTCAAACATGTATTACAAAGATAAGATTTTGCTAGGGCAATATAAATCAATTCGGTAAAGGAGGTTTTTTTTTCTAAATTGCTTTTGTGAATTTTGCAAATACTCATACTCACACTCTGCCGAAAATTTCCATACTTCCACTATTTGCTATAAAGGAAATGCGACTACTATAATTACCTCAAATCAGATTTCAGGAACTACATGGTGTAACAAAGTAATATAGAGCAATCTAATTGAACTTCTACCTACATAGGCCTACGTTACCTTGCAGGAAACATGTTGTTGTTGCTTTGCGTTGTCTATTCACTAAAAGAAGTGTACGGTGATTTATTGTTCATGAAAGAATTTTGCACGTTAAATGCAGAGTCACCACGCACAGCCTGCGAAAATCTCTCTTGCCCAAATGCAACCATGTTATGTAGGACCTGTGTGCTGGATCGAATCCTGCAGCTGTTAGCCACATAAATGGTAGCCCCGAGAACAGTATGAGGAAGCAATTCAGAAATGAAACCTCTCACATTAGGAACAAATTCAGTAATTCAGGATATAAATTGGCTGCTATTTCCGCAAAGTCTTTTTCACTGATGGAATTCCATTCTAAATGAAGCTCGGCCGAATTCTTTCCCAGTTCTGAATCGTGGAGATTATATTTTGGGACCAGTCAAAAAGTTAAGGGGGATGGGAAAAAGAGAACGCAGAAATCGTAATGTGTGCCGGAATCCCCTAGTGCATTCACGTAAAGCTGAGACAGAACACTCCTTGGAATTAACTAAAAGACATCGAAATTCCATGACTAAGTTGATTAGGCCAAAACTGCCTTGTCTGACTGTTGTGCAGATTATGCTTTCACCAAGAAATGTTCGTCTTGCGAAAAGGTGGCTGTTATATTGGCTTGGAGGAGTTTTGTACATTTGAAACATGCACGATAGACGAAGTAATTTACTATGACTACTCACCTTTTGAGAGAAAGATGGAACAATGGACTGAACCCACAATTAGAGGTACCGTTATTCAAGTGCCGGGTTTTACGAGATTTGCTCTCGTGTCTGATATATACACTCCTAAATATTTCAGATAAAAATCGATACAATGTGTATCAAATGGTGTGTCTGTGTGATTGTGCTTTGAAAATAATTTTTTTACTGTGCAATTCATGCGTTTACTGCAATGGAGTTTCCCATTCTTCTTCGCACACCAGATCTACTTCTAATCTCTATCTAACTGAAGAAGGTGAACCAAGTTTAGATCCGCAGACTTTAATACATATTCATGTAAGACCCAAGATTCTCATTCTGCAGCTGTTTTGAAGAAATATTAATAAAGTCATTGTGATTAAGCGGACATCGAAGATATTTATAGTCTGCAAAAGACGACGTGGCGACGCGGCCACGCCTTTTTTTTTCATAGCCTGAAAGTGATTGGAATGAATCGTTACATTGACCGTAGTAGTAAATTTGTTTCCAAGTCGAAAATTCTGCTTTATGTATCGTAAGAGTATATTGGTCAGTACTGGTAAGTAGGCATACAAAATTTAAAGTGAAATAATGAAGATCGTCAAGATCTTCAATATTTTCAACGCCTTATTGAAGCACTAGTATCATAAATACAAATGATATAGAAAAGGATACACGTGTCAACGATTTATTAATTATTCATTTAAATTTAATTTCTTCCTTTAACTTATGGACTGTCCAGAATCTAGTTCTCACGACTGATCAATAGCCCATTATCCGAAGCAAGCTCTCAGTTCTCAAGGACCGTCCGTCCAGTAGCCAGTTCTCAGTTTTCAATGAGTGATCACAAATCCATTATCAAGGGATGTGCAGCAACCAGTTCTCAAGGACTGATAGTCAGAAGTCAATCTCAAGGAATATCAGCAACCAGTCCTCTAGGACTGTTGGTCTGAAGACATCATTCGCGAATACTATCTCAAGTGGACACAAGTTATTATTCCACAAATGCAAGCAATATTATCTAGATTATAACTGGAGTAACAAAGTACCCTAGGAGATTTTATATTAATGCGTTTCACATCAAATCCACACTACTCGAACTGGACACACGGATCTTAAATCAGCAATTTTTTGCCTGCTTTTCGCAGGCGGAAAGGTGACAAACTATCCCATCTGGACGATTTCTATTCAGCAATCCCAAAGAGATAATCGCAATTAGAATAAGTAATCTATAAAAACTAACATTTTTAACCCTTGTGTTCATAGAGATTTTTTTATCGTTAACTTCATGAATAGGTACCCAGGTACCTTCATATATTTTGTATGGATATTTTAATATGCTTATGGAATAACAGGTAAATAATGATTTATTTAACCTAATAACTGCTCATATTTAATATGTGGGGCTTCGTTAACTTTAGGGTGTGTTTATGTTGACATATACATGTGTGTGTGCGTATATATAAACAGGAGTTAAATATACTTGACCATACGTAAGAAAGTTTAGTAACCTTACTGTGGTTAGGATTCCTGGTGAGTAATACAGTTAGTGCGTCATGGTACGTGTTAGTACGGTTGTAATATGACAGTATACCTGATTGTTCAAGTCAAAGTTTCTAACATACCACAAACTGAGAGAAACGAGATCTTAAAATAAAATCAACTTAGATAGTTAGGTACCAATGCATGATGCATTTAGATTTACCTGAATCTGAAAGCATTGACTCTATTTACAAAATCCCAAAAAATTTTCCACAGGATTTGAAAATCCCTAAATAGATATATTAATAAAACCAATGCACATATATATCAAGAGAATAGTTTTTAAGCGTTATGCATATTTGCAATTCGGTACAGTTTAAAACCCTATGCTGAAGAAAAAGGTGGATTTATTTAAATTTATATTGTGATATCTTTCTGATAAGTGTTTAGATGTCTTTATTTTATGGATAATAAATATTGTTCTAATGAGGCATTCAATAGGTAATATTTATTTACATGAAATTCGTTGAAAAGTTATTTGCTTTATCTAGTAATTTAGTTTAGGGTCCTCCAAATTGTGTTTGATTTTATCTTAGAACGTCCTACGAGGAGCAAATGGAGAACTTGCGAAGACTAGTATCAGATGATTCGGACAGTGATCATGAGGATCTCAACACAGCTGTGAAGATGAGTGGATTCCATCTAAAACACGCAGAAAAAATGCTCCGCAAATGGATGAAGAATTTTGAGATATCAAAGTTGCTCTTGCGGATATTGAATTAGCTGTTGAACTGTAAGTCCCGACTGTGATGAAGAATACGAGGAAAGTGATACGGATCAGTACAGTACATCCGATGGACAAGTTTTATATGCCAGGGATAATAGTGAATGGAGACGAACTCCTCTTGCTAATACTCGCACTCCAAGGCACAATATTTTACGTTAGAGATCTGAACCAGTAAAGCCAACAACGACCGTTTCTGTGCTCGATAAATTCAAGAGCATTTTCACAGATCAAAATGCGTGACACAATATTGAGAGAAACAAACAGGCAGGCCACTAGTTTCTATGCTATATGGAATGAGAAAAGTGGTGTAAAACAGAAGAAAAAATGGCATAAACTGACTGTCAAAGAACCTGATGAGTAGTGTAGCTATGGCGCCACCAGACCTTTTTTTCCATACAAAAAGTGTCCGGAAAATACCAACTATTTTGGTGGTTCTGGACAGGGTCTGGGCCACTGTGGGATTCCGTCTAGTGGTCTACGTCACAGGGCCTGCTTGGGGGAATTCCTTCCTACCGTCTGGCTGACCAGGGGATGATATCAACTGATTAGCTGATCCCCGTCAGCTGTTCAAGCTCTTGCCTTGCCTGATTTTTTAATAAATTGAGGTACGGTGAGCAATTTTGAGGTGGTTCTGAGGCCGCTTTTGTACTGAAAATTTGGCATCTTGTGAAGGGGCGGGAAGCTTTATTAGTGGAGGTTGCTGGTTAAGTTTGGTCTGGTCTTGGAGGCTACAATTTGACCTTGAGGTCCCCCCCTCCTGTGTCTGGGTACTGGAGGCCGAGAGCTTTAGTGGCAATATCTGATACTATGACTAGGATTGTCTGTGGTGTGTTGGATTCAGCTACGTTACCTATACCAAGGCTTGGGTAGAATGTATACGGCTTAAGTAATGATGTGAAATACCCTAAGCGAATTTATATCGGGGGCTGTATACTTGTCAGCTTGAGTTTGGTTTCAGTCATTTACTTTAGTATCAGTGCCTGTGGTATGTTGGGCTGGGCTACTTGGTGGCTGAGGAAACGTTGTGCAGCTGGTGGATAAGAAATGTTGTGAAATTAGTGTAATTAGTATAAGTAATAATTCAAGTTAACTCAACTATATGCCAATAGATTGTAGAAGGTGCCAGTGGGGGTCTTAGTTCTAGAGGTGGACAAAATTTTCATCAGAAATCCTCCACGGGCTATGGGTTTCGAGATATTAGCGATCTTATCTTTGCTGGTATAATTAATAGTAGTAATAATTAAAGTTAGTCCTAGGATATTTTTTGTTCATGCCAATAGTATTAGTACTAGGGATGGGATAAAATTTTCATCAGAAATCCTCTATGGTTCAAGATATTAGCGATCTTACCTTCTCAGGTGATATATCTAAAAAATAGATCAGGTGAAGCTGGTTTGGGGGTGAATGTAGGTAGATATGTTGACTGAGATATGTAATGGAAATTAGTAAATCTCTTCAGGTGTAACACTTCTAATTTGATTCTTTTGATAAACAAATTATCACAGTTCAGTAAAGTAAACACATTCGCAGTCGAATAATGTAAACAAATTCGCACAGCAGCCGAGTAAAGTAAACAAATTGGGCGATTTATGAAAGATTCCTAATTTCTTTAGCTGAAAACAACAACAACCGATATTAATCTGTAGGATATGATTTCTTAGATGAGTAGCGGAAGTTATAATTGAAAATTTCTTTTGCTGAAAAAAACAACAACAACAACTATAACGTAAGTTGGGGATTAAAAATATCTTATAAACAAGACGGATCATGCTATGATATTCGATATCTAAAAATAGATCACGGTTGCTTCGAATGTTAAGAAAAATGAAGTAATGGAAATTAAAACCTAATCAGAAAATTTTCGATGCAGGTGTGTGTGTGTGTGTGTGTGTGTGTGTGTGTGTGTGTGTGTGTGTGTGTGTGTGTGTGTGTGTGTGTGTGTGTGTGTGTGTGTGTGTGTGTGTGTGTGTGTGTGTGTGTGTGTGTGTGTGTGTGTGTGTGTGTGTGTGTGTGTGTGTGTGTGTGTGTGTATGTGTGTTGAAAAAATCTTAGGTTTTATGAAAAATTGTTTTTTTATTTTCAATAAAATTTATTTTTGGGCAGGTTAAATTTAAAGCTGTGATCACCTATGATATCAATGTAGGGTGATACCTACTAATATAATATGAGACTTAGATGAGTAGTGAAAGTTTTATTGGTATAGTAAAAGACTTTGCATCAAAATTTTGGTGATAACGTGTAATGGCATGACCAGTGTTGCTACATGAAATCTTTCTAGAGGAACTTGTTAGCCTAGCATGAAAGTGGTTTGAGCAGCCACATCTGAAAAAATTACATATTATCATTAGCTTGAGAGTGGATTAATTAAAAGCATTAACGAGCTATCATATTAATGTAGGATGATATGTCGACTTAGATGAGTAATATAAATTAGTAATATAACTTCTTGCTTAAACAAGCATTGGTTGTGGTGGTGGGTGCCTGGTCTTGGATGGCGCTTGAAACGGATATTTGACGAGTGGTCTCAATTTGGCGCTGACCTCTGACTGATAACAGCTTAACAGCTTTCCAAACAGCTCTGATAACAGCTTAACAGCTTTTCAAACAGCTCTGATAACAGCTTAACAGCTTTCCAAACAGCTCTAAAAACAGCTTAACAGCTTTCCAAACAGCTCTGATAACAGCTTAACAGCTTTCCAAACAGCTCTGATAACAACTTAAAAGCTTTTCAAACAGGTCTGATAATAGGTGCACAGCTTTTAAAACAGCTCTGATAACAGCTCTGAAAACAGCTTAACAGCGTTTCAAACAGGTCTGATAACAGCTTAACAGCTTTTAAAACAACCCTGATAACAGCTTAACAGCTTTTAAACAGCTCTGATAACAGCTTAACAGCTTTTAAAACAGCTCTGATAACAGCTTAACAGCTTTCCAAACAGGTCTGATAACAGCTTAACAGCTTTTAAAACAGCTCTGATAACAGCTTAACAGCTTTTAAACAGGTCTGATAACAGCTCAACAGCTTTTAAACAGCTCTGATAACAGCTTAACAGTTTTTAAAACAGCTCTGATAACAGCTTAACAGCTTTTAAAACAGCTCTGATAACAGCTTAATAGCTTTTGTTTATAAGATATTTTTAATCCCCAACTTACGTTATAGTTGGTGTTTGTTTTTTTCAGCAAAAGAAATTTTCAATTATAACTTCCACTACTCATCTAAGACATCATATCCTACAGATTAATATCGGTTGTTGTTGTTTTCAGCTAAAGAAATTAGGAATCTTTCATAAATCGTCCAATTTGTTTACTTTACTCGGCTGCTGTGCGAATTTGTTTACATTATTCGACTGCGAATGTGTTTACTTTACTGAACTGTGATAATTTGTTTATGAAAAGAATCAAATTAGAGGTGTTACACCTGAAGAGATTTACTAATTTCCATTACATATCTCAGTCAACATATCTACCTACATTCACCCCCAAACCAGCTTCACCTGATCTATTTTTTAGATATATCACCTGAGTAGGTAAGATCGCTAATATCTTGAACCATAGAGGATTTCTGATGAACAAAAATATCCTAGGACTAACTTTAATTATTACTACTATTAATTATACCAGCAAAGATAAGATCGCTAATATCTCGAAACCCGTAGCCCGTGGAGGATTTCTGATGAAAATTTTGTCCACCTCTAGAACTAAGACCCCCACTGGCACCTTCTACAATCTATTGGCATATAGTTGAGTTAACTTGAATTATTACTAATACTAATTACACTAATTTCACAACATTTCTTATCCACCAGCTGCACACATCCACACACGCCCTAGGTAACGTTTCCTCAGCCACCAAGTAGCCCAGCCCAACATACCACAGGCACTGATACTAAAGTAAATGACTGAAACCAAACTCAAGCTGACAAGTATACAGCCCCCGATATAAATTCGCTTAGGGTATTTCACATCATTACTTAAGCCGTATACATTCTACCCAAGCCTTGGTATAGGTAACGTAGCTGAATCCAACACACCACAGCCAATCCTAGTCATAGTATCAGATATTGCCACTAAAGCTCTCGGCCTCCAGTACCCAGACACAGGAGGGGGGCACCTCAAGGTCAAATTGTAGCCTCCAAGACCAGATCAAACTTAACCAGCAACCTCCACTAATAAAGCTTCCCGCCCCTTCACAAGATGCCAAATTTTCAGTACAAAGGCGGCCTCAGAACCACCTCAGAATTGCTCACCGTACCTCAATTTATTAAAAAATCAGGCAAGGCAAGAGCTTGAACAGCTGACGGGGATCAGCTAATCAGTTGATATCATCCCCTGGTCAGCCAGACGGTAGGAAGGAATTCCCCCAAGCAGGCCCTGTGACGTAGACCACTAGACGGAATCCCACAGTGGCCCAGACCCTGTCCAGAACCACCAAAATAGTTGGTATTTTCCGGACACTTTTTGTATGGAAAAAGTGGTCTGGTGGCGCCATAGCTAAGTACACTACTCTGATGGCTTTCTATGAATATTTGTTAAAGCAGGCGTACGCCATTCTACCTCAGAGCATAGCGGAGAATTATGTAAATCTGATGCATATCCAATGTTTCGTGCTACTATGGCAATAAACCGATTTCAGGACATATGCATGCAGGTTTATTCGTTGTGATGACGTCAACACAAGAGATGAACGATTGAAAATGGACAAAGCAGCACTTATTACCGATTTTATGGTTGATGTTGAACGCCAACTTATCTTCGCTATATATACCTTCGGACTATGTTACAGTGTACGAGCAGCTTTTCCCCTTCAGACACAGAATCAAGTTTACGCAGTATTTTCCCTCGAAACCTGCTAAATATGGAAGAAAAATTTGGTGGGTTTGTAATGCATCAAATTCTTATCCACTTACAGGCCAACTCTATACAGGAAAATCATCGAGCGGACGAGAAACCAACCAAGGGGAACGCGTAGTCAAAGATCTGTGCTACCAATTCAAAGGGTCTGCGCGAAACACCACCATGGACAATTTTTTTACTACATTGCCGGTTGCTCGTATACTAATTTCATTGGATTTATCACTCGTTGGTACATAAAAAAAACATATATTCCACCAGAAATGATGGCCAACAGAAACAGAGAAGCACTATGTTCTCAGTTTGGGTTCAGCGAAGACGGCAATGTTACCATTTGCTCATATGTGCCGAAGAAAACCAGAAATGTTGTTATGTTGTCAGCTATGCATCACGATGATAAAGTCAGTAGATCAAAGAATAAGCCCGATCTAATACATTACAACAACAGCACTAAAGGTGGCGCAGATAACACGTACAAAAAGCTGTTCCATTACTTAGTAAAGAGAAGAACTCTACGATGGCCGCTGGCACTGTATTACAATATGCTGGATATAGCGTGTCCGGCAGCGTACATAGTTCATTCGGAGAACAATCCAACGGCGGCAACACCTACCCACGGCAGAAGTACATTTCTCCAGGACTTAGGGAAGCAGGTAGCGATGCCATCAATCGTGATTAGATCCCGAAATTCCCAAGCCAGTAAACATTTTGCTACAAGATTGGGAATTGAATCAATTCTAGGTCACCCACAATTCTAGGTCACCACAGACATCACTTGCGGAAGCAGGTGGAGCAGGAAAAAGCGGATCAAGAGAGATGCCTTTCGACGTATAAAAGCTCCCGGAAGCTGCTATATATGCCTAGCTACAGCTAAACGGCACCGCAAAACAGGAAAATCGTGCTGGGCTGAGATTATTACGAAATGCAGTACTTGTGCTATGTTGTAGTTTACATATAAATATATTTTAATTCGACTTTATTTTAATTTAAAAAGTTCATTTTGTTTTCTTTATCCTTTCATATCAAGATATATATATACATTTTCAGATGAAATCATTATTTACTTCCATTCCCATATAAAGTATATTAGGTACCCACGTACCTCTATCCATGAAGCAACGTCAGTATAAATGTATGGCTGAAAAATTAGTATTTCTAAATATATTTTTAACATTTTATCTGCTGAAATATGTTTGCATTGAATAGATTTAGGATATAACGGAAGCACATCCAGTTAAGTTAGCTGGAACATGCAAATATCTAAAAAATAAAAGTCAAAAGTTACCCGGGTACCTATGCATGAACGCAAGGGTTAAGACTTTTTTCTCCATTAATTGAAAGTGATTTCTATTATTTTTCTTCTTTTGTTTGAGTTTTGATTTTCTAATATAAATGAAATTTTCTTGTTCTTCTCTATGAGAATGTTGCATTAAATAATAGATATTTTATTTCTTTTTTCTAGATTTCTTAAATTTTTGTATACTTCAAAAGTTTGTTTCGGATGCAGCTATTTAGCTTTGCAATTAACTTTCCTGGTAATTTTTTAAGCCAAGTTGCTTTGATATGTTGTGTGAATGCAATGCTGACACGGAACGTTGTGCTGGTGACGTCACAATCGATGTCAGAGCTGGGATCAAGGCAGCGTTCTCGTCTGTACCTTGGTACTTGGTACGTCCATGAAAACTGTTCTATATTTACACAGGACGAAAATACTAAAGATGAATAAAACAAAAAAATCATCGTTGGATTTTTCATACTCAAACTTAGTTTCCGAAACACATCGCCTGTAATTCTTATTATAGACAGCATTATTTTAAAACTATCTGCATTATTTCAGCATTATTAACATTATTAAAGACAAAACAGATTTTTCCAAAATATTTGCAATTACTAGCCATGTTCAATTTTGTTGTTGTGGTAGAACAATCTTAAAGCACAGACAAGTAATAACAGATAAGCAAAGCCCATAGCCAAATGTGATGCCACTCAGTTAATACGACAACATTAAGTGACAAGTCTTGGCTAACTTTAGCGAAGCTTCGAACAATGCATTGAACCGACAAAACTTTTTCATTGATCGCAATCATTATTCTTTTGCTCATTTTCGTTTCTAAACTGAGGTAGATACGAAGCAAATTTTGTTTTTTATTTTTATCTAAGTAAGTTCTTCATATTGTTGAAATGAAAGAAACGGTTGATGGTGTATAGATCGGATGGATTGGTTGGATAGGCTTTATGTATAGATGAACTAAACCATACTGGAAAACAAAAAAGAAATTTGCGACGTCTCGCTCAAATATAAAATCGACGCTGCCTTGGCTTGCTGATGTAACTAAAGAGTAAGTCAGCCACCAATGCCTTCCTCCAATATAACATCAACGATCTCTCGACTTGATGTATGGAAGGTCTAAATTTTTTCTTAGAAATTTACTGGAAATTATTTTCTTAGAATTTTTATCGATAATTTTACAACTGGTGCCTGGCACACGTGAAAGTATTGTACCTATCTGAAAAAAAATTCCAGTCGGACCCCAAAGTGAATAAAATTTCTGCCGAAACATTTTCTATAAACTTCGAAGAAATGAATGCTTATTGTACATCTACGTTTCTACGTTCACAAAAATTGTTGTTGGCCTCGATAACATTTCCAGTAAATTTCTAAGAAAAAAATGTGCCCCCGAGGCATTACTAGCTTATCCTTCGGTTACGTCATCAACTGCTAGTCGAGGCATCGTTGATTTTATATTCGAGAAAAGCGTTGTATATATTTGTTCTCCCCGTACATTCTTTGTATGTTATTAATTTGTATAAGGCAAAGGCAGTATTCCTTATTTGGCTGATCCAAACTATGACGTTTCTATGCTCGCTAAATATCCTATACTGAAAAGCCTATCTTTACGTCTTGTAATGAAAATTATAATAACTGATAATTGCATTAAATGAAAACCACTAAAATAATATATATCACTATTTTATTCTACATGCAGGGAGGCGATTTTAAACTTAACAGTAGAATGCAGTTCGGTTGATATCTTTTCATCTTGCATGCAAGCTCATTTAAAAATGGCGTGAAGGCGTAATGTATTGCGTATACATATTGGCAAATCATAGCAATAAAGGAAAGGAAGTATAGGTATGTATGTGAGGCGAATGTATTCAGTGAATTTGAAGACAATTTTAGTGTTGAACATTTTCATACCTGTGAATTTTTTTTCAAAATGGGTTTACATGATAACTAATTCACATGTAAATACCTGACGATGACTAGCTTATGAAAGTTCTTATGCCACAAAATAGCCTCCTGGTAAGTGAAATCATCTCACATATGTACGTTCTGACTAATTGAACTGAATTTTACACAAAAAGATTAAATATGTATTAATTAAAGATTTCACTGCTACAAAATCATTATTATGTTAATACATTTATGGCATAAAAAAACTATTTTTGTTTCTGTTTACATTTTCACTTGAACTTGAAAGTCCATTTTTTTATTTTATTGAACTTAATCATGGTAAAAGCTATATAAAATGACATCTGTAATTTTCAAAACTTTCATTTCATACACAATTTCAGTAATTTATTGCTAAATTTATTAAGATATCAAAGATTTTCTTATTTTTCTATACAGGGTGTTTCTCACCAGGAGGTCAATAGAGTAGGAGGTGATTGTACTGACCTAGACAAAAAAAATAATGGATGGCAGGAGTGGCCATATCAACGGTTTAAGAGTTATAGGGTGATTAAGAAAAAAAGCTAGTTTTTCATAAACCACCCTGTATCTTAAAAGTACGGCCACAGTATGCAGAACTTCAAGGCCTTTCCATCGACTGCTCCACCAGCCCCGTAGCCCTATCCCCTAAAGATTTATGGTTGTCTTAACTGGAAATTTCGGATTTTCCTACCTTTTTTTACTTTGACATCTTTTTTTTTTATATAAATAGGTAGTTAACATAACTTTTTTCTTACGAAAACTATAAACTGTAGTGTAATGCTGGAACTATAATCGTCGTCTATTGGATGGATGCTGGCGTCAGAGACTGCCTAATGATGCAGGCGAGAGCGCTCAGCCGATGTGAACAGAGGATGTACAGGCGAGATTGCTCAGCCGAAATATTTACAAGTTGAATAGCGTCAGAAACTGGCTAAGTTAGGTGCGGATAATAAAATGGAACACCTTGTCTAGAATGTACTGTACTATACTAAAGTCTTTATTAATTCAATTCAAGTTATTTATATTATTTTAGTCTATACATTGTTATCCCTATCTACTGCATCTTTTTTTTTACAAATAAGTAGTTAACATAACTTTTTTTTACAAAAACTGTTAACTGTAGACTCTCCACTTAGTTTGACCTATTACAACCTAACCTATTCAGGTCAATGTAGTCCTTGCACTGCAGAAATTGAATTCTGCTATTCTCCAGCTCCCACCTAAGTAGGAATTTACTCCTACTGCAGAAATTTAATTCTACTATTATTTCCTAACAAGTCAGCATTATTCTTGATCGCGGGAACTTTCTATGACTTCCTTCATACAGAGTCTGGTAAGCTCACAAAAAACATTCTCTATTCGATTACGACCTAGAGCTGAAATTTGCCCAACACACAGTCTGTCCCCAATCCCAATATGCGAAATTCCAGTTAACACAGAGTCTTTTTAGGCGGTTTGCGCAACAAATGCTTTACTTTTGATCTTGTCCAACACAAGCTGCTGAATTCTTTGGTACTCCATTCAGCACAAAGTTCCAAGAATAGTACACAACGCATGCTTGGATTAATGATATTTATTTTATTATTTTATTAAACAGTACCTTTTTTTATTATTAAAAAAAAAACGTTTAGCTATCTTGACCAGGACCACTTCCTTGATCCGCTTCTTCCTCCTCATTTTCGTCACTGTACGCATCAAAGTTGTCCATTTCCTCGAGGCGTTCTAACTGCTGTGTTAACATGTTTCATGGCATTTGCTTCGCAGTACTTTTCAAGCTCCCTGGACGTGAATGCCGTTCCGCGATCAGTGACAATCACAGTCGGTAATCCAAAATATTGTGTTACTTCTTGGATTACTTTGAGAACTCCATTAGTGGAGGTTGACTTGGTAGGTTTTAATACCACAAATTTACTGAATGCATGTATCAAAACAATCAGATAAATATTTCCCTTTTTACTCCTGAGGAAGGGTCCCAAGTGGTCAGTATGGATTTTATGAAAAGGAATCGGTTTCAATTCGGGAACACGCAACTGGTAATTGGTTTCATCTGGTGCTCTTTTATAATACGCGCAAGCGAGGCAACTATTGAGATATTTACTAACCACTTGTTTCATGTTATTGAACCAAAAACACCTTTTGAGATTTTGTAAAGTTCCTGTTAAACCACAATGTCCCATTTCATCATGCGCAACTTTGATTACTCTCCATCGAGCTCCATAAGGAACTACTAATTTCCCTCCCTTGATGGTTTTCTTATGTATTGTCACTCCTTTCATAACGTAATTTGCCCTAATTGCATCTGTGTCATTTCCGGTTTTAATTCCTCCTTCCAGCACTTGGCGGATCTCGTTAAGCCTTGGGTCTTGAGATTGAAAGGTTGCTAGCTAATCTTGTTGAGTTATTCCTATGGCCAAGATTTTTTGCGGAAACGTTTCCTTTTCAACTGCTTCTCCGAAAGGAGCACGGCTCAAAGCGTCAGCATGTGCCATTTTTTTACCAGGTCGATGCTCTGTTTCGAAATCAAAATCCATGAGCCGTAGCCACTATCTAGCAATCCGAGAATTCAAGTGTTTTTTTCTTTTGTCATGCCTAGAGAATTACATTCCGTTATAACCTTAAAGTGCCGATGTAACAGATAATGTCCAAAGCGTCCTAAACTCTCAACAACTGCCAACGATTCCAGTTCATAGCTATGGTATATTGCTTCAGATGTAGTTGTCGATCTATTAAAATATGCCACCGGTCGAAGCTTGTCATCCGATCTTTTCTGCATCAGAATCCCTGACAATGCAATACTTGATGCATCTGTATGTACCTCATGGGAACCTTTTTCATCATATAACGTCAGAACAGGTCGATTAGTCAAGATTTCCTTTAATATATTGAATGCACTCTCTATTTCTTCCGTACAGTGAAATACTGCTTCTTTTCGTGAGAGTTTGCTCAATGGTGATACAATTAGACTGAAATCCCGAACAAATCATCGAAAATAACTGCAGAGCCCGAGGAATTTTCGTACTTCCTTGATATTATCCGGCCGTTTATAGTCCTTAACAGCTTGAGTTTTAATTCTTCTGGTCTTATCTGTCCTGCTGGAACCTCATGACCCAAGAAGTGTATACTGGGTTCGAGGAATGAACATTTTTGAACGTTTAGGGTTAGTCCAGCTTTTCGTATTGCAATTAAAAATTCTTTCAAAATATTCAAATTATCTGTTATATCTTTCGTAGCGATGAGGATATCATCCACGTGTATGACGATTTTCCCCGGATTCATATGTTCTCTCATCATGGAGACAAGTCTCATGGATGTCGCCAGTGAATTGGTCAATACGAACGGAACTCGCTTGAACCCATATTGTCCATCTGGTACAATAAATGCCGTCAAATGTTGTCATTAAGTCTAGACTAGTGAACACAGTTTTATCTGCTAATGTATTCAGTATTTCTTCGATATTTGGCTACTGGAAATATTCTCTTATTGTTAAACTATTTAACTTCCGGAAGTCGATGCACATGCGATATTGTCCGTTTTTCGTTGGAATTAAGATGACCGGACTTGCGTATTCTGAGCTTGAGCGTTTAATAATGTCATGATCTAAAAAACTCCTTGACTTGCTTCTTTACTTCTTCTCTTAACCCGTAAGCAATTTTGTACGGCTGATATTTCACAGTGCTGTTGTCCTTTAAATCGATCTTCATTTCGGTGAGATTAGTTTTTCCCATTTCGGACAAATTTTTAGAGAAACAATCACGATATTCGTTGATTAATCGCAGCAACATTTTAATAATTTCTCCTCCAATTGTTCCATTTACCTTAATGTCTGCCTCTACTAGTCGAACTCCTTTAATTGCCACCATTTTCATTGCCTCTCGCTCCCAAATGTTCTTGTCATCCATTGCATCGATTACCCTAACTTCATACTCCAACTTTTTAGAATTTGTATGTTCGGTCTATCAAAGACAGATCTTCCCACAATCATTGGTATATTTTGTGCTGCATCCTCCACTATTAATATCTCCTCTTCTTGGACGCATTCATTTCTGGTCAAAGTAACATTTACTTTTCCCATTGGTTTGCTATGTCCTCCTACAAATCCCCTTAACGCTATTTCATGGCACTCATATTTCAGTCCTAACTTTTGGGCTATATTTTCTTGAAGTGTAGTTACTTCACTCCCCAAATTCAAATATGTAAGGATCGAATGGCTATTAATTTTAAAAGTTTGGTAATATTCATTTTGGAGGATTCAGCGTTTATTGTGTGAACATATTTCAATCCACCAGAATTTTTCCTTGGGCATTGCTTTGCGTACTGACCAGGCATTCTGCACCCATAACATATTTTTTTCGGTTCCAGTGTACATCTCTTAACATAAGGTCCCCCTTCACCGCATCTGTACCACTTTATGTCTCTAAAAATTCAGTACGAAATTGAACCTAACTCCTTATCATGTATTGACAACTTTCATGCCAAGCTTTTGCAGCCTTAACCTTAACGCCGAATACAACATTGTAGCTCTTTCATTCCAGCCATAAATTTCTTTTAAATTTTCAATACTTTGAATCCAAAGTTGAGGTTTTATGCTCCCTTTCGTTTCATTCGCAAAATCAAATTCCGGAATCATCAAGCTTGCTTTGCTCGCGTTCATTCGAAACATTTCCTGATTTTATGAGCCTTTACCTAGCGCACTCTCCCCTTGATTATTAGGATCCTTGGGGGTTATTCCTTTTAAGTCTCGGATTTTTTTCTTAGATAATTTCTAATTCCCGTTCTAAATAGTTAAGTTCACTTACCGATGATAAATCCCTTGATGCTCCTGCTGATTGAATATCCTCCGTATCTTATTCTTCCCAATCATCACTATTTACGGAACGCAGGACTAACTTCCTTTTTTCCTTCGCACTAGCATGTGTTTTTTCCAAATTGCTCATCTTACTCATGCTCACGAAATCACGACCACTGGTTAAGTTTATTCACTTCGATCTCACTGTGTTTCTGTATCACTATAATATATATTCTCGAATTTGTTTTATAATTTATCCACAACCCTGTATTTAACCAACATTTATGAAACTTTTTGGGCTTATACCCCACACTTGAAACTGTAGTACGTGCTTAATTTTTAATATTAACTTGAATTTCGACCAACTCGACCGCATGCCCGTTGACAAATTACCGCCTGTTCTACTCTATTCGACCACGAGGAACGAACTAACTTGTGTACCTTCTCTGGGTTTCCTTGTTTCATACCTGATGCTGGTTTCCTTATCTTAAGTCTAGGATAGCTAACCCTGTATCTGTATTTCGATGCCTGCACTACACGTACTTAAGATATAGCAGCCTACTTACCTAAATCCTTAACTGGAGCTGGCGTTTATTACCTCCTAACTGATTCGCGAAAATCATTTTTTTTAATTATCTAGTTTTCTGTGGAAAATACGTCATTCAAGGTCATTATTACACTTGTAGATTATAACATTGCTTAAAATTTTCATTTAAAGCATTTTCTTGTATCTACAACCATTTTCGAGGTACAGCGCGGAGAGAGCAAGCGCGCACCCGTATACAGGCGTATATATCTTATAACGCTATATAAAGCAATTTATTCTTAATACCAAATACAAAATAGCGTATTTAAATTTATTCTTGTTCGTCGTCGTCTTTGTTATGAGGTTGCCCAAGGTCCATGTCGACATCATTATCATCGTCCTCGATATTCGTTACAGTTTTCTCGCCAAGATCGAGGACTTCATGCACGCTGTCTCCATCAGAATCTTCGGACTCATTTGGTATTGGTGACGTATTAAGGCATGCTTGGACGTTACACTGGCCATAAACTGTGGAACGTAGTAACCCCACTTGCCACTTTTTTAGCCTTATTTGTTGTGGTTATTAGGGTAAAATTGAACTTAAAATAAAAATACAAGTAATTAAAGGTATTGAAGATATATATATATATATAAAGATTGGTTTATATAATAGGAGATCAAATTGGTACTCCATCAATTACAAATGGAATAATCATGATAACAATGGAATAATATTAATTTAGTTAAAAACAAACTACAACAGTCGATTACCCTCTCTTCCCTCTTTAATTTGAAACAAAACATGAAGTATTTTCGACAACCCCCTAGGGGTGGTACGACTCCCCCCGCTAAAAATTTTATGCTTATATTTTTGTACTCCAGACCCTAGATCTTTCGGAAGAACCGCCAACGCTCTACGACTCTCCCAGACAGAGCTGGGCGTCCTTCAATATTGCAACAATTTACCCCTTTCTCAGTTTTTTTTTGATCTTGCAGATACTGAGCTAATCCCTCCGACTTATTGCAACTCCTAAATTTTTTTAAATTTTTATTTTTGAAATTTCCATACTCCGTTCACTCTCGACGTTAGGTGGTAATATAGAAATATGCACCTCGAATATAAAAATAATTTCAGCTCTCTAGAACAAAGATTGATACCCTTCATCGTCTCTGGCGCACCTTTTCAGACTTCTTACGTTTCCCCTAACTCCCAAAGTATGATAGTGAATCGCGAATGGAGAGTTATCGCCCAACTGTCTCCAACTGTCCCGTGTTACAGCGTCCGGCCCCTGGAGCAGATTTCTCTCAATTTTTTTTTTTTTTTTGAAAAATAAATCGATGAGACGATGCGCTTTATACAACCTGTCAGTATTTGGAGCCTTTTTCGTTACCGGAAAATTGTACATATTGCAGGATTTGTCTGGTGTTTCATGATAGAGTTAGTGGAGCAATAGTCGCTAATTCTTGCCTTCCTAACTAACTCCATATGTATTACTAATCCGACAATTTTTTTCAATTCAGATATTATAAGACCACGCGATTTTCACGTTCATGTTAAACATAGGAATAGAGATTATATTACAAAACTCTCTAGTAGAAATTCCTCTTGCTCGAATTTCTCTTCAGATTGAATTTTTGTATCTCGTTTGGGATTCCCTTCGATTTTGTAAATATACATAGTTCTTCTAACTAGAAATTCCTTATCTCGAAAATCTCCCTAAGTCGAACTAATTTTCAGAAATTTTGAGCTTTTTTTACTATTTACCTTTGCTACGTGTTTTTACACATTTCCATGGCTTGATTTTATTTGACTATGTACATATTGTATTGGATATTTCTTTATGCATTTTAAATTATGTAGTTTGTTGCTATTCTATATTTCTGGTTCTGTATCTTGCAGTCTGCAATCGGACAACACCGGCCGTTTCAGATAAGGTTTAAATGCCCTTGAGCAACATTGAATGTATTTTCAATAATAAAGTATAAAATGATGCTCAGAAGAAACAATCAAAAGCTACCGATATTTTCACATTTGTAATAAAAACCCCTAAACTCCTTAAGACGAATTGATTTCAAGTCAGATTTCGACTTAGATGTTTGACTATATATGCATTACGTTATCCGTTTATAACGTTTAGAGAAATCATCATACAGAGTGTGCTACCGGCCAATAACCGTCACCGGTAGCATCACATACATGTTGTGTGATCGGGCACTAGGGCTTGTTCCGGCTAACATACACATGTTGTGTGAGCGGCTATTAAAGTGTTAACCTTAAGCCGATTTTTATTACAGCGCAAAACCCTCGAGAATACTTCACAGGACATGAAGCACACTCCCTCATTACCACACCAGAGCCCCAACGGAGTCCTAAAATTCTAAATTATCAGTGTTCTTATGTAATACGGACAAAAGTTGCTTTCTTATCTGCCGAACCGAAATTAAATTGTTATATCTTTCCTAACAAAATTATGTAAAAAAATTTACGTGAATCAAATGACTACGATTCGTCAAACAAAAACTCTCAGCTGAGTAATCATTGTATATGCCTCTATGCCATTGCTGATGAAATCGAATGTAGCTGCCTACAGATTTCGGACTCCGGCTGCACATATACACATGCAATTATTACTCAGCTGAGAGTTAGTGAGCAAAATGATAAAAAATAAATTAACCTATAATCAAAACTATACTATTATTTTATTGAGCAAGGTATATAGTAAAAGTAGCCTTTGGGAAGGTAAGGAACCAAGCTCTAAATTATTGGAACACTATTTTCCTGTATGGAAATAGTTAGAACATTTTAGAGAACAGACCCCAACGCACACATATAGATTTATGTTTCATGGTTTGGGAAATATTCTCGAGGGTTTTGTCCTAGCATCAATATTGCATTGGCTTCTTTGGGTCCAGTTGAAGGACGATATTTCTTCAGAGATATACCTACGACTCTCAATTTGTCAAATATTTGCCCCGCCTTGTCTATGCTTTCACACTTTCTTTCTGTTTGACACAATGTATACCCAGCAAACATTGCGAACCCAATGCGAATTGCAAAAATATCACAAAGTGGTGGAACATAAATTTCGCTAGTGAATTCAATTGAGATATGAAAGCGAAACCTCGAGCGGGAGCAAATGTTGACAGAACATTGTATCACATTGGTGGTATCACTTTGCCTTTCCTTTTGGACATAATGTGATAAATTTAAATGTTCCCAAAGTGAATATTATCTCAAATAAGTAAATATACAGATGAAGAACGCATATCAGAAAATGCAGACCTTATCAACATTTCTGATAATCAACTTAGTTAGCTACCTACGACAAAAACTATAGATGAGAAATGTGGTTATTAACAGAAAATGTTCCTAATGTTCAGGCAAACACACAAGTTTCTATCTTTTACCAGAATAATGCAATCAACGATGCCTCGACCTGATGTAGCGAAAACCTCAATTTTTTCTTAGAAATTTACTGACAATTTTCTGTTAGAATTTATACGCATTTTTGGGGGCCGACAACAATTTTCATGGGCCTAGACGCGTTGATTTTGTTTTTTTTTTGTTTTTTTTTGTTTTTTAGAAATTTACAGATAATTTTTCGGTAGGATTTTTATTCACTTTGGTGGATAAAATCGGAATTATTTTCAAATACAACACTTTCATTTGTACCTTTGTCGGCCTCCACTTCTCTATAAGCACTCGTTTTCTTCTGCCAGTAAATATCTAAGAAATTTATATCGTGCGAGGCGTTGCAAATAATTTTTATTGGCCCGCAACAAGTATCTGACTTCTGGTTTTCAATTTTCCTATTCGATTCGTTATCTGTATATTTACTTGTGATATTAATCTACTGTGGTAATGATAGCTTTAGCGATTCGCAAATGAACTTATTTCTCAATCATCAGCGATATCAGCGTGTGCCATCTACTTATGAATATAATTTATTAACATCTGTTTGTAGGTACCTACCTCTCTAATCCAGTCTCCTATAAATGTAGGCTTTCATTTTACCCTTAATGTTAATTAAATGTAATTTTAATTGCTCATATTGTACAATTCACTGAAACACAAACACGACAAATTTCCGATCTGGTCACACTGTTATGCAAAATAAAATGGAAAAATAGAATCGACAATTTTGAAACTGTAAAATTCTCAGAGGTTTGGGTACAAAAGAGCGCACAAGCACGTGTTTAAGATAAATAAAACCGAACAGAATTAATATTTGCGTTCACTTCTAATAGACAGAATTGAAAATTTTAAAACGCTTTTCATAATTTTATTTTTACATACTTTATAATGTTACATAAGGATATCTCTTTTTACGAAGCTTGTCCCTCCCGACGGCCGTCATCCATGGAGCCAAAACCCTCGAGAATATTTCCCAAGCCATGAAACAGAAATCTATATGTGTGCGTTCGGAGTCCGTACTCTAAAATGCTCTATATTGATGCTTATGGAAAAGTGCCAAACATTGACTTTATATATGCCATAGAGCCTAAACTACTATCCATACAGGAAAATAGTCTTCTAGTAATTTAAAGCTTGGTTCCTTACCTTCCCAAAGACTACACTTCCTATATAGCTTACTTAACAAAATAATAAAATAGTTTTGATTAAAATGTAACCTTACCATTTTACGCTCAATACCTCTCTGCTGAGTGATAACTGCATGTGTGCATGTGCAGCCGTAGTCCGAATCTGTAGGCAGCTACATTCGATATCATCAGCCCACGGCATGCCATGACGATAATGATTACTCAGCTGAGAATTTTTGTTTGAGGAATCGTAGTCATTTGGTTAAGATAAATTTTTTTAAATAATTTTGTTAGGAAAGGTATGCAAATTTTATTACGGTTCGGAAGATAAGAAAGCAAGCTTAAGATTATTGGAACACCATTTTTCTGTACCAAGAGTAGTTTAGGGCGGAGGAGCTATTCAAATCAAACTTTTGTCAATTTTACATAAGAACACTGCAAATATTTTAGAATGTAAAGACTACGCTGGGCCTCGCATGTGGTAGGGAGGGAGTCTGTTTCATGGCTTGTGAAGTATTCTCGAGGGTTTTGATGGAGCTCATCTGGAAAAGGGAGAGCATGAGTATTTAATATACTCAGTGAGCTTAAGGCTACGGCTAATAATCATTACCATGCTAATATACTAGTGGGGAGGACACACACACAGGGTTAATCTACCGTACACACGTGACACACACTTTCCGACACACGGCTAACAATTTACCTATACGCGCGATGACACACATCTTATCAATAGAGACGCACTCTTCAATGCAAAGCTTCCTAGCACTATGCATGTATTAATTCCTACATATTCTACCTTACAGACACACTTTAGTTAAGCTGCTTATATACTTTTTAGTATCATAATACGAATTATTAATAATATTTACTAAATCTACTCCTAGTACTCACAATACTAACACTACTAACTAATAGCACTCTTATGACCAACTCCTAGTACTCACAATACTAACACTACTAACTAATATTAAATCTAAAAGACTAAAATATCCACTCACAATATTTCGAACTGCCTGCGCCACTTTCAAAGACTTGAATGAAGACATCATTCGGGCTCAGGCAGCAGTCTCAACTTTACAATGTCATACACTTAAAGGGATAGCAATATTTTTACAAGGGGAATTTCAAAAGGAATTTCCAAGAAGGACTGCATGCACTTAGGGGATAGCGACTTTTATGACGGTCACCTTTCTTAAATGCCGCCTTAGTAAATTTTGCATGAATTTACGAAGATTGAATATTTTCACCTCACCTCTGGGATACGTTTAACACTTCTCTTTTATATCGCTTCGATAACATAAATAATTTTTAGCTCTGTCGCATTTGCTCTCATGTTTCGCATTGTGCAGATCTATTGTCGTTTAAGTTTCGCTGTTGCGGACGTTCGCCGAATTGTATGCTGGGTATTGCCAATATTTTCTGCGTGTAGATACTATTTATACCCACACTATTCGTCGAATTTCTACCCCCAGCCTTGCGTCTGCTTTGCACACAATCCAGTCAATCAAGTTTGTAGTTCTCTATTCGCCTGTTTACCATTTTGGTTAGGAAACGCACATATAACAAATATTTCCTGTGCGTGTGTTTATTTCAAAAATGTATTCTGTGTCTCTCCATTTGGCGAGGTATGTTTACTTAGCTCCCACAGAAGAGAAAGACACAGAAAACATTTATGAAATAAACGCACACACAAATGGGGCACAAAAAGAACACATTACAAACTCTGGATAAGGCTTCCGAATGAAAAGTGTTCATCTCTGTAGCGCACACACACCTCGACAAATGAGACGCTTTGCCAAATATTTCACAAATGCAGATATTGTGTGAGATCCGCTTTCGAGAAGTCATGCACATTCAGACACAAATTTTGAAAGACAAATAGGGTTAAAAAAAGTAGAAATGTTATTAACATAAACAAAAAACGATATAAAATAACGTAATAATTAGAAAAGACCATGAAATAAATTAGTTTTAGTGTATTTTCTTCGAACTAAAAGAAAACCTTAGGCGTACTATTTTATTTTAGTGAATGTTGGTAAAATGACATAGTGCACCGCATTTTTTTTACATATTTGCACACTTCGCAAGTGAAATCTCTCGCGCTTTTCTCTAATCCGCCACATTCATTACGTGCCCATTTAGAGCATAGATTGCATTTTATCCATCGTTCTGAATATCATTTGCCTTCATTACCTCTTCTTCTAACAAAACACTTGTCGACTTCTGGCTTGTTAAAGCCTTGTGCTCTGCCCGCGGATGTTGCCGCTGGCAATCGCAAAGAAATATCTGGATGTCTTTTCCGGAAGCAACTCAGCCATTCCCAACCTGTTTCGAAAAGGGATGTTCAGTCTTATTCATTTCAGCTAGCTGAAAGGCAAGTTTCCTGATATCGTCGCAAGTTAAACACAACTTTACGTGCGATAACAGATCCCTTTCAAGATGCAAATGGAATGTGACTTCAAAACGACCAAGGCCTTTTGGAACACATTTGGCTCTGTTATTAGTTCATGGAGCCCTTCTTCTGAATGCTGCTACTGGAACTCCAAACATTTTCGCAGCATTCAACCATCCCATTTCGTTTTTACTCACAGCCTCGATAGCTAGATGCTTATTTCATCCGAAGATTGGCGATTATTTTTATCTTTTTTTATCTGAAATTGAACATATGGCTTTTCACTTGACGGTTAATTTAAAAAATATCTCTGACTGAATATAACATGTTTTGTTGATCACTAGGGTAAAATGACATAGTATGTCATTTTACCTTCAAGCATGATATGTCATTGTATACTTTAAACTATGTGGACATCTTTTGCAATAAAACAAAATTAACAAAGAGTATGTAACGTTGGGTGTTGGTGTTAGGGTAGTCAGGACAATGTCCAGGGCCGTTTTCCTTACGTTGCTAGGTTCAGAGCGCTGGCTCTGCGGGTCGGCCGGTCTCTAGTTCTACCTAATACGTACTACTTAGTCTATACTCACTAACTAATATTAACTTATAACTACGCGGCGTAGGTGCGGGGTAGGAGCAAAAGAATTAACGTGCGTTTGTTGTTTGGTGCAGCCAACACGGGGAATACGGGACGGAGCGTGTGCTCACTATTCTTCTGACCAACAAGTTTACGTGCACTTGTCGTCAGAATAGCCAACACGGGGGTACGGAATGAATGCGTGCGCTCACTACTCTTATGACCAGCAAGATTAACGTGCGCTTCATTGTCAGAGTAGCCGACACGGTACGGGGACCGAATATAGGTGTGCGCTTACTACTTTTCTGACCAATACGATACGGGGACGGGATATATATTATTGCGCTCACTATTAATCTGATCAACAAGTTTAACGTGCGCTTATCGGCAGAGTAGCCTAGAAGTGGATATGGGACGGCATGCGTGCGCTTACTAATGCTCGGGCCAACGAGATTAACGTGCGCTTGCGGTTGAACTGGCCAACACAACTTGCGGATAAGACTGGAGGGGGGGTATGACTGGTCGAGCGGCTGGGAGGCAACTGAACAATTTATCGGTGCTGACTGACTTTTATAACCAGTCTTCTGGTAGTCTACTGGCGGGGTCAACTCTTCTTACTTTGGAGTTGCCTCCTCGCGGTCGGATATTTTTCTGCGGTTGCGACTTGCGTCTACTTGAACGCTCAGTGATCGACTGAGTAATTTCATTAGTGGCGGCCGGCTATTTATAGGCGGACTGGCTGATGTTGTCGGGTGTAGAATGTTCGCTTCTGCTGACACGCTACCAGCACGGGACACTATTGAGCTGATGATCAGTAGTGTGCTCTTCTATCGGCGGCTGGCTTAATTTGTTGCCTAATTACTGCTAGACGATTCGTTTTCGCTGGTGTCTAGGTCGAATATATGTAACCTCGTTACAAGTAAATAACTAAAAATAATACGCATGTATATAGAGTTATGGTCTTGCCTTTTTATTACAGTTACACGTTTTACATAATCCCTTTGGTTTTTTCTAAAAACGAAATTTCGCACTTTCCCTGTTACTAACAGCAACAAAATTTGTAATGCAAAAAGAAGGCAGATAATGTTATGATAGTGCTGCCTGTAATAAGCATTAGCTGCACTTGGAAAGTTCTGTTACACAAGAACAATGTTTTTGAATATCTTCAAGCCCAATTCAGAATCGGCGCAGCATGCGTCAACGCAGCATGCAGCAAGGTTTGATATAATGGGTGTTCAGTCCACCGATGTAGTACCTTCCCACGACGAAATATTTTTTCCTAAAAGAGAAAAGAAAAGAAAACACAAAGAAGGCAAGACTAATATAAATTAAAAAAAACCACTTATCTGACTGTTGAAAACTTCCGTCCTTTGGTCCAGCGACGTCCAAACATTCCAAAGAACAGATTTTATATCTAAAACATATAAAATTATTACTATTTTCAACAAAATTGTACAAAAATACAACAAGCTTACCTAAATTATACATCCCTCCTGTATATTTACATTTTGTAATGTCACATTGTGACATTACGTCAAATCATTTGATTTCGCCTCAGTCATCAAATCCAATAAACGTCGCTAGGGCAACACCGAAAGGCGAGAACTCATAACTGGATGCGGCGGCTATAAAAGCCGACGAGCCGCAGCAGAAATTCATTCTTGGTTCAGAGCTCATCTGATTCGGAGACTAATCCGAGTAACAAGAATAAAATTTCCAAACCTCATATAGAAGATTAATTCTATATTTCAGAGATTAATCTGAAAATCCTATCAAATCCAAAAATTCCATCCCACACCTAAGCAGAAGATTAATTCTGCGCAGAGATTAATCTGCAAAAAGATCCATCCCACACCTAAGCAGAAGATTAATTCTGCGCAGAGATTAATCTGCAATAATCCGTCCCACACCTAAGCAGAAGAATAATTCTGCTGCAGAGAATAATCTGCTACATCTCCTGCTCACATTTACAGAGGAATAACTCTGCTGCAGAGACTAATCTGAAATTTTTAAGGTAGTATATTGCTACACGTCTGCGCACGCGCAAACTCTAGTCAGAGACTAATCTGACTCGCCTTTCTAGCACTTTGCTACCCTGGTGCCCTCACGTACAAGCAGAGAACTTACCTGCCTTTGTGCCCTCACGCACCAAGAGCATAAAACTTATTCTGTTTCTTTCATTCTGATGAAAAATTATTAATTCCGATTTCTTCTCTCTTTATTTCAGAAGGAATAAAACCCAGGATTAATACAATTTTAATTTGGATTTCTTTATTTTTATTTGAATTTTTCTTTTGAATTATATGCTAGTTTGTAGGTTAATTTTTAAGTTTGAATTGTGAATTTTTATTGAAGTTGTTCTTGTGATATTAGTTAAGAAAGAGAAGTACTAATAAATTTTATATTTGAATTGTTAAATCGGCTGAGTTGTCATTTAAAAACCGGCACTCCCTCCCACGTCCGAGACTAGCTCTCACATTGGTTCTTCGAGCCGTATAACTCAGTCAATCAAATATAAAATTGAATACATTGCTTAATATCACGTGATTCAAGCCTTTCCATACAAAATGTCGAAAGATGACGAATCCATTCCATCTGACGTTGGTGACGAAACCATTGACTCTGTGTCGGAGTTGGTACAGTCCCAAATAGAAGTCAAAGATTTAATGGAAGACTTATTTAGAAGGCATCAAAGAGATGTAAAAAAGAAAACTGTCAAATCGACAGAAAAACGCCTACAAACGTTCACCGAGTATTGGAAAGATTTCCAAATTCGGCACAGGTCCATACAAAGGAGAGTAAGAAAAGAAGATCTCCAATTAGAATATCTCACTGAAGAAACATTCAGCGAGGTTCAGGAGTACTACATTGAAAAAGCAGGAAGCATGGAAGAAGACATAGACAGATTAACACCAACACCATCTGTCAGCAATCCACCTTACACACAGACAAATTCTGCTAGAACAATGTCATGCAATAGCGAAAGACTTCCTAGAATCAAGCTGCCGACATTCAATGGTGAATATTCGACATGGATCTCATTTCACGATCTATTTAATTCGCTTATACACAACAACAATAATTTAAGAGACGTTGACAAGTTGTGATGAAACTGCAAGCTTTTTTGCAGTTTGTGTCGACGAAGAATAAAAAAATACCTTTCGTGCCAAGATGTTTAATGCTTGAGGTATAGAATGCAAGTGAAGTTACAAATTTTTACAATGACGGGTAGTACCAAATATTCACTGAACTCTATTTTTAGTACAGTATAACAAATAGAGAATAGTATAGAAACTTAAGCACTATTTTAGAATATTAAATTTAACATCGCATACAATATATATGTAGTATATGAAATGCAAGAATTATAATTGGTGAATTGACAATTAATTAATTAGAAAATATATATAGCATGACGAAACATTCCGCCGCCGTTGAAAGTATCCGAGAGAGTTTCAATCTCTAATCCTCCATTGGAAGAGGTGCTAATTTATGTACGGCTCGTCGTATTATACCATGAGGAGTTTGTACTCCGACTACACGTATTTTGCCATCTGGACCCGGAAACGTTTTAAGTATGCGGCCCAATTTCCATTTATAAGAAGGAAGGTCATCCTGATGAACTAACACCATGCATCCAGGTTGAATGTTGACACCCTTGGATTGCCATTTACACCTTTGTTGCAGTTGGTGCAAATACTCCTTTGACCAGCGATGCCAGAAGTGTTGGTGAAGTGCGGACACACGCTGCCATCTACGGAAATATTTGATTTTATCAATTTCATACAATGGTTCAATGACAGGTTCTAGAGGGGCTTGTGTCAGGAAATGTGCAGGAGTTAATGCCTGAAAGTCGTTAGGATCAGAGGAAAGGGGGACTATAGGCCTTGAATTTAAGATGCCTTCAATTTGAATCATAACTGTGGTCAGCTCTTCAAAGGTTAACAGAGCATTCTGTAACGAGCGGTAAAGATGAGTCTTAGCGGACTTCACCGCTGCTTCCCAGAGACCGCCGAAGTGTGGCGATCTCGGGGGAATATGATGGAACTGAATTTTGTTGTTACTACACCAAGATGCGATGTCCTTTTGAGTGACTTCCTGGTAGAAGATATCCCTAAATTCCTCCAACAATCGACGAGCTCCAACGAAATTGGTTGCGTTATCGCAATACAGATGTCGGCATAAGTTCCTGCGACCGACAAATCTCTTAAGCGCAGCTATGAACGCTTCCGAGGTTAGGTCCGAAACAACTTCAATGTGAGTAGCTCGAGTAGCAAAGCAAATGAATATGGCGATGTAAGACTTGTAAAGAGCTTTTCCTCGAAGACGGTAAGTTGTTTTGATAGGTCCACAAAAATCCACCCCAGTATGTGTGAATGGCAGTGAAAAATTCACTCTGCTCTTTGGTAGAACTCCCATAATTTGCTGTGTTAAACGAGGACGGTATCGATTACAATGAATGCAACTGCGCACTATATTTCTGACAT